>OX359295.1:69703944-70053944 GCA_947179395.2 Pulicaria dysenterica | reverse complement strand
ATCTAATTATTGGTACGGATTCTATCTCATTCTTGATTGTTTCGATTCATACTCGGTTGTGCGGATTCTTAGTCCCTTCCATATGTGGTTATTTTGATTATCGGTTCTGATCTCTCTTTCATGTTCTTATTCTGCTTGAAATCCTGATTCGTTGGTACGGATTCGTTCTTCCATTCGTATCCGTCTATTCTTTTATGGTTCGTACGGATATTTATCTCTTAAATAGAGATTCTTATTGTGTGATACATGTTTGATAATATTGTTGTTCATATTTCGTTCGATTCATACCCTTAACTGGTCAAAGTTCTTTTCTTTGCGTTGACCCGTTTGCTATCGATTCTTTTGGCATTTTTACGGCTCTTGTGAAAATCCATTTGCTATCACTCTTGTACTATGCTTAATTATGGCCTAGTGTGTCGGCCACTTTGTTATTGTTATCGTGTGAACCTTATCGCTTTGTTATCATGGCCTTGTTGATTACACTCCGGGTGTGCGAGCTATTTTTGGTATTACCTACCTATGGAGGTACCATAGGCGCGTCATTGTGGCACCGGTGGCGTGACACTTCCGTGGCAGTGTGATCGGTCGCGGCGTCTCCTCAGGGTTTTGCTTCGAGAGCTATTTTGTTTAGGAGGCGTATGTGTTAACCCTAGTTTCTGTTTTGGTTTTGGATTGTGGATGGTGGCATAGTTCCCCATACCTCATTCACCAGGGTGCGCATGTGGTCTGCAAGCCCTTGTGCAAAATTTTGAGGGTGACGCACTTGTCTTTTGACTAAGCGTGTATTCACTATTTTGGGATCTCGGTTTGTATCATACCCCTCTGTTTCCTTTGACTTGGTTATTATTCGTATGCACTGTTTGACTGTGATACTGTACTTATTTGTTTCGTTGACTCTGATATCGGATTATTCTTGTTGGATATTCATATGTATGTTGTACGTATTATTCTTTGTATTCTGTTATCCGCGCATTGGGCGTTTGGCTCAGCCGCATTTTCTTTCTATGCGGCAGGTAATTTATAGGACAAGAGACGTGCGAATGAGGAGAGACTTTGGAGCTATCAAGAAGTAGGTTTTGTAGGTAGTTTAAAATTTTGACATCTATGTTTCTTTGAAGTTTTGAGGCATGCAGATTTTGTTAGTAAGACTTTTATTTGAAGGTAAATATTGTTTATGCTCTCTTATGTATTGTATGCGTAGCCTCCGGGTTCCGTTACGGGATCGGGGTGTTATAAATATGGTATCATGCCCACTCATGAATTTCTTACATGAACTATGTCATACTCTATCTCTCCATGTTCTCTATCCATGAACTTCCCATATCAAAGGAATGGTTGAGATTGGTTCTCGTGCTTCTCGCATTAACAATGGTTCTCGAAGAATGAACCTTCCCCTATATATGTATATGTATATATATTAATGGAGAGTACTATGTGTAATATTTAAGATCGGGGTTACAAATGTTATTTATTAATTATTTATGATTTTATAGAAATTTATTAAATTTTTATGAAAACTATTATCCATTGGCCCAATTTCATGCATATTACTAAGACATTAAGCCCATAGAAAACAAGTCCATCCATTTCCATTGATCCAATTACTATTATTAATTTTCATTAATAATGACAAAATGTTGTATTAATGATGTGGATCAGGCCTAGTTCCAGCTTTGTACGTTTCCCGATCCTCAGTTCCAAAAAAATAAATTTTGAAACTAAGAAAATAGATAAGTAATTAAAGAATAAACTCTATCTATCTACCTGAGGCTTAAATATTAATTATCATGTGTTAAAAGACAAAGAAATACGAATCACAATTAAAAGTTAATCACACGTACATGCATGAAAATTAATGTTTAGAATCTAGTTTAACCCGTACGTAGATATATACATATATGTAATTTAAGTTTTTCAATTCGATGTTAAGTATAAAGAAAGTAATTTGTATGCATGTAATAGTCTTAAAAGACTAATTTTAGCATTTGAATTATGACATCTATATTCTAGATTGCATTTTAAATTTTTTAGACAAAAAGATATTTTCGTTATTTTCATTTGATACTTTTACAAATCATATATGATAAAAACATCAAGCTAGCTAGCCTAGCTAGAACGTTCAACAAGTAAATGGATTACCTATATATAATCACCCATATATACATCTCAATCGAGTGGGTCGGCCGATCAGTTGTCATATTCAAGTTCCATCCCTGAACTTCTACTCCGTTTCCATTTCGTATTCAAAGTCCACAAATAGTAATTTGGGACCAATATGAAAGCTCATTAATTATATTCTTTATCTTTTTTTTAAGATTTAATTATTGTACGTTTTAAACAATATATCTAAAATGATTGTGTCCTAAAAGCTTATCAATTGATATTAAATGCTGGTCGTGACTGCCTGCCACTGGCCGGCATAACAACTTCAATTCTAGTCGCCGGATATTTAACATGCATGCATGTTTGCAAATGAACCCATGCATGCAGAGACTGATCAAATGATCGATGTACGTCCGTTTAATTTAGCAACGTTACTTGTTGCAAAGTGACATATAAATCCAACGACAATCGAATTCAAGACGTGTTGTTCATATATAGCTTTGAATTAAGAATGTCACTACAAGTGGTGGTGGTGGTGGTGGTGGTGGTGCACTATGCATCTAGATTTTGTATGGATTCGTTTATTAAAAATAGTGTAAATGTTTTTGTATGTTATCATTAATTAAATATACATGTAATTTTATAAACTTTTTGATTTGCTACCATTCTTCATACACTCTAAAATACGTGTTTTCTTTATTATATTGTACATTTGTAAGGCCCTATTAATATTATAAAGTATAAACACTTACACTGTTACACATATACGATTCCCCAGTGGCCCAATTGACGAATTAACAAGGCCCATATCTAGAAGGCCTTGTGCTTTTCCAATGGTTACCTTAATTAATGAGCTTTGACAAACAATAAAGACCGAACCACCTGAAATAATTAAACTCGACCATCTTTTTTTTTATTTTAACGCCTTGTTAGTAGTTAGTGGACGGAGCTCCACAGGAACATTAATTGGGTAGTATACAAGACTCACATCCCTCCAAAGAAGAAACCCCACTTCTCAACACCACAGGAGGAAAAACCCCACGAGAAGACTTGAAACCACCTGGTCATTAGCGCACACCACAATAACACACTACATGTATCTATTTTTCGATTAGATGTGGTATCAACTCTATTATACATGTATTTTACTATTTTATTTATGATATTCAGTATATTAAATTATTTGCTCATTTACATCTTAATTTGTTAAATTTTATATTTTAAGTCTTCGGACGTAAGAGTAGTGTTTTTAGAGTTGGTTTAAATGATTTATAACTTGAGATGACAGTTGCATATTGCGCGAACACTTGTTATTATTATATTTTCATATTTTTTAGGTATTCTGTAACTTAGACTTTCAATTTGTTTCATAGAGCCCTAGACCTTTTTATGATTTGTCTCTTTCACATATAATCGAAAGATCTAATAAATTAAGTTTATGGGTACTTACCCGGTGTTGCAAGTTTATGTACGAATTAAATGAATATGAAGAAATTAAGGAGAAAATAAGAAAACGAAGGTAAAGAGTAATTTTTTTTATTTTGTACTTCTGAATTGAATTGTGAAAACGAATCAAGACAATTTAGTGAACGACTAAAATCAGAATTTTTTTTTCTTACCCTTTTTAAATTTACCTACTTTTGAGACGAAGTTTTAGAGGAGAATTAATAATTAATTTTTTTAATCATTTATCTTTCTTAGACAAAATAAGATAATATTCCTTCAGGGGCTGTTTGGTTGGAGGGATTTCAAGGGAATTCAAGAGAATTGGATTTTAATTCCAACCAATTCCTTTGTTTGGTTCAACTTTTAGGAAGGAAAATGATTCTTACATGAGACCCAAAATTCATCAAATGAAGGATTTCAGATTCCATCCAAGTTTGGATGGATTTCAGATTCCATCCCAAAAGCCCTTGCCTCCTTCTTCCTCGGATGACAATGTCGCACCTGTGACCGGCGAGTGGCAACGGCAACGGCGACTGGCGACGGCGACTGACGAGTTGCGACTTGCGATGGCGACTAGGGCTTCGACGATGGCCACTAGGGCTTCGTCGAGCTGGCTTGGCGACTAGGGCGTCAACAACGGAGACTAGAGCTTCGACTGACGAGTGGCGACTTGCGACGGCGAATAGGGCTTCGACGACAGAGACTAGGGCTTCGACGAGGTGGCTTGGCGACGACCTGCGGCGGCGGCGACTAGGGTTACGACAATGGCTGCGACTGTGGTGGACGGCGATAGGAGGTAACAAGCCCTAATCAAAATCCAATTCCTGGCACTACCAAACACATGAGGTAAGATTTCAGATTCCAAATCCAATTCCTTCAAAATCCAATTCCTTCCAACAATCCAATTCCTTTAAAAAACAATCCATCCAACCAAACAGCCCCTCAGTTCCTATTTTTTTTCTTTCAAAATCCCCTCTTTTCTCTATAAAATTTTCTTTTAACCCCTTTTCAATTTATTCCAAATTTCTTACGTGCTATTCAACATAATTTTGTTTTTTCCTACTAATTATTGTTTTGATTTGCAAGTTTAATTTAATGATCCTAAAGAATTCGGAGTACTCACGCTACCATTCCGGTAGTGTTGAAATTTTAAAAATTCCTCAATGGGAAAACAACCCTCACCCCTGTTGGGTGATCAAATCAACTTATTGTGAAGATGAAGGTCCATGTAGGGTGTGTCTTTCTCATATTCTCTCTTTCTCTTTCTCTTTCATACATACACATACACACACACACACACACACATCTTTCTCTTATTTTATTTATAAAAAAAATAATTGTGCTACATAAGTTTTATTGGATAGAAAAATAAAAATGATAAAGAGAGAAAAACAAATGTGACAATTGAAGTGTTGGAATAAAAAGCTGAGTAGTACTCCCTTCATGCGTCTTATAAATGACAGGGTTTTTTAAAGTTTAAGATTGACACAACCCTTTGTGATTGTCAATCGCACACATTTTGTACACAATATGGGTGAGTTTTGTATAAGTTTTTATCTTTTGCCTTTTTAATTGGTGTTAATATCATGTAGTCCATACACACCGGATATGTTTTGTTATTAATAATGAATCACTTTGAAACTATAAAGAGATAATTACAAATTAAATTTTGATTATTGTACAGCCTAACTAGTAAGACACATGTTTAAACGACCAATATGTAATGCTTTCTCGCCATACGAGATTTTTAAATTGAAGAGAAAATTACACCAATGGTCCATGTGGTTTGCCCTAAATTTCATCCATAGTCTCTGTGGTTCATTAATTACACCAGACGTCCATGTGGTTTAAGTTTTGTAATGTCCATGGTCCCTGGTCCACTTAAAATGACTAAACTACCATTTTCTTTTTAATTTAGACTTTTCTTTTATATATTTATTCTTTTTTAATTAATAAACTATTATTATTTATTATTAATAAATAAATTATGTGTGTGCGTGTGTGTGTATGATTGGTGGAGAGGGGGATGGGGGTGGGATGCAGGTGTTTCTCGAGCAGTTCCCACACCCGAAGGTGCTACCCGCTTGGCCTACTCGATAGAGGCGTTTTGGTGTTCCTAAGGTTACCTGCTACTACTCGATGGGATCGAGTCTCCCATAACGCCTGGCCTTAAAAATTGAGTAGATGAGATAAATTTAAATAGAATAAAAGGTCAAGATGTTGTTTTGATTGAATTTTAAGAACTCTCTAAGTTAAAGAAGAAATAGAATGTTGAATGGTTTATATATAGTAGTATACATATATATATATATATATATATATATATATATACTACACAATGATGTACTATTTTTGTAGTATATATCATTTTTTGTATAATCATTTAGTTGTAATTCTACTAGAGTTTGTAAATGATATTTCAATCTGGAATGAATTTAAGTAGATATTCAAATTTATCCCGACCTTAGACGAGAGCAAAATGTTATAAATGATTATGGTCACTAAACCTCTATTTGTTTTCTACTAACCGGTTACCGAATAATTTAGATGGAAAAAAATAAAATAGAAAGAACTTCTATAATTTACCCGGCATGTACGTTAAAAAAGTATCTAAATGCAATCAATAAAGTATATGAGCGGATTTGTGACATACTACTAGTAAATGGAAAATAGACTCCAATACAACCACCGTCAACCGCCAACAAGTTTACGGAAACTGGGTCGTTGAATTCGACATATTGGTAAACTAAAAGATATGTCATGAATTTGTCACACTTTCTCGACACACACCAAGCAACATCCATTCTATCATCAGCTTTATTAACATATATAGCCATATATGACATGGACACATACATACGTACACACACATACATACATACATCCATTCATACACACACATGCATACATACATACACACATACATACATACATACGTATACCATAACTTACAGCTTAACATTACATACATACATACATCCATAACTCGTATATACGTATCTATAACCATATTCCAAAATCAAGGATATCAATCTTAATTTATTATTGAACAAAAACGTTTACAAGAATAGATTGCAATAAAAAGGTAAAAAGTATAACTAAGATTACTTATATTACATATGGGTAAGAGATGAAAGAAAACTTGTAATTTCAGCCATTGAATTAATTGTATCGTACCAAAGATGAGCTAGTAATCTGTTAGATAACATTTAAGAAAATAAAGTCACCAAATTCTATTTTTTGAATATAAATGTGTTTAGTTCGTATTTTCTCCTCCTTTGTTCTCTTCGTTTGGAGAAAATATTAGTTCCATGCTGTTATTGCTGCTACTACCAGAATTAAACATTGTATCAGCTAGATCCGTCACTCTTTGATAGTCGGCATAGTTAGCGGGAGACGACGGGCCTACCCCGCTATGCGGTCGCATGGTATGATGAGCATTAATATTGTAAAGGTCTTGGACTGGTTGTTTGATATCTATTGATAACCATTGAGATATAGATTGTGATGACGTGGATTGTAGCTGAGGTGGTGAAGAATGAGTGGTCAAAGCCTCTGCAGGTGGTGGATGTGGTAAGGGGGCCATGGAGGGTGCAGTGGAGGACATGGTACATGTATGTTCACCCCGATATGTTACTTCAAAAGTGAAGGGGTCATCGTCGAGTTTTTGAACTTGCTTTTTCGCGGGACAGCTGTATAATTTCTGATGGGTGCATCTGTAATATCCCCTGTAATACAAGGACCAGAATGTAAAATACACAAAGATTGGTTCCTTTCTAGAATCTCAAAGTCAATGTCCATGGAATGGAAATATTTGAAAAGTCGAATATTCAAACAAGGATAGTAGACAAATGTCGTGGCAAGGTGACCGCCTCAAGTACAAAACCTTTGAATTCAACGGATAAAAAAGGTCATTTCTAACCCGTTGCAATCATAGCAACTCTGGACTTTCAAGATTTTGTACCACGAAACCTGAGATATGTATGACGGACGTACGTACGTACGTGTAAAACTAGCTTGACAGATAAATATTTTTTTTTAAAAGTGTTCGATTATATATACGATTATGAAAACCCGTAAACCTAACTATATGTATATATACGAAATTATACAGCGTAACTGAAGGTTAATTAATATTTCGTTTAATTTTTTTAATTATGAAAATCTCGATAATTAATTGTTCCGAAAATTGAAGTTAAATAGGACTTTTATTTTATACCTTGGAAATCTTGAGCCAAGAATTTCTTTTTGACCGTATTTTCTCCAAGTGTAGCCGTCTTCCGGCGGAACTTCTGTGTTCCCCATTCTAGGTGCAGGCACTCTAAACGTTCGTCTATCTGCTTCATGTTTTCTGCATATATTTAGGAAAAAGAATTAATCAAACATTTCTAGCTATCTAATTCATAAGTTTAAATCGATATTTTTCGATCGTAGGTACAGTTTCCGAGTTTAATAGTTCATGTTTTATAATATACGTGTCTATGACCGACTAGCTTCGAATTTAACTTTTTGAATCTTATCATAATAGTAGTTCATGTTTTTCGTGTTGTCATACGTACATAATTTGTCGTGTAAGTTAACAATGGTATATATACATACACACACAAACACAATGTATTGAAAATGAATTATGTTCAGATTTCTTGTAATGATTCACTTAGTCAAGTTTTATTGGAAGTAAATTATGTTAAGATTTAAGATCGAAATTTTCTATGCATGTAACAATATATATTATAGAATGTATCCAGTTTTGCTAATTGTATCTTATTTGTGAATTCTGGGTCCGGAAACAAATATATTTTTGCATGGATTAACGTACATGCCATATATAGAAATATTAATTAACAAAACAAGTTACGGAAATAAGTTTGATCGAGTAGAGCATTTTAAGTACATAAAATGTAACCAACAAATTTGTTTGATTGGCATTTCCAAAGTTTAAGTTTCTCCATACCTTCTACGTGTTCGTTGCAATGAAGAATGAGCTATATCCGTCTCCACATTTCCACCACCAACCGATTCTTGGCCAACAATGCTATGGTGTTGATGGTGATGAGCTAGTTGTTGCTCATGATGTAGTACCATATCCATTGCCTGTGAAGTCCTTATCCATTCCGCCACTGATCCACCACCAATCTCCATTGCTAGTGGTAGTGGCTCATGGTGGCCAGCATAGCTCAGCTGCTCCCTTACATTACCAAAAACTCTACTGATTTCATCACATGAACTAATGAGAACATTCGGTTGGTTCACGATGTTTGGTAATGTTTCTTCAAGGTTTTTAACTAGCCTACATCCATGAATGATCAAAGAAACAATATCCTCCATTAATTAATGACAAATTTCGGGTTGAGGGGGGCTTGTGTAACTAAATTTTGGAGGGAAAAGAATAAAAGCGGTGGTGTAAAGATTAAGGTTTGTATGCATATAAAAAGAAAAGAATTTCAAGAAATGGGTAAAAGGGGTTAAGAAAATAAAGAAAAAGATTCAAAGTATTTGTAATCTATTGGATACGTTGGAAGGTTGGGTTGGGTTGACTTGGTCATGGTCTCAAAAAATAGCAACCTTTTTGGGTTGGGTCTACAAGACGACTTGGTATGAGGGATATGAAGGTCTTTAGACTTGTGAGTTCGGTGGAAGAATTTTCTAAACTTTGAAACACATGACCTTGAAAACTGCGGTGCTTTCACAATTCACGACATTTGTTTAATCCTAATCATTATATATCCAGAATGCTTTTGCCAAGATATATTGCTCGCAAATTAAATAAGTGGGCCGTGCACGTAATCAAATGGACAAATCAACATGAAAATGCTTTAAGTTAATACATACGGGTCGGGTCGGGTTTATTGATTGCTAGTATATAAATTTATCTATTTTCTAATAAATATAATGACCGAATTACTCACCTTTATACATAAAATTATCTATGAAGTGTATATGTTCAAGTTATGCTTATTGCTTACAATATCTTAATTTCACTTGTTTTGTTTTTAATCAAGTCTTTTAATTTGTCCATTTGCTGTTTTAGCACTAATATAAGACTCAAATCAATGTTTTTTCACTTGACAAATAGGCATAGCCACCACTAGTTGTGAACATATAGTGTGTTAAGGTTGTCCTTTCCTTTGATTTCTTAATAACATGCCAAAAAGAAAGCTAGATAAAAACAAACTAAATGAAACGTATCAATATGATTGACGCATCTTACTTCTAATTTTGTTTCTAATTTTGTTAGTAAAGCGGTTCTATATTATTTAAATGTTTGTCTTTTAATTGTATAACGATTCGTAAATAACGCACACGAATGATGAATAACAAGATAACCAAGGAATTGTATGAATACGAGAATTTACGTACTTTAATCGATCTAATTATATCTGCTCAATTCTATCACACTTAAAGATATCTTACCACATCTTAATTTATATGAAATTGTGATTTGGGACATAATTTATGAGGGGAACAAGATGGATGGAGACAATATGTATAAAAAAGCTGTTGCATCTCAATAAATCTCATTGCGTCTTGGTTACAGGGCGATTAGATGGTTCACCCTAAATATGGTTATTAAAATCAACCATACCATTCAACACATTGCGTCTTGGTTACTTACAAGAAGAAATAGGAAAAGACAGATGGTCGTTGCATGATTGGGTCATAAACCCAACCGGAGGCGAGGGGCTGGGATGCTTAATTACTCGAAAGGAACCACTAAAGTTGTGTGTGGGTAAGAATAAAGTTAACTTGTTTAGAAAACTATATTCATAAACTTGTATAAACGGCCCATATTTGCACCTTGCACATGGAAAAGGGTGGTTCTTTTGCATTTATTGAGGTGAAAATAATAAAATTGTGTTGCTTTAAAAAAAGGAAAGAAAAAGATGAGGCTGAAACGCATATGGTAACAATGATTTTAGTTGTTAATCATGATATTAAGGCATAGGGGAGAAGATGTAGCGAGGAACGAAAAATTCACCTTAATGTGGAGTTTCTGAGCTATGTTAGGAAACTAGTGGTTAGTTTACCCGTGTTTCACGTCGGGAATTAATTACTTTTTAATCGAGTTTGATTAGATTATTAATCTACTATTATATAACTAGTTTAGATACCCGTGTATTACACGGGTTGGTTATAGATAACTTATAAATAATAATATAAAACATATAAAACCGTTACTAAGAAAATGAAATACAAAACCAGATATAAATTATAAATTGGAAAATATTTCTTTATATATAACATTAGTGTCTTGTTACTAACTTTACATTCCTTGTCTAAGATTAATATGCTTAAGCACCTCACAGTTGGACAAATCACAAGTGCTTGTTGGCTGTGATAACTTATAAATATTAAAAAACACATAAAAATTACTACGGAAATGAAATACAAAATGGATATAAATCATAAATTGGAAAATATTTCTTTGTACACAACATTAGTTGTCTCGTTCCTAACTTTACCTTCCTTATCTAAGATTAATATCTTTAATCCTTCTCTACTTTTAACTCTAGAAAAAGCAACATATAATTGACCATGAGAGAAAACAGGGTCCTTCATATACAAACCCACTCTTGATAACGATTGCCCTTGGCTTTTGTTTATTGTCATTGCAAAACATACCGCAAGTGGAAATTGTCTTCTTTGAACTTTGAAAGGAATCCTCTTATCAGAAGGAGTCATACACATCCTTGGAATTAAATGTCGTTCACCAATATTAGTTCCATTTATATCTTCTACTTCGATTACACGCCTACCCATCGATGTGACTCGTAGTCTAGTTCCATTACATAAGCCTTTTTGGGGATCGATATTACGTAATAACATGACCGGAACACCGACTTTAAGTACTAAACGATGGTTTGGTAAACCAGAAAGCTTAAGACCATTTAGAATATCAGGAGAGTATAAACCTTCATTAAACTCACTGCGTAGATCTTCAGTTTGACAAAGACTATCAGAGCTTAAGTATTCTTTCTCTTCTCCTGGAAACATTGATAGCAAATGATCATTTATTTCTTGAACAGCCTCGTGTTTTGGTGCAAGTATTGTTCTTTCTTGAAGGAACTCTGGATTTTTAATATTATCAAGAAGTGAGGGGTATACAAACTCAATTAACGATCCAAGAGGGTCAACTGAATCATTAATTAAAAGATCATCGGGGATTTCAACCATCGTCTCGCCATCATTCGGTTCACCAACCTTTCCTTCTCCAATATCTAAAATCCAGTCTGCAAATGCTTTTATTTGTTGTAAATCACTCTCTTCATTTCCAACTGTTAATCTCATGTTTTTGGTTAGTTTAAGAACTTTGCATTTCTGCCATAAATATGAGGAACTTAATGATGCACTGATGATGTCGTGTCTACTTCCATTGGTAACGACAGGGAGAATTTGCCTAAAATCCCCTCCGAAAACAATAACCTTACCACCAAAAGGTTTCTCTGAAGTCAATATATCTTGTAAAGTACGATCTAAAGCCTCAAATGCATGTTTGTGTGTCATCGGCGCTTCATCCCATACAATCAACTTCGTCCTCTTTAGTAAATAAGCTACATCAGTATCTGGCTTAATCGTACATAGAGAGTCTTCATGAAGATCTATAGGAATTCGAAATCGAGAATGAGCTGTTCTACCTCCGGTTAATAACAAAGAAGCTATCCCACTTGAAGCCACATTTAATACAATCTCACCTTTGGATCTTATGGCAACAGATAATGTCTTCCAGATAAAGGTTTTTCCAGTTCCACCATACCCATAAACAAAAAACACACCTCCTTTATTATTTTCAACCGATGTCATGACATTGTCAAAAATATCTCGTTGTTCATCCGTTAACCTCTCAAAAAGTTGATAAAATTCGGATTGCAGAGTGGATCTATCATAACTAAGCTCCTCTGTAACCAACCTATTGTTTGAAGAAGCTAAAGAATCATGATCTGGAAAAGGCATCATTTCAAAGTTTTTCAAGCTGGAATTGTTGCGAAGAAGAAGTTTTTCGATCTCAAACAAAGTCAAGTTCTTGATTTGATCCGCCGTAAGTGATAGCCCTAAATGATAACATATAACTTAGATATATATGTATTGAAAGAAAACATAAAACGAATGAAGGTAACGATATAAATATTATAAAACATAAATATAAATATATCGACATTGAGCGTCAAGTATAAATTTTACACCTACTAAATAAGAAATTATACATGAGTTAAGATGTTAATTGTATAGCATAAAAGAATATTATAATACCTGGTGACTTTAGTTTCTTTTGTTGGATATATAGAATGCCATCGGACAAGTAGTTCCATGTTTGTTCCCAAACGAAGTCTGGCCTAGATAAACTATTAGACATCAACATCATTGCAAATAAAGAACGTAGATAATAACCAGAACCAGAATGACTTGCTTCCTCAATAGCCTCAATGTATTCATTATCATCATCCAAAAGGCCAAGAGCATAACATGCGTCTCTGAAAGTATCATATGTGTGGTTGTTCACTGTACGAATATCTTCGTAGCATGTCGGACCTTTGACTTTGTTTAAAAGAATTCTTAGAAAATATGTTTCGCCTAGATTGGGAGATACCTGATGAATTCTCCCAATTGCAAAACCTCTTTTCCTTGGCTCCCAACGTCGTTCATCTGGTTTCCAAACAAACTTTGTCGGAAATTCAACATAAGTCAGTTCTCGTGCTTCTTCATAGGTTGCATTACAATCCATCCAAGATAAAAACATGGATGAGGCTACAGAATGTTTGTTAAGGATATTTTCGATATCATCATCTACACCATAGCAACAATTTTGTTGTCCTTTAAGATGAAAAGGAAGTCTAACAACAGAAGGAGTCTTGTAATGAACATCATATCCAAATATTCTCCATGATGCCTCACATGCAGATAGATACCTACAATCCAAAAATTCCTTTACTTCATCAACCACATCGTCATTTCCTTGGTTGTTACCATCTTCAACAACGGCAACAGTAGCTCTATCGGGACCCTTATTAATATATTTGAACAAATACTTAATTGAACCTGCCTGGTTGCACCACTCAACATTAATATGAGCCTGGTATCTCTTGAGAAGAAATGAATTATAGGGAACAACGTTTCTATTATCTAATTTTGTTCCAGACTTTTCGACAAATCTACCATCATTCCGTCTTCTATAAATAGGATACCCGTCAGAATCAATGGAAGTATGATCAGAAAATCTCTTTGGAAAGTTCTTGGAACACTTTTTATCTTTTGTCATGCATGGACTTTGCATGTTATCCAGCCCACACGGACCATGGATCATGAAGTCACTGACAAGGGAATACAACTGAGGATCTTCTTCTTTGTCAGGAATCTCCGCAGAAATCATCGGATCAACCTTTTCAACTGTAGGAAGCTTGTAATCTGAATGTAAGAATAGACATATGTGGCTGTGTGGCAAACCGCGTTTTTGAAACTCCACGGTATAGACAACTACATAAAATTAGAAAAATGTATAAATTAGCTAATATAACAATAGGCGATTTTGCAATTACATAGTATAAAATATGAAGAAAACATGTCTACTAAGGCCAAAGTGAATAAATGGATTAAACAATGACACATAGAAGGTGCTCTTGTGAACTACATCATACGAAATTGTAAAATAAAGTAAACTTGATCGAACAACATGAATTTAGAAAACGAACCCAATGAATAAAAAAACATAGTATGAAATAAATTATACATCGTACAATACTAAGCAATACTTGCAAACAATTATTCCCAATGTTAATTTATATATTAATACCATATTCTAACTTAAATCACGACATTACATATTTTATTTCTTTATAAGTAACAACGAATATTTAATGATAGTTGATAGTACATATCAACTATCAATCAATAAATTTCAAAACACCAACTTGAAAAGCATACACTAAATTAGGCGCAATAGAATTATCAACCAATTGGAATCAATTATATAAATATTAAGATAGCATTATAATAAATATAAACAGCATATAATTATAATATTAAGAGTAACATACCTGCTTGAACAACACCGAACAATTTCTTATCCTTAAGATCCCTAATCAAAGAATCAAGCTTGATTTTGAATAATCTGCATAAGATTTGGGGTTTATCTTCAGGATTAAGCGTTGTGTCTTTTAGTAATCTTGTCATCTCTGGCCATTTGGGATTACATGTTACAGTAATGAAGAGGTCAGGATAACCATACCATCTACAAAGCGACATGGCATCTAAATAATTTTGCATCATGTAACGTGCACCACCAGTAAATGACGAAGGTAATATGACACGTTGTCCGACGGAAGAAATATCTGACTTTCCCTGATTTTTTAATAACCGCAAATTCTCATAAGTTTCACATCTAAGAACCGTCTGTTGTTTACGTATGTAATACAACCTCTCACTTTCAATCATAGTATAAGCGTCTACCAAAAATTGTTGTAATAACCTTCTCGAATTGAGGATTAGTGAGAATGATTCTTGCCATTTCTGCTTTTCTTTATTGTAGAAAACCCTGTCTTGTATTCTATAAGCAAAAAATTCCCTCATAGTACAATTTGGACGTTTGCTTTTGCTTGTAGGTGTGACACCTCTGTGAGGTATGTCTACATAATATCCATCTTCACCATAAGGGAAAAGTAGTGGATACTGAAGAGGAAGGTATGAGGGATGTAATTCACTTATACGACGTAGAGTTCCTGTTTTTGTTTCTACAATAATATCTCTACGGTCCAATAAATCCCCAATGTCACCAACAATCAAAGCTGCAACTTCTGATGTAGTAGGCATGTTATATGTTCTTCCATCCTTGTCTCTTCTTCCAATCAGCCTCAACTTCAGATCTTGTTGTGGATTTGAATGAAGACATTGCCTTACCATCCTATATGATTGAACCAAGACATTTTCTAAATCTAACATCCCCTTCAAATATTCTATTAATTGAATATCAAACAAATCAGAAGGTGTAGTAGAATCCCCATTTTGTTCATTCCTGAGGATCGGTAGTAAGAAAAATAATTTAGTGAAGATTTAAACAAAAAACTTTCATTGTAAATAATAAATAGATATGTAGGAATGAGAAAGTATACCCAACAGCTTTTCGCCTATTTGAAATCTCATTCTCAGTATCATAAATGTATAGCTGAGAGAATTTTGGTCTTGAACCATCGGGGGGCAAAAGACTTCCCATTCTATGATAGTTTTGACCACCGAGTCTGAATATGTACGGAGCTTTACCTCTATTAATTGATGAATCAACTTTTCCACCCAATGAAGTGAATGCAAACATTGAATTGTAGCGACGAATATTCTTTAGAAAGTATTTGCTTTTAGGATCGTCGCCATGAAAAAGCTCTTCATACAAAGGTGGTGGTGCTTGCAAATCAGGAAGCTCAACCTTGCCATATCCGCAACAGAGAGAATATGACGTTTTCTTCCCTTTATTGATGCCTCTAAATGCTTCATCTTTCCACAATTTTGCATGACAAATTTCACATATATATGTTTGATCACCATGATCCAGGTAATCTATTAAAGTAGATTATGGTAGCATAAAATAAGAAATTTATAAATGAAATATTGCATGCGAATAAAATGGTTTAGATAAAGAATATACATTATAAAGTCATGGAAATACAAAAAGATAGAGAATTTAGAACTTGAGTATTTAAAAAATTACCTTCTGAAATACCTTTTGCTATCTGCATATGTACATCTTATGTTCATCTTGTGTCAAGTCAAGTAAGGGAATATCAGATAATTTCCTTGTCTTCCTTACTATTTTATGCTTTCCAGAAGATAACTTGAAACAACTTGAAGACTGATTGACTACGGATGATTTATTGCATGTAATACTACCACCACATCGAATATACCGATGTTGTGCTGATGGTGTTTTTGGATCATCGTTACTGTTGTTAGACACACCTATAATGTAATTTAGTAGAATTAGAATAAATATAGCATTTGATGCCCGGAAAGTATTAATATAAAAATTAACAAAAAAATCAATAAAGTATGTATTCATACCATTGAACATGTCAGATAATGGAGTTCTAGAACATGATGAGGACGGAATAGATATCAACATTGAACTTTGACTGATATTTGATTGAATAGAGGGAATGTTGTTATCTGGACGACCTGTGAGATGGACTTAGTTTGAGTGGTTAAATGTTTGTGAGCATAGAGGCTAAAAGTAAATAAATTTATGAACTAAACTTAATCATTAATTATATCATTTTGAAAAAGTTTATTAGGCTGCTAAAGCCATATGAGATGTTCAAGTAGGTAAACTAAAAACAAATAGTAAAAATTAAATAATTATAAATGCATATAACTTTTCAAGTCAGATAAAGTGTATGACACATATTTACTAAAACAATATAAATTTGATAACATCTTGTGATGCAAGGTGTCCCATAAAACAATTTGATTAAATTAAAGCCCCAAATCTAAAAGCTATATGGAAAAGACGATTGAATAATAAGTCAACAAAATTAGATGGCATGACATTCCTATGTAATCATAATATACATACATTAGTCCATATTTACTTGATCTCTATTTTGTTTGTTAACAACTTATTCTATTGTATAGAAATAGTTGTTTCCACACTGGTTTGTGTGTTATTGTTTTCTTATTTACTATTTGGCATTTGTACATGGAATAGTTCTTATTTCAATTTAATCATTAACGTTAATAGTAACAAATTCTTACCGTCTCTGATGAGATGAAATTGTGTGGTAGACGAATGGTGAGGATTTGTACTTTTAGTCATCAATTTTGATTTCCTATTGTCCAAATAAAGTTTCCTGATCCTCCGCCGTTCTTTAGCATCAGTACAACGAATGTTGATACTTGAATCTACATATAATAATGAAGTAGTTAACATAATAAGAACTTAAATGCAAATAAATGTACTAATGTTATCTTATAAATGAATAAAGACAATAATAAATTAAACTTACGATTTGTAATATCAACCATGGGGTTTCTCGTTATAGACTTGTTCAAATATGAAACGTCATCAAATAATGGACGAAGTCGATGAGTATCTTTATAAGATGGCTGCAAGTCTAATCCATTTAGATGTGATGTCTTTGAGGAAGAAGAACCCGCAGTATTGGTTGAGCGATGAGAAGTTGATGTAGAAGACATAAACTTGGGTTTTCTATTTTCCAAATACAATTTCCGCTTTTTCCTATTATCTTTAGGGTCTGTATGATTCATGTCCATTTTTTAAGCTAGTAACAAACAACAACAATTTTATTCGGTAAGTAGTATTTGAGTATGGTTTAAACACACTATAATACAAACTATAAAGAAAGAAACTAAGACCCTTGCATGATCACCTGTATTGATGTAAAAGAACCTTAACCCAAATTAGAAACTTTCGAACATGATTAAATGGCTGGAACAGATCTCTTCATGCCATGTAAAATAAGGCAAAAGAATTCAATGACATATTGTAAGAGATAGTTAATATTATCATAAGATATAAGTGTGATTGAGACATGAGGTAAAATTTCCATCATGAAGCTGCCATCAATATAGGTCTAAGAATGACAAAATGCCAATACGGTATTACTTAATTTATGACCAAAATATCACTTGCCTTTCCAGCCCTCCCCAAATTTGCCATGTTCATCATAGTAATACTGTATGACAACCTTTTGTAATTAGTAAACTCATGTAATTACAAGAAGGTGAATTATATGTACACACTAACAGAAACAAATTAAAAAACAAAAAAAAACTATACGATCTAAACATATTTCTTTCACGTATAAGGCTGCTATACACTTATGCAGTTCTGCTACATCTATATATATAATGATCATGGAATGTTTAAAGCAGGGTTATACAGTTCTGCTAATATTGTTTTTCTAATGAGGTCTAAGTTATTTTTAATAGAATTTCTTAATTATCCATTTATCTCTCTGTATGTCTAAGTTATGTTTTTTGAACTATTTTTCAAAACCAATACATTCTAATTAGGATAAAGAGATATTACAATTTGAATCGAAATGTCTATCATAGTTAAAAGTCATATGATTTTATCAATTAAGGCATTCTAATATGATGATATTAATTAAGGCATTCACATACCCATCAACCCACAACCTCTGTTCTCAAACAAAAACCAATTATACCAATAAAATTGATGGTTGTGTAAACCATTCAACTACGTCTGTTCTCATTATGTTCAAAGGTCTGAAGGTTGAAAATTTGCTTTGAAGATGCTAGAATAACATAAATAAATGTCCTTACCGAATCCAATAGTCGATTAAGGGCTGTAAAATCGATTACGAATTCTGCACTTAATGCTCTGTTTAGTCGATTAAGGCATTCAACTTGGACGCGGGAATGGAAAATGTGCGACGTCGAAGATTTACGGCTGTGTGTAGTCCATGATTTAAGGCTGTAAGATGATGTGTAGGAATACAAATTAGGGCTGTAACAATCGACTTGAAGAAAGGAAGGAAACGGGAATGGCAAACGGAGGAGAAGGAATGAAGCGGATATTTGGAAAAGATGGGGTATTAGAAATATGGGGTAGTGGGCCTTTGTTGTTATTTCTTTACTTATTAATCTAATTCTAATCTGATCATTTATTTTATGAATATTAATTAGTTAGTTAACCCATAAAATAAATAATTAAAACAATTGGACTAAAAGAGCATATACATGGAAAAAAATGGTGGCGTAGAATTAATAAAAATATATTGTGGAATTTGAGTATTTAATTTGGAAAAGGGGTGTGAATTAACCATAAATATCTATGAAAACATATTGAAAAATCATAAGATGGAGATCTTTAAATCTTTAACGCTTTAACGGTCACCATAAATATATATGAAAACATATATATTAAGTAATAAATCACTCAAGCTTATTAGAGGGATTAAGCTATTAATCTTATATAAAGATGGTAAAATTAATAACAAAACATCTAATCTTGTATATAAAGAAGTTTGATCAAAAAGAATTATAACTAAAATTTTATATTATTTACTTAATATATTCTTTCCTCTTTTAATGTTTTTATTATTTAGAAATTACTTAAAAATCAACCCAAGTAATACACGGGTCTCATAAATAAATGATTGGTGAACACTTAAAATACCATGAAAAGATTGGTTTCTCAAAGTTTTCTTACCAGGTTATTTTAAAGTGTCATTATTCTTGGTGGAGTTGATTTAGATAAAAAAATATGCTAAAGATCAAGATATCTCGCCCTCTTAGGATTAGAAGTCCTCGTGTACTTTATGTTTTTCATGATTATAGAGAGGTATATGGTTCAGCTATTATGAGAATTTTATGGAATCATATGATATATTTATTCTTATATCTTGGATAAACTTAATGCTAAAGAAATTATTGAAATGTATCGATTGCTTACTTATACAATCTTTTTTAATTATTATTGAACTAAATCATATCTCACATTCTAATTTTAAATAAGTTCATTCACATATGGAGTTATATAGTATCATATGATATATTTGCTCGATTATGTCTATATCATTATGGTTCAGCTATTATGAGAATTTATATAGAATCATTGGAATGTATCAATTGCTTACTTATACAATCTTTTTTGATTATTATTGAACTAATATCATATCTCACTTTCTAATTATTCATAAAAAAATAAAATAGACAAATTAAGTGTCATTTTTTAGATGACCGGGGAATGCCCAAGTGGAATTAGCACCTTGGAGAAAATGAAATCAAACAAACACTTCGAATACCAAAACCAATAGCAACATAATTCATATAAGTGCAGCATAAAACTTGCAAGAAATTAAAAACCTAAAAGTCATAGTGAGAAAAAAAAACATAGTAAGCGAGTCTTCAACACCTCTCAATCACTCCTTTTCAATTTTTGGGATCTTCAAGTTATGAGCATTAGTGCGATTCTTTTTTGATGTGGACGATTGTACACTACAATCATTATCCACATCTTCACTTGTACGTTTTCCTCCTGGAGGTGAAGTAGTGCAGCCAATGGTCATAATCGAAGCAATTGGAGTACCGTTATCGTCTTGAGAATAGACATCCTCAAGCTTACGTTTTAACTCCACCGGTGTGTCATTGCTTTTGTTAACTTTATTTTTCTCAGAAGGACTTGAAGCGGTGCTTTTTTCAAAGTTAGATGGAGTTACAACATCACCGGTGTATGAAACAGCATCCTGTATTGTAAAATTAATATTAAAAGATGTTAATATTTGAGAAGGACAATAATCAGTATTAAAATAAAACTATCCACTATATTTAAAAGTTACCTTCAAACATTCTTGCTTTGCTTGCGTATCAGACATTCCAAGAGTCGAGGGTTCAGATTCGGCAGGCTGTGAAGTTGATAAAAATGCAATACCCATTAATACACTTCAGGTTGATATTGGGATATATGTTTTTAAGTTTTTCAACATATACATTAAACAATAAAAATTTGATACCTGGTTAAGATTACTCTGATTATCCAACTTAAGTATGATTTCTGGAACACTGGTGAGCTCAGATATGCCCAGATCATAGTTTTTTCTATCTATATTCCACTGGGTAATATCAACCTTGAAAGCAAAATTCATTTCAAGCAACTCATTTAGCTCCTCCGGAAAGAAATCCATATCATCATCCTACAAAGATAATGATTTGGAAATAAGTAAATCATCATAATAATACACAACAGTTAAAAACTTAAAATATATCAACATACATATACCTCTTGGTATTTCTCTAACAAATCGTAAGCTGTCATGTGCAGTAGTTTTTTAGCATGACGATTAAACAAAGTCAACGATATTACTCCCGTAGAATCTTGTACTCTAATCGGAATCCTAAACCTTTAACAATAATCACCATTAATATGCATTAGATATTTAAACATATTAAACAAAAGGTAATGTAAACGTTCATATAATAAATTAATAGATACCTAGGTTCCACATCAACGTTCTTGATGTTGCAGGCCTCACATTCAAAAGTTTGTTTCTCTTCAATCTCACCGGACTCATCCTCCTTACTTGTTATCAGAACGTTTTTCGTCACCTTCTTTGTACATTTTTTGCAACCAAGATAGTACCATGGTTGATCTTTTAAGATGCACTTGATGGTACCAACAACGATGACAGATTTTATCTAGAGTAAGTAAACATTAGTTAATATAAACCAAAATTTCAAAACTTCCGTAAAAATCTTTAATATATATACCTCAACGATTTAAAAAAGTTCAGCAATATCTTTTCTCTCATTTCTCACCAGGAACGTCTCACTTATCGAGTAAGATTTTGTTGAAACTATGCTGAGTCGATGACTTGAATCGTCACCTTGAGCAGCAACCAGGCTGCATTATCAATTATTTAAAATCTAAAAAGGTCTAAAAATTTATCAAAACCGAAAGATGAAAAGATCATAGAATACTAACCGATTCTTGAAATCGATAATTTCACCAATTTCAGAGTTTATGAACAACTTACTGACATTGTAACAACTTGAAATAGATGGACGCTCTAATAAAAACATAATTGGTTAGTAATAAGAAAACATGATTGTATATAAGTCATTGTTTTGGACAAAAAATATTAAATATTTTTACCTTTGAACCACTTGACATTGGCAAATTGCAGAATGATAATAACTCTTCCGTGTAATTCATGATTTTGAATATAATCATTCATCTGCTCAGCATACTTATCCCACAAAGTGACATAAAGCTTTTTACCACTGTAAACACATATTATCCTCAATTTAATACTAAAATTCTTAATAGAAGAGTTAGTGTATGTCTAGTATTAAGTAAAGTGAATACGCACTTTAAATCTTGAATCTCCAGCTGTAGTTTAACCCCTTTTTTGTCAGGATTTTCCTCAATCCTACCACATGTGACCACATCACCAATAGCATCTACAAAATTAGAAAAAAATAACTTAAATATAGACAATGATTGATGAGAACGATAAAGTTATAATAAGTAGACAATGAAACATAGCATTGAGTAGAATTGTATCTACTAACCAATTGTCACATTTTCGGGGAGACTGCTTCTAGCCCAGATCAACGGATAGCTCGAAAGATCAAAACCATAAACAGATCCTCTAAAAGTGTTACACTTTGTAACAGATGTCTTGTAATACAGATTCAACTTGTAAGCATGATTACAGTACTTGATCTTATTTTTGCTTGCACCAATGGCAAAATTCTTAATGTAGAAAGAAAAACCCTCTTTTAGTAGGTTTTGAAACCTAGACAGATTTTGCTTTTGTACTGCAGCTTGTATTTTTGTACCCTATTGCAAAGCAAAAATAATAAGTTAATATAAAGAAAGTACTACAAATTATATCTATTATAAATCCCGGATATTAAGCATTTGTGATTGCAATATTTCAGTCAGCTTGATGTATAAAATTAGTAAAATGTTAATAAAAATAAAAATATATAAATCGTAAAATTAGAACGACATAAGATTCTTGTGAAGAAACAAACTTGAACTTTATTGTAAGCAGAAGTTCAAGAATGCAACAACAAACAACTTGATGAATTTCGTGGGTTAATTCATTAGTTGTCAATTGTATTTGATGTTGTTGCTTCCCCTGCTTGAATAATCAAGTTTAAAAGAATTGAAATACTTAAAAGATATAATAATCTAAAAGGTGATAAAATCTTGAATACAATCATTATTATCTTTCATCACAGCAAAAAACGATATTAAATGCAGATATATATAGAAACATATAGTTGCTGTTTTGAATATACTAATGTGTATGTGTAATATGCAACAGAAAAAGATAAGAATCAATAAGAAAAAAAGATGGTTTGTAAGTCAATCTACGATATCCAGCAAACATATTGCAACTTCTTATCATAATAACAACAGCGAATTTGCCTTTCAAAAAAAAAAACTGCGAATTGTAATA
Source organism: Pulicaria dysenterica (assembly GCA_947179395.2). Taxonomy (NCBI): domain Eukaryota; kingdom Viridiplantae; phylum Streptophyta; class Magnoliopsida; order Asterales; family Asteraceae; genus Pulicaria; species Pulicaria dysenterica. The sequence continues at coordinate 70,030,461 of OX359295.1, read as the reverse complement.
AACCCCCCCCCCCCTCATGACGTCATATTGCCACGCAAAAAAGAAATAAACAGACAGAGAAAACCCATATTTTTCAAGTATGGTAAGTTGTATATTTTTATTTTTTTCATGTAATATTATGTATTTTTTGTAGAAAACCCATATTTTTCATCACAGCAAAAAAACGATACTAAATGCAGATATATATAGAAACATATAGTTGCTGTTTTGAATATACTAATGTGTATGTGTAATATGCAATCCAACAGAAAAAGATAAGAATAAAACAAAGTGACAAAAAATTCTTAATGTAGAAAAATATGGATTGAATTAAAACAAAGAGGTATTCTTTTAAAAACAAACAGACAGAGAAGCAACATGAAAAAAAAAAACATACAAAAGGGATTAAAAAAACATACCTTTTCATCTACCAACACGAGTTCAAGTTGATAGGTTTTTGATGGGTTTTTAAAGTCTGGTAGTCCCCAAAGACGTATAACATAGACTTTGATAACCCAGTCATCTTTAATAAGATTGAGGTCACTAATCAGAGTTACTTGTTCATCCAACTAAAAAAGAAAGGGACAAAAAAGATGATTCATGTGATGTGTAGTTGCTAACAATAAAAAAACATATAAATAAGTAACTGATAGTGAAAAACAACATTATACCTTTGAGTTTTCGAGGGCGAGAATCGAAGAAGCAGAATTTTCCATGGTGCTTTTCGAAGAAGAGGCTGAAACTGTTTGCTATGAAGGTTGAATCGTATATATATATCTATATAGGAGATAGGAGATAATTACTGGAAGATTCCGAAATTCAAAAAAATGTGGAGATAATTCAACTTTTTCAATTTAAGGAAACACTATATTTAAGCCTATAAATTCGGGATAAAGAGAAGAAACAGGAGAATTCAAAATTCTCTGAAATTTATCAAATTCTTAACAATATTTCCTTTTTATAAGGAAAAGATTATCTATTTTCATAAAAAGATTTTTTATCCACAAAATTTATCACATTTCAAGTTTACAAAATCGGAATTGATAATTTAATCATTTTTATTTAAGTGATCTTCAAAGATATGGGGGCTGATATATGAAATTCTATAACCAAGTGAATAGATTTTGTTATAATAACCAACTTGTTAAAAGCTTCATATTCGGATGCCATATATTCCTGCATTATACATGAAGCTAATATGCTATAGTGTATGCAAATAGAGGCAAGTAATAACAAAACTACAAATTAAAAAAAGATAAAGAATAGGAATTTAGACCAAAATATGTACTCAACTTTTGAGTTTTGACCCAAGTAATCAAGGTCTAAAAGAGTGCCTCTTTGGCTCCCAAAACTCAGTTCACCAACTCCCTCATCAAGCCAGAGTAAAGAATATATATGTTATGCAATATCTTCGACTTCTGCCAAGTCTAGTTTGTAAGCAATATTTTGATCCATTCATCTAGTCATCTTTTTTAGATGTATAAAGCATCCATGCTTCATATTCAGATTCCATATATTCCTGCATTATACGTGAAGCTAATATGCTATAGTGTATGCAAATAGAGGCAAGTAATAACAAATCTACAAATTAAAAAAAGATAACGAATAAGAATTTAGACCAAAATATGTACTCAACTTTTGAGTTTTGACCCAAATAATCAAGGTCTAAAATAGTACCTCTATGGATCCCAAAACTCAGTTCACCAACTCCCTCATCAAGCCAGAGTAAAGTATATATATGTTATGCAATATCTTCGACTTCTGCCAAGTCTAGTTTGTAAGCAATATTTTGATCCATTCATCTAGTCATCTTTTTCATACGTTATGCACATGGTTGTAATACATTAAAAAGATAATAACTTCAATAAAGCTACTATGACATGAAGTGGGACAACGAAAGCTACTATCTCATTACTTAGAGTTAAATTGGTTAACAACCTCATCAATCTCCACACCAATTATTTGAAATCCTAAACTATGTGAAACTCAGCAAAGAACCACCACCAACTTCTAATATTTCCAATTAAAACAAACTGAAGTACAAAAGAAACAGTTTAAATGTAATTGTACCTTGAAGTTGTTTGGAAGTACCATCACCAGTTCATTGAAGCATTTCATCAAACAGTTGGTGTGTGTCTTAAAATTAAAGTATAATCAACAAAGAAGAACCTAATTAGCCCCAAATCTAAAATAATCAAGATCAGTAACATTAGAAAATGATGTACGGGAATCAAACTAACTAATCAAATACGTTTTATTCTTCCCTTTCAGATGCGAAATCAACAAATCAGTTGATTCGTACAGATCTTCATAGAGAGAGAGCAGCAGATCCATTCAAAGTAGCCCCAAACCTAAAATAATCGAGATCAGTAATATTAGAAAATGATATACGGGAATCAAACTAACTAATCAAATACGTTTTATTCTTGCCTTTCAGATGCGAAAATCAACAAATCAGTTTGATTCGTACATATCTTCATGGAGAGAGAGCAGCAGATCCATTCGAAGTAGCCCTTGCGTAGAAAATCACCAAATCAAATACATTTTATTCTTCCCTTTCAGATGCGAAAATCAACAAATCAGTTGATTCGTACAGATCTTCATGGAGAGAGAGCAGCAGATCCGTTCGAAGTAGTCCTTGCGTAGAAAATCACCAAATCAAATACATTTTATTCTTCCCTTTCAGATGCGAAAATCAACAAATCAGTTGATTCGTACAGATCTTCATGGAGAGAAAGCAGCAGATCCGTTCGAAGTAGTCCTTGCGTAGAAAGCGAAGCCCTTTATGATTAGCAGAATGGAGAGAGAGCAGGAGATCATTTCGATTTTGTTTAGAGGTGCTTACTGGAACTTAGAAACCGAAACCCTAATTGAAACCGTAGAGAGAGAGAGTTGATTCGTCTGGAGCGGGAATTCAAAAATGGGACACGTGTCGTACGCAGGATATAAAAAATATGAGCGGGAATAGTTAAAAAAGGAGCTCTAAAAACATGCCATGTGGCATATCATTAGGTGTTTATTATAATTTAAAGATAAAAAACCAACTTTTTTAAACCACTTATGCAAAAATGGTAAATTGAGTTTAAATATGAAGCCTAAAAAACTGACTCGCTTGAATTTTTTTAATAGTAATTTAGTTTTTGTATATCTTGATACTATGTAATATATTTAAACAATGAGAGCCTCTTTCACAATTAACAAATGTGACTTTGATTCTATAGAATGGTAAGCACTTGTATAACAAAAGAACTACATAAATTAACATAAAAAATAAAATCCACACCCGAATGCTCTATTATATCCAACATCTAAAACCCTCATTTTATCTCGAAACATACATGAAAAGACTCAAAAACTTATTTAGATTTGGAAAACGGAACTTGACAAAGATAAGAAGTAGATCTAGATAATGGAGAAGAACATTTTCGAGATATAAATGTGTCATGTGTATTTATATTAAAAGATGATTTAAAAAAAATTATATTATAAAGTCATTCTAATATTATCCTTTTTAGTTTTTTATAGATACATCTATTTCAAAAAATCATTCACTTATAGTTTACAACATTTCATAGTCGAAAAAATTACAAATAATATAGAGAAACCTTATAAAAAGAGTTCATTACAAAACAAATTTTTATCTTGTAATAGAAAAATAAAATAAAATGATGCGAGCAGCAAGCTGGAGTATAAAGAGGGTGAAAAAAAATTCTAAGCAATAGTTTAAAAAAAAATACTAAATAAAGAATTTAATTAACAATATACATCTATAACGATGTAACAAAGATAATAGTGTATACAAATAGTACTAATAGAACATAATTAGCTCACTAAAGAACATGTTAATGTAACAAAAATAATAGTGTATACAAATAGTACTAATAGAATATAATCAGCTCACTAAAAAACATGTTAAAAAAGTCAGCTCACTAAAATCATGTTAGAAAAATTAAAATAAAGAAAATTGAATGCTCCGTGAGTCGAACCCAAGTCGACTCCAACATTTGATAAACGCCTTACCACTTGCTCTGGAGTATCTTTTGTAGTTTTTTTGGAAGTGTGAATATATAGCCCATTCGCTTTTGGATATATAAAACAACAAAACTTTTTCCTTGTAATTGTATAGTATATATAATGAGAGAATAGATAAGAAATTAAGACCAGAAAATAACATAATATAAATATAATAATGACTTTGATTTTTTGGATAAATGATTTTTTTAGAAAATAAAATTGATTCTTTTATCAAAATAATTATTTATATTATTTTATATTCGTTTAGTTAAATATATGATTGTTTTTTATAAACAAAAGTATGACTTTTTCTAAAACTAAAACAATTTTATATTAATTTCAGTCGACACTATAAAGTAAATCATAACAAATATAGAAAGATAGTTTTTTAATTATGATAAGATTTATATTATATAATAATCATTAAAGAACAAATAATTTTAATATTTATATTATTTTATTATCGACTAAACCCTATATTATATTTATTATTATTAAAAAAAAGGGTAAAAAATATATCATATCAATATGATATCAATGATTTAGTTATTTATAAATTTCAGACCACGAGAAGAATTAAACAAAAGAAAAAAAAGATAAGTTATTATCTTAACATTAGTTCGTATCTATATAATTATTATAAATTATTAATTTGAATAAAATCTTAAATGTTCTATAATCTTTGATTTTAATTTTCTCTAGAAATTTGTAACGTCACCTCTAACGAGCTTAAAATTAGAGTTAATTAAAACTTTTTAACGACAATTATCAAAAGTGTGCAGCGGAAAATAAACGTCATTTACAAAACAACGTGGTTTGACTCGGCTAATTAATTACATCAAAAGTTAAGCCAAGTTCGTTTACTACAAGCGTTATCTACAAGTTTTCCAACCATCGGATCCATACATACCACAACGTGTTTCCCAAAAGATATATACAACAAAAGCTACCATCAGTACCCGCCTCACCAGGCCTCTAGTATCAACCTGCGAAAAGATAGATCTTGCACCGTTAGCTACAACTAGCTAGTGAGCACCAATTACACATAAGCAACAATAAGCAGGCTATCATGTATCAGAACAGCACACAGAGTTATCTTATTATATTGAGGCGAGCCAAACGTGTCAGCAGTAGTCGTATGTTGCAGGGGAGCCAACCCCGCTCAATAACCCAACAGCAGTCCACGTGGTACACCATGTCTTTCATGCTGGTTCCAGTCTATCAAGGAACCCAGTTCCATAGAGGAACGGCGGCCTGCAGAGCCCTACTCAAGTGTATACTACTTGAGTACCGTTAGTTCCCCAATCCGTAGTCCCTAAGGACCCTGGGAACCCAGCCAGATACTAACACCCGTCTACCTGACTGACCTCCGTGTTCTCCAATTCAGTGTCCGGACATAACTTCATAAACAAATAGCTGATCCAATAAGGATCCAGTTTATGCGCGCATATAATCACAACAATATCTTTCGTATCAACAATAATAAGCATGCTTGTACAACTCTATCATAACATACCTCCATTTTCACGTATCAACACACCAGTCACATGTCAACAAGTACCACAGATAACTTACCTACTGAGACTCATGGGAAACCGGTACTCACCTCGAAACTACAAGAGGCAGATATGCAATCGGGAATCCCAAGAGCACACAAAATCGTCCGAGTCACCTAACACCAATAAACATAGATAAACACCCCTTAGTATACACTATATTAGACTGGCACTAACAACAGTCTCAACAAAAGGTCAACATGGCTTCTGACAGCCTCCTACGGCCGCAGGAACATGTTCCTACGCCCGCAGGATAACTTTCCAACACGTACTACGGCCGTAGTATTTATACACTACGCCCGTAGCAATTCTTGCCAAAGAACCATGACCTACGGCCGTAGTAACCATATCCTACGCCCGTAGTAGGTATTCTTTGGGTAACTACGGCCGTAGGTTATATACCCACGCCCGTAGTCTTGTTTCCATCACCCGTGGGTGGTAATCCTCATGAATTCAATCCTACGGCCGTAGCAACCATTTACTGCGACCGTAGTAACATCGACAACACCCTACGGCCGTAGTAACATTATACTACGCCCGTAGGAACCACATTTACATCGTGTACTTGCTCTGTTCGAGCACAACTACGGTTTTACGAGTTTTTGACACAAAAATCACCTTGAATCCATATTCAAACGTTTATACCACACTTCTAACATATATACTAACTTACTAACACGATTTGGACACAAAACAATCACCAAAACACATATGAATCTATCAAAATGGGTCTTTACACCATGAACACCCAAGAACTAGGTTTCAACTAGAAAACTTACAAGAAGAAGATATACACCAGCCACAAGAACTCGAATCCTCAATGAAATCAGTCGACAAGCTTTTCCCTTATTGATTTCTCTTTCCAAATTCAAAAACCCCAAGTGTATGTGTGTGTAAAGGTTCACGTATGTGTGTATGTGTAGAAGTATGTGTTTGTGTAGCTTCTGATGTACACAAACAAGGAAAGACCGACTAAGTGATAAAATACCCCAACCCGGGTACTTCGTTCTCCTATTCAACTTAAAACACAACTTAGGGTTATCCGTTTCAACTAACGGAGATATTTTTGGAACCATTATCCAAAACCGTTTAACTATTTGTCTACTTGGTCAACTTATGACAATTTTCACAATACTACATTTTTATCCACAATTAACACCAGTTAACACCATTTAACACCAATTCATGTTTAAAACACCAATTAACATATTGAACACCAATTAGCAACATGTATACTACCTTTAGCAACAAAACACCAGTTAATGTCAACGTACAACTGTTAAGGCTACATGTACTACAGTTTACAACTAGGCCCCATTTTGGGGTGTTACAAAATTAACTTTGGATACATTGATTATCATGTTTAAATTGTAGATTGATTATTTATTTTTATTTATGATTATAAGGAATTAAGGATATTAATAAATGTGGTTGAATTTGGATAAGATTATAGTCATAATTACTTTGATATGAGTTTTTAATACTTTGACTCTAAAAGGACAAAATTGATTTTTTGATTTAAAGCAAATTAATTATAAAGATTAAATTCCTTGTTAAATAAAAGATCCAGATCATCTAATAATTTTTATAAGAGTTTAGTATCTAAAAGTGTATCGAACTTGTCACTTTTTATTATTGTGTATATCCCATATTTAAAAACTACCGTTTAGTGTACCAAACTTACCAAAACGATCATTTTATGTATTAAAAAAACTGATACACAAGTTGCAGGTTATTTTCTTAACTTTGATTTATTTGCAAATTCCACATCATATTCAAAACCTGCCATATCCATTAAAAATGCCAAATCATATTTAAATTCTAAATATAGATTTTATCAATACGAAGATGAACTTGGTGAAGAAACACACAATCATCTGGGTAAGAACATAAAATCATCTAGGTTGGTAATGAGTTCGAATTTTACTGAACAAAACAATATGGAATCAAGAACATGTGAAACCATCTAGAACATGATGAACATAACAATACGAATCAAGAACAGATAATGAATTAGAATAGAACAAAATCTGAAACAAGAACAGATGATTTGAAAAACCCTAAATCGAATAACATAACAAGAACCCTAAATCGAATAACAGAAGATATTTGAAAAGCCCTAAATCGATTTGAACAAGAACCTTAATCGAAAGAATTATAAGAACATAAAAGCAAAATCTGGAATCATAAGAGCATGAATCGAATCCCAAATCTGGAATCATATGAGCAAATTCGAAACACAGACTTACTAGGTGATGGTGGTTGTGGTGAACGCCTCGAAGGAACCCTAGATATGTCGAAACCCCTAATCCATGGTGGCTATGGAGTTCTTGGCGAAACCCTAACGAAGATGAACCTAATCGCAGTCGATGGAGTTCTTGGCGAAACCCTAACTTAAAGTGGATCAGCGATGGTGGTGGATGATGGTGATGATGGCCGATCGATGGTGCAGTGCGATGATGGTGATGGTTCTCGTCGATGATGAAGCACCGATTTAGCTACCTTCAAATTCTAGATGATATTATTATTATTTTCAATTATTTTAAAACAAAGAAATAACATGTCACCATCCATATCACACGCCAAGTCATCAAAACCGGCTCCACGTCAGCGGGTAACATGATATACTAGGTTAGATACATTAAATAGTAGATTTTTGAGAGTTCGGTATACTAAATGGTAGTTTTGAACGATGGGTATACACAATAACAAAACATAACAAGTTCGGTACATATTTAGAAACTATTTTTTTTAGTATTTTATATATATTGAAAGATTGGAAGATAACATAATCACATTTTTTGAGTTATCAAAACTTATACTTTTTATAAATAAATTTATTAAATTCTTGTGTTCTTTGCTTTCATATTCAGTATAAAAAGAAAAGAAAGTATATTAGTAATTTGGGCAGTCTTTGGTATGGATGATTAGGAGATATAATGAAATAACTCATTTCGCCGTAATGAAAAAAATACGTTTGTTTAGTACGCAGAAATGGAATGAACCATTCGGTAAGGAATGCGATTCCTTCCATTTCATTCCATGAGGGAGGGGTGGTTTTTCCTCATTCAATATTCCATCATGGAATGAAATGTAATTTAAGAATTAAGTATGTTATATCTATTTTTTTAAATTTAAGTTATATCTATTTTTTAATGCAGGACATTTTGGTAATTATTTATTTATTTTAGTTCATTTCAATGTCTATTTCTCCTACCAAACATACTACATTAACGATTCATTTTATTATGAGAAAACAACCAAAAATGCGGATAGAATGATAATAAACTATTCAATTCCTATGACCATTTCATTCCTTTATCTATTCCATTACTTTGTCATTTCTTTCCGTATAACCAAACATTACCCTTGGTGTAAATGAAAAAGGTTACTTACCGATGAAACTTCAGATTAATCTAATAATTTCCTCGTTGATCACAGTGCTACGATTTTCTATTCCATTTCGTCTCCACTCCTTCGTGTCTGCTCTGTACGAATCGCAACACTCTCTTCTCCTCACCGGGACTTCAGATCGATCGATCGTTCGCCATTTCTTTAAAGAGCAAATCAAATGTTCAAATTTTTGAAGGATGTGGTCTCCGGATCTGGTGCCGGCGTTAAAGATTTGCCGTACAACATCGGCGAACCTTATTCTTCCGCTTGGGGCTCTTGGACGCACTCTCGCGGCACCTCCAAAGTAACATCTTACGCATGTTCTTTTGTAAATTTGCATTTGTTTTTTATACGTGTGTATACATGTATTCGTGGATGTATATATGAAAAATGATATCGTTTGCAGTCCTACCTCCCGTTTATTTGTTTCTTCAATCGATTCAATTGTGCTGCTGAAATTCGTGAATTGAATTTTCTGTTTCTGCGTTGTCTGCATGTTTTTGGAGTAAGATGCTAATGTAGTAAGATATAGGGACTGAGATTTGTTACGGTCAGTGTCTTTCTTTCTAGAAATTTGTTTGAATAGAAGATACTGTTAGGAGTCACGTTTTGGACTAGACTAGTAGTTGACAAGTTAAAGAACTATGTGATAAAAGTTTATCTGCAGCTCAACGAAGATCTTAATTCTTAAAATAATAGATAGTTCACGGAATCATGATTGGTTGAGAAAGTTATTTGTTCTCTTTTAATATCTAGTAAATTTGCAAATAAACCTTGTCTTGAGCATGGATTTGGTGCAAAAGTTTTCATAGGTCTACCACATTATGGGCTTAGTTAGGATTTGCATTATGTAGAAGTGGGAGATAAGGACTCTTATTGAATTTATGGTCAATTGATATCACATGAGAATCAGACTTGTTTGTATCCATAAAGGCTACAGCAGCTATCAATGAGAAACTCATGAATAGTTACACATACTCATTACAATGAGATATTATGGTTATTGCTCTCGAACAAACCATGTTTTAGTGTGAGTGAAGTCCGTGTTAGTTACAATAAACTGTAACAATCAACAAGTGGATGCCTTTACTAACAACTCTTCCAGCATGTGGTTTAGAAACTGTTTGATATATAGATACAATCCTATACCTATGTGAATCAATCCATTTGGTGCAAAGAAGAGCACACGGTTCATTACCAGGATAGTAAAAGAACCCTACTTCATGAAAAAACAAATAACCAAGCATCTGCTTACTTACCAAGGAGCTAAGTAATTGAAGTGGATATAAAAGATAGAAGCAGCACAACCATCCACGATTTGAAAACTTTGACCATGCTTATATATTATAATGACTGAACATGCTATGAAGTTCGATAATGAGAAAAGGTACACACTGAGGAGATCATTGTTATCTTTCTGCTATCTTTTGATCTGAGGATGCATAAATGAATTTTCTGTTTGGACATGTCTGTAACATTTTCCTTATCACGAGACAACATGATGCCATGTCTGATAGTTTGAATATACTATTTCCACTGTCAAGTAATTTCTCTTATTATTTATTTTGTTGAACCATATTGTTTTTTTTAATTACTCAAGTAAATCTTGTCAAACCATATTAGCTATAGCTCGGTGGCGCACACAGAGAGAGATCTATACACACACACACTCTCTTTCAAACACACTGAAACATAAGTACTACTTTTCTGCTGCCTGTCCATGGTCTAAGACTCTAAGTCTGCTTGCCATTTACAGTTCGTGATCCTTCTGGGCATGTTTTTTGCAGCATGTGCATTTTTTTTGTGTCTGTTTTGATGATTGTGTTGGTTAATTAAGTACAAAGCTTTTCCTTAAATCAATTTGAGACTCTACTAAATTTGTCAATTATTAACCATCTTTTGAATAAAACACATATTCACTTGATCACTTCAGGTCTAATAAAATTATGTAACATATGTGATTATAAAATGAAGAAAGCGAGCATTCTAATTAAATTGCTTAAGATTATGTCGTCATGTACTGTTGTCGCATTAGTCATTTTTTACTTTACTTATTACCAACAGAAAAGAACAGTCTACTCACTTGGCCATATAAGTGCAGCAGAAGGCACACCATTAGGAACATTTACTCGCTTAGCGCACTTATATGGAGGGTCATTTGCTGATATGGTGGCCTGTAGAAAGGGATTCTCTGGTTCTGGCTCAGTAATTAGTTTCTTCATAATTTTAATTGTGACTCTAATTGTGATCATACAATTTCGAAAACTATGGTTGAGCTTTCCATACGGTAAAGGAACATATGTGGTTCATGAGCATGGATTCTAATATTTGGTATTTGTGAATGGTATCAGATCAGGGTCCAAGTTTATAACCCTCTTCACATTTACAAGTATGTGTGTTGTGCCCCATAGGTAGCCATTTCTCGATATTTGCCCAGTAGCCATTTTATAATAATAATTTGTTAGCCTGCGTTATCCAATCTACTAGCTATACTTTTAAGTTTTAATCACATATTCTTTTATAGTATTATACATACCTTCTGTAGTGAAATGATCTCCCTTTTCATTTATAATTGATTATTTTTCTTAGAATATTGGCATTTAAGGATGCTTTCAGTTAATTTATTTTCCTTTGTTATATCCTTTTGATAGAAGGGAATTGGCTCATAACTATTGCTGGTTTCTCCAGGATGACGGATCTCCGGTGTCGATATTTTCTCTTACAGGAAGCAATGCCAATGATGGACATTTAGCTGCTGGTCGCAATGGTGTCAAGCGGCTTCGGACAGTAAGTGACTTGTTACAAGATGACTTTTATGATACTTTTACCTGTTATTTCTGCTGTTTGATAAGTTGATAACGTTTTAGTGTGTAGGCTTACGGTTTAATCATTTCTTTTATCATGAGGAACTTTTATCTCTTTGGTAATCTGACAATCATGGTGAACTACTATCTTTTGAGCTTGAGATATATTTTTGAGGTTCGCTAAGTTCACTCATGAATTATTACAATATTTTCTCCAAAATTGAAGTCTAACATCAACTTCATTGTATCTCAGTTGTTATGATGGCGGTATATATGCAGCATTCATATGCATATCTAATCATTTCAATGCATTGATGTTTTTGTCATGCGTCATTGTTTCAATGGCTACTAATCCGGAGTGTTTGCCTGTCTGAGTTATAATTTCAGAATTTTGCAACTCATGGTGAGCTGCAATTTGTGTTCTGAGAAATTTTAGTTCAGCCTATTAACTAAGTGTTCTACAGAGTCTGAAGAATTTCATTGTAGTTATCTTGTGGTGTTCAGATCTAGATCTGTGCCTGTTCATATTACAAGCATTGTGCTCCAGTATGTATTATTGGAATTAAGGCTCTGGTGCAACCAGACTGGAAATTGATGTAGGTTTGTATCAGTAATTTGTCTATATAATATTCGTCCTGAGAATGAGAACACACTGTCAGGGTTTCTCTTAGAGCTAAAAAATTGGAACGTAGTTCATCTTGTTTCTTCCATATTAGTCTAGTTTATAACTTCCTCAAGTCATTGTTTTGGTTAGAACGGAACCAACCTTAATGAAATTTCTGTCATTTGGGTGCATTTCTCTACACTGATGTGTTTTGGTATTGGCAACCAGAACAGTTTCATCTGTCACTGTAATAGGCGGGGGGTTGAATGATTTTATCGACTATGCATGCATCTTCTGTGTAATTTTATCATGAGTATTACTTCCGAGTCTTGTGCTGTCATCACTCAAATTAGCTTATGGAGAAATTATAACCTTGAATATCATGTGAGCATTTTTATTTACTTCTCTTTTTGAGTCACAAAGCAAACCCGTTATGTCTTATTTCAGGTCAGGCATCCCAATATATTGTCATTTCTCCACAGTACCGAGGCCGAGATATCTGATGGGTCGTCTACAAAGGTTGTTATCTATATTGTGACCGAACCTGTTATGCCACTGGCAGAAAAGATAAAGGAATTAGCATTACAAGGTACACAAAGGTACACAGGCTCTTTTTTTCAACCGAATCCTTTGTTCTCTCTCTTTCTTTTGATTTTGTTCTCAAGTATTAAGATTTTCACCCGATTCTAATTATGACGGGTCTCTTCTTTAACCTTCCAAAACTAGCTTGAATAGGTTAGTTGGCGTCTTTCTGATTCTTATTCTTATAAGGTGCATTCTGGATGTTTACATAGTTGTTTTGTTGGCGCTCTTTTATTATTCTATTTTTGTAAATATATGCATACAATAGCTCTCTTAGTATATAACCTTTAGGGGAGAACAGGAACATGTGAACTTGTGTAGTGGTCTTGTGGATTTAACAGAGATAACTCTTCTGATGGAGTAAGTTGTTGAATTATGCAATTGATACAAGTTTAATAAAGTGCATGTAATGCAAAAGCCAGCTCAAACCAAGACTCAAAGTATGATCCAAATGCGATTAAGCTGGTAGTTTAAAAATACTTTATTGTGCAAAATCAACTTTTAAGCAAGTACTATGACCAATTTTAAATACACGTCTGCAAAGAATGCAGTTTAAAAGTATTTCAGTGAGTGAATAGGGAATTTGTAGGAGTACTGTTAACGAATGAGGTGGTCACTGTGGCACTATATCTTCAAAGTTCTGTTGAACTCGTTTTCTAAAATCCACCTTCTCTGCAAGCAAGCTCAATTCCTAACAAAGCATTTTCCAGTTGCTGAAACTAGTAACATGTAACCTAACCAGTCTATTGTGCCATCCAAAGCATTTATCTGTCTCGAGCTAGAATGTATTGCATCTTTTTGATTCCATGCCTTTTCTGTGATCTCTGCTAATGTTTCACATTCACTGGCCTCTAATTTTACTGTTTTCTGAAACCAGGAATGAATATTATGCTTGGGGCCTATACCGCATAGCAAAAGCTGTGAGCTTCCTCAATAATGATTGCAAACTTGTAAGTATAGTCATCTACCATCATTACTTCCCTCAATATGTGACATTACTCTAGCCCCACAAACTAATTACTTAGTGTTTTTGTGTAATAAATGCGTTGTTCAAACCTCAAAAAGACCAAAGGATATGCTATTATAAACATTTCTGTCATATTCATCATTAGGTCTGATAGGGTTATTTTCTTTTGCTTCTGTAATATGGCAACTGTTTATCTCCCCCAGGTCAATATCCTCAATGCTGTCTTAAGCATATCGGTGCTTTGAAATGCCATTGGATATGCATGGTTTTCCTGTTTGCTGTAAAGGATGACATGGTTTCCTTGGATTTAGAATAGATAGAAGTCCCATGTACAACAGTACAACATAGAAATAGTTGATTGATTTCTTACTATTTCTTACACAGTACAGAACTAACCACTTCTTGCACAACCTCATTCAATTAGGACAAAAAAACCAAGAGACGTTAAAATTTTTGCAATCTGAGCCTTGTTTAAGAGAAGATTAATAAGAATGAAATCAATGAACTATGGGAGAGAAACGAGAATCAGAGCAATAGTGGTATGAATTCAATAACCGAAGGTAGAGGAAGGAGATACAAAATCAGAAAGGGAAACCACAGATGGAAAGATCCAAACCAATGGAATCTTCCTGCCCAAGCTACTACAGCCGTAAGGTTCAATAGAAAGAAAAACTACCAAAGATACCTCTCATACAACACTACCCTTGTATGTAATACTCTCTCCTTCTCATGTGCGCACATAATTGCCCCCCTTTGTATCCGCCCAACACATGTCCTCTCTTGATTGGCCTGACATAAACTGTCTGAGGTGTAAACTCATTGGGACACCAATCTTAATACCATGGTCACCCTGAACTTAAAGTTTCTCTTGGCTGGTAAGTGAAAGGACACTAGCTGCAAGTGATAAACTGAAAGGAGCCAATACCCTGTTTTGATCTAAGCAAGCTAAGCATCAATTTGGTACATAAATCCTTGCCTTGGCCAGGGTTCCAGTGCCATGGAAAATCCTGCCAAACCGAATATGTAACAACTCCGGGCTGGCGCCTGCCGTTAATATGGTGCCTACCGGTCTCCGCCGGCGCCTGCCACTGATCGGTGCCTACCAGTCACCGGAGTGTTAGGTCCGCAGCCCAATACACCCCAACCCATAGCCCTTTATGATAATTTATAATTTATCATAAAGTGGGTTGTTGTCATGGTTTGAACCCATGACCTTTTATACCACTCCTCCTGAGTGATATCACCAGATCTGATGATATCACTCAGGAGGAGTGGTATAAAAGGTCATGGGTTCAAACCATGGCAACAACCCGCTTTATGATAAATTATAAATTATCATAAAGGGCTATGGGTTGGGGTGTATTGGGCTGCGGACCTAACACTCCGGTGACTGGTAGGCACCGATCAGTGGCAGGCGCCGGCGGAGACCGGTAGGCACCATATTAACGGCAGGCGCCAGCCCGGAGTTGTTACAGAATATGTTGTCCACTGTTTTATTTACATTTCCAGAAGTGGAAGCAGAAGATGTCAGCCAAACAACCGATTAGATAGCTGAACAGGATATTGATGTCCACTTGCCAGCAAATTGACCATTAAAGTAGTACTCTAATTTAAAACCTTTAAATCTAGATTAAACCATATTCTTGTAGAGCCCTTACAGATTCCGCTCTTCGCCTCTTCCAATAATGAAACTCCCAAACACGAAACCACAAATATAGACCTCCAGATCTTTATACTTTAAGGATACACAGTCACACACACACACACGCTCTCTCTCTCTCTCTGGACATTTAAGCTGCCACCACCAACTGAAAGTAAAATCAAACCATTATAATTTTGCTACTTGCAAGGCTTATTGTATTACCAGGAATTGAGTGTCGTAATTGTACTAATTGAAGTGAAGCATGATCGCTAGTCATATACCTTTTGCATCTCTTGGGTTTTATATATGCTTGCTAGCCGAGCTGTTTATAAACCGTCCAAGATGCTTGAGAACTGACATCTCTCTTCCATTTTTCTCATTTCATACAGGTACATGGTAATGTTTGTTTGGAAAGTGTGGTGGTTACTCCAACCTTGGACTGGAAATTGCATGCGTTTGATGTTCTTTCTGAGTTTGATGGGAATAATGAGGTCTCTACAGGATCCATGCTGGTATGCCGGGACTCACATCTGTTCTTCTTCACATTTGATATGCATTGCTTTGTGTGATTGAATTCTTGCATCAGAATAGAACTTAACATCCATTTTACATGCCAAATATCTTTTAGAAGCAGCCCACAATAAGTGGAGCTGTTTTTTGTAAAAAAATTCCGATAAATTTCTCGGTGTTTATTTTATGGAAACAATCTTGAATGCTCCATTAGTCACAGTAATTGTTAAATGAGACGAACTTTTCCGTTCTTGTGTTTCTGGTCATTTTAACATGTGTCCTGAACCATTTTTGAATTTATTCTATCACACTTGCTTCGTTCGCCTTTTCAGAAGTTCGTAGTCTTTCACACTTTATTATGAATGCTTATTAAAACCTTGGCAACTTAGTCAGATGGCTTCGACTGATTAAATATGTAAAACCAGCAATATGAATGGCTTGTTGGCTCACAATACAAACCAATGGAGTTGGCAAAAACTGACTGGGCAACAATTAGGAAATCTCCACCATGGGCAATTGATTCTTGGGGTTTAGGTAAGCTTTTATGGCCTTGTTTGTTGGTAAAATTACTGTTTCTCTGAACTTATTAGTTATTAATACTGCTGGTAGGTTACAATATCACTTCTTACTACTTTTACTACGCTAACCAAACTACTACCTTATAGCTTTAATTCGATTCGCAAATTGTTTCAGCCTTCGGTTCCTGTGTGATAGAAAGAAATGAACTTTTAGTTGTTGAAGATAAGAGATGTCTTGATCAGTATTCATTAGTCTGTTAAGAGAACTGGCTTAACAAAATATATCATAGTTGATGAATAACAGGCATAGCCTTTTGTGGTGTGCTGATGATTTTTTGTAAGGTTTGGTTTGGACATAGATGCAAACTTTAACTATTATCAGTCATATGGGAGAATTCAAATGATTTAGCTGTTGTTATCAGCTTGATATTATTGGTCACTGCTCAATATGCACAGATATTTTACTATAATGTGGGATGTTGTTACCAGGCTGTCTCATCTACGAGATTTTTGCGGGTTTGAAACTTAGCAAGACTGAGGAGCTGCGGAATACAGCTTCAATACCAAAGGTCAGCATGCCATGATGATTTTTGAGAGAGTAACTTGGTTTTGCTTCTCTAGTTTGTTGAATATGTGCTTGTTTGCTCTTGATGCCTCAGCATTTTTTTTTATATTTTTCCTCTTTTGAATATCCATTTTCATCTGCGTCTGTCTATTTCCTGTCTCACAGTCTCTACTTCCAGATTATCAGCGACTCTTGAGTTCTATGCCTTCTCGCAGGTTAAATTCATCAAAGCTTGCTGAGAACTGTGGTTTGTTCTACTACTCTTTTTGAACTCCAACTTAATATTTATTACAACTACTTATGTTTTCTATTATTATGATGTCTGTGCTTATTTTATTCGATTTATTTCTTTACTGTATGAAACCTATAGATATTAGTTCTGAAGTGCAATGTTGTTATGGCAGAGTATTTTCAGAACAAGTTGGTGGATACCATTCATTTTATGGAAATACTTAATTTAAAGGACAGTGTTGAGAAGGATACATTCTTCCGTAAACTTCCAACTTTAGCAGAGCAGCTGCCTCGTGAAATTGTTCTGAAGAAGGTACGTGAATACTTTTATGATGTTTTACCACACCCTTGCAATGATATCTCTCAACATGATGCGTCTCTTTCGGATATGCAGTTACTTCCTCTGCTAGCTTCGGCCTTAGAATTTGGTTCAGCTGCTGCACCAGCTTTAACTGCATTTTTGAAAATGGGTGTTTGGCTTTCATCAGAGGAATTCAACAAGAAGGTAATTCTATGTTACAATACTTTCTGTTCATGGTGGTGATGCATAGGTTGACATTATGATTTGTTTCTTTAATTGGCCTTCTTACCTTGGTTCCCTTAAATTCATGTAGGTCCTACCAACAATTGTGAAACTTTTTGCCTCCAATGACCGAGCTATTCGAGTTGGTCTTTTGCAGCATATTGATCAATATGGGGAGTCATTTTCAGTCCAAGTTGTTGATGAGCAAGTAAGATTCAAATTATTCTAGTTGTACTTTTCACTGGCAAAGAAGCTGATCCGTCTCACCCATTCCGTTTTTCTTTCTTAAGCATGACTGTTAATGCTTGTGGTTAGGTTTACTCACATGTTGCTACTGGTTTTTCGGACACATCTGCCTTTCTGCGTGAGTTGACTTTGAAATCCATGCTTGTTCTTGCTCCAAAGGTATCATTTCTCTGTTCTTGCTCCAGGATAAGCCTATAAACAATATAATAGTAGAATGCCTTAGCATGAATGATTTATAGATATTTCATTATCATGATTGAACTACTATAGACCCTTGATTTTGAATTTATGTAGTTAATGTATTTTTAAATAATTAAGTGTAGCTATCTATCCCCAAATTAGTGGGGCAGGCTGAAATGAAACCAAAGGAAAATTGTAAGTGGTAAACCAAAAAGCAACTTAGGGTTCGTGGACAAGAATGACATCCTTCCATGCACTCCTATCTAAGGCTAACTCCTTCCATATACCCATTTTCCCATCCTAGCTTGGCTGGCTTATTGATCTGAATAAATGTCCATTAACCGGTATAGTTACATAGTGTTACTGTCTTATTAAGTCTATTTGTTTACTACTGACTTGCAGCTGTCCCAACGCAATTTATCTGGGTCACTCTTGAAATATCTTTCAAAGCTCCAGGTAACACACTCTTTTTTGTGGATATTATAGCCATTCTAGTAATAATAATAATGGAATTTCTGTTCGATCTATTGTTACTGCCTAAACAAATCTATTTGTTTACTACTGACTTTTCTCTGTTTTTGACTCAACACTTACTTTCACCATTGATGTAGGTGGACGAGGAGCCAGCAATCAGAACTAATACCACAATACTACTTGGAAATATTGCTAGCCATCTTAATGAGGGGGTTAGTAAATCTGCTTGCATTCTTTCTCATTTCAATCACACTTGAAAAGTAAAATTCCCAAGCACTGTTTATTCCTTTTCTATTTTTCCATTTCATCATTCTTCTTTGATAAACAAAACTTCAGAGTGGTCTGATCTAGAGACAAATATAAACTATTTACTATGAAAGGCAATTTAATAATTCGAAACAAATGGATTTATGCAGACACGCAAGAGAGTGCTGATTAATGCATTCACTGTTCGTGCTTTGCGTGATACATTTCCTCCTGCCAGAGGAGCAGGTAAAACCATTTACCTGTAGTTTCTGATTTTTCTGCTTAATTGTTACAACCTTTCTGTTTTCCAGAAATTTCTTGTGTTCTTACGTTATTCTTAATAGTGATTATTGAGCGTAACTTATGCATGGCAGGTATTATGGCTCTTTGTGCAACCAGTTCGTATTATGATGCCCAAGAGATAGCAGCTCGTATACTGCCGAATGTTGTTGTACTTACTATTGATCCTGACAGGTTATTCTCTCCTCCTACCATATGCTATCTGAATCTATAAGATGTTATTCAACTTTTATGTTTGGAAGTCAGGGTATACATCTCTCGTTGCTTCCTGCTTTTACACATTTATGTTTCCTGAATTTTCGAAAATTGCATGGGAGAACTTAGGAATAGTAACATGCACTCCCTCTTATAGAAGCTTTTTGTATTAGCAACTTGAATAGTAGTGATATATCAACCTAAAATTCAACCTAATGACACATGGAATGCATCAATTAGATTGTTTGGATATGGATAACTTTTGGATGCATGCTATGTGGGCATGTCGCATTATGTTGATTCTTAGTGTTGATGTATCATATTATTGCTCAAAATTT
Organism: Pulicaria dysenterica; assembly: GCA_947179395.2. Taxonomy (NCBI): domain Eukaryota; kingdom Viridiplantae; phylum Streptophyta; class Magnoliopsida; order Asterales; family Asteraceae; genus Pulicaria; species Pulicaria dysenterica. The sequence goes on along the minus strand of OX359295.1, from coordinate 70,010,594 downwards.
TGTACATATGAAAAGGCAGGTTTCTTACAGAAATTTTAGTGGCTCTTTCAGCTTTTATAAAGTGTTTTAATTGAAAGAGCTTCTTCTTCATACCTTGTGACAAAAGATGGATTATATTTGAAAAAGTGAAGCAACTTAGTGTATTTGTTATGCCGACAAGAGTATCTTCCATCGATCCAATTTGTTAATATCCAATGATCATTATCTTATATGATGGTTGAATTTTTGCAGCTTTAGGTAAATTTGTAGCTATATTTCTAGTATTTGCTTACCATTGTTCTTCAGAAACATCAATTGCAGCATAAACTTATGTCTCAAATAGCCAATTTGACTTAACTTTATATGGCAGTGATGTTCGATCCAAGGCCTTTCAAGCAGTAGAGCAGTTTTTGCAGATAGTGAAGCAGTACCATGAAAAGGTTTGTGTATGTTTTGACCATTAAAATGTGCGACTTATGTATTATGTGATTTGAGCCATTAAAGTAGGAAAGATTTTGAACTTAAAATAATCACCACAAATATTTCTCATGTAAAGTTCCTCGTTTTTTACTCAATTTAATGATCAATGCTCTGGCATCATGTAAATTTGCTTCAAATGGGTTTTTGTATCTAAAAACGATATAATATTTTGTGCTTAAACATTTACTTATACACATACCTTTATCCATACATAACCATATACACACATATACACATACATATATACACACACATAATACATATACATATACATACATCATACACATGCATGCACACATTGTATGCATCTATTCTACTAACAAAGTGCCTGATATGTTTTTGTAGACATTTGCTGGGGATGGCACGGAGGCTACAGGTTCAGGACATACATCACTTCCAGGAAATGCGAGTATACTTGGGTATGGCTATTTCAAATCGTTTCTCTCATTTCTACAACTGCAATGCTTGGTTTTTACATGCGTAGGAAATAGTAAGAAAAATTTCATGCAGTAAAAACAATGGAAAAATCTTGTTGGTTCTGGAGATTGAGTTCACGCTCAACATAGTTTAACAATCCTTTTTGTAAACTTTTGAATATTCACCTTATTGTACAAGTAATTGTATCCTGAAAAGAAAAAAAAGGAAAGAGTTTGCCACTGACATCCAAAATATGATTATGATGCAGATGGGCCATGAGCTCTTTGACAATTAAAGGCAAATCTTCTGAACAAACTGCACAAGCACCTCCAAAATTGACCTCACCCCTTGTTTCTGCTGTCTCCAATGCCAGCTCAGGTAACATCTTGTGACAGCCTGACAGGTGCTTGATGTCTTTACTTCTTGTACATATTTTCCATATATCAGTTACCTGTTTTTCTTGGGTTATGATGATGATAGTTGTATCGGATAGACAAAGTACGACACTAGCCCGGACTGCAAGTTCAGGTATTGACATAGCTGATCAAGATGTTGCTGATCAACCAGCACCTGTGTCACCTACCTCGACTGACGGGTGGGGTGAACTTGAGAATGGTATTCATGAAGATCACGAGAGTGACAGAGATGGGTGGGATGAGATGTTGCCACTAGAAGAGGAAAAGCCTTCACCGGCTCTTGCAAACATTCAAGCTGCTCAAAAACGGCCTGTAATTCACGCAAAACCACAAGGTAATGCTATCCATTGGAGTCATTTCATATTATCAAAACTAACATATCCAGTCCACTTACATACAAGTTACAAACATCCACAATTATTATTGATTCAGGATGCTTTTGACCATTAGTATCGATTCAAGCACTTATTACGTTTATATATATCCTCTGGCTAATGGCTGCAAAAGAACCAATTCATTCAAGTTTGTCTTTGGTAACCAACTTATTTTTACCCTAAAAGGGGATAATGTATATGGATGTCACACAACTATTCAACTTTTTTCATCAAGGCCACTGGCATATTGAGACTATTTTATAGAACCCAAGTATGTATTAGTTTTGTTTATACCAGTCCAGGTTAACATGTTTGAATATTATTGTAAATAACGAAGTTTCAAGGACGTTGAATACATGTATTGGCTACACATATGTTTCCGGGAAAAAATCGTTCCAGTTTAAAGAAAAGGTTCATTCAAGGCAACCAATTTCAATAAGTTTCAACTTTTGATCAGCTTAAATAGAAAATTGTGAAACTTTGATTGTTCCATCTTACCTTTAACTTACATTTACATAATTTGACCCTTCATTTTTTCTTTGCTGCACGTATGATCCATGCATTTTTACTGTATGCATCATCTTCCTTTTTTTCTTTGCTACAGTTTCAATTCCACGGCCAAAGTCTACCTCAAATGTAGGTAAAGATGCAGATGATGAGTTATGGGGTTCAATTGCTGCCCCGTCCCCAAAAGTAGGTGCAAAGCCTAGTGTTACCCTGGATAACGATGATCCATGGGCCGCCATTGCAGCACCTCCACCAACCACCAGGGCGAAGCCTTTATCAGCTGGGCGAGGCCGGGGATCCAAACCCGCTGCCCCGAAATTGGGTGCTCAGAGGATAAACCGGGCATCTTCAACACAAAAGTTTTGAAACAGAAAAAGTGAGACTGCCATCTATAGTTTGTTTATACTTGACACTAATTTGCTCCCTTAGGTTAAATAGTTGTATATTTGTTGAAATTAATTTGTATCCTTGGACATTCTTTTCATCTATTCTTAAAATTTGATAAATGAAAGTATATCATGTGATTGATGGAAATATGCGTACCCTTCATTTACTTCTATTTTGTAGAACTACCAACACCACGACCAGCAGGCTGGTAACATTTAACAGATTAAAGGTTGAATACCGAACACATTAATTGAATTCCTTGTTTTGAACAAATTTACTCCTATCTTGTTTTGAACACATTAATTGAATCCTGTTACAAGAATTTACTGATCAAGAAATACAACCAACAGAAATGGTCCAAATTTCAGTTTGTGCTTTAGCTTGGGTTGTTAATTACAAAACTATTCATGATACGGGTCATGTTGGTATCGCCATCGGGCTGGGCATCGGGTTCCTTGCCACCTCAGCCAGCGGCTCCCAATCCAAACACCCTTACCTTGCATCGGGTTCCCATCCCATCGGGCCACCCAAACCGATCAACCCAAAAATCTTTATTTTTTAAATCTCCTCCAATGGCTAGAACATAAAAAAAATCAATGATTTTTCATTTCCTAGGTAACGGCTATATATATATATATTTTTTTTCCAACTATATTCCTATAAATACCATACTCCAACATATTTTTCCTTTCATCCAAAACTCATCCTATCATTCTCTTTATTACCTTATTTCTTTTAAATATTAATTCTTGTTTTACAAAATATGGAATCACCACCACATGTTTCATCGAGCGGTTCGTCGGATTTCGTATCAACCGATGAGCAGATTAGGCAAGAAGAAGAAATTTATGTAGTCATTTTGTATACAACTTTATGATGAGTGATATTTTCTAGACGGTTATATACCCACTCATTAATCATCAATTTTAAAAAGCCCCAAAGTGGTACTAGTCATTTTGTGTAACATCCTGAAAATGGGCCTAGTAGTACCTAGTTGTACTTTATGCTCAAAGGGTTGTACAATGACTTTAATTAAGTATTGTAGTGACTAAATGATACTATGTTAGTTACTATGGATATATGAGGGGTTATATGAAAGGAAGGGTTAATAAGTAAAAGTAATAAAATGTTAAACGGTTTCATGTAATGATTCCTTAGATATCCCCGTTAGTTGAAACGGGTAATCCTAAGTTATGTTTTAAGTTGAATAGGAGAACAAAATACCCGTGTGGGGTATTAGACCTTAAGTCGGTCTAAGTCTTTTAAGACTTATCTGTTTACCCAAAAACACATACCAACACACACATCTACGCATATATACGTACGTATACACACACACTCGTTTCTTTGGAATTTTGAAGAGAAATCAAGAAGGGAAAGGATTGTCAGGTGATTTCAGTAACAAGTTAAGCTCCAATCTGCTGTGTATTAACAGATTTGTAAGTGTTCTTGAGCTCCAAAGCTAGTTTTGAGTTTGTAAGTAAGAAACATCAAATTGAAGGATTAAATGGTGTTTTGTTGTGGGTTTTGTGTACAAAAGGTGTTAGCCAACTTCTATAAATGTTAAATAAAGTGTATAAACGATTGAAGTTGAGTTTTAGTCGATTTGAGTGTCAAAACGCGGGTTTGCAGGTCTGTGCACGAACAGGGACGAAGTCTGCTGTTTGTGACTTTCCTACGGGCGTAGGGGATGAGTCCTACGGCCGTAGGAGGCCTTTTGAATTTCTACGGCCGTATGGCGGGGTCTCTGCGGCCGTAGGATGTGTTTTTGTGTGGTTTACAGTCTATAGAGGAAGGAATAAGCTCTACGGGCATAGGGTTTAGGGCCTACGGCCGTAGAGATGGGTTGTGATGTGTTCTACGGCCGTAGAACATATACTATTCGGCTGTAGAAGGCTATTTTGTGCTAAGGGCTGTTTTTCATGAACAGTGCACCGTTGTGCTGTTTTTCGATGTTTTGTTATACGGGACAGTTGTTTAGGGTTCTATATAGTTTAAGGGCATCATTAGGGGATTTATAGTAGTTATTGTACTTGTGTGAAGTGACTGAATATGAGTGTTATCTTTTAGGTGAACCGTACGACTCCGACGAACGAGACGATCACGATATTTGTTTACTGTAGCCTCTAGCCTCTCAAGTGAGTATATGATAACATACTTACTAATATAATCATGTTACATGTTATCAATATGTGTTATGTATTAGTAATTCCATGAAATGTAATTAACCTTTATGTATGCTATGTTTATGCATGACACATGTAACAATTGAATCAGGATTTGAGATATGATTATTATTATGCAAGAAGCATGTATGAATTGAACCATGGATATTATATGGTTATGATATGCACGCTATGAGGCCCGAATGGGTCAGATTTGTATTTGTGATCGGATCCAAGATATGGGGGCTGGTTATAGTCCTTGAACGGGGCCAGTGCGCTGGGGCATTTTGAGACCTGCGGGTTGATGATAGCGTCAACTACCTGGGGTTGCAAACCCAGCGTTCCTCGAGAGCTATGGGGATCGACTTATTGTTGTACCCATGAAGGCTGTGGCCTGAAACGCAACGGTGGACCGCTACCCGCTCACCCACCCGCGCGGTTGATGTGTTTGGTTTCCCCAGTTAGGAGTGTTGAGCCGGGCTAGCTACCCTGCAAGATTATGCTTCCTTCTGGCTGTGCCAGCTCGTCGCGAGATGCTAGGATAGCATTATCTGATGATTGATATATGATATGTGATATGTTTATGTTAATGATTATGCTATTTTATGCTCACTAGCTTTAAATAGCTAACAGATACTCTCTCCATGATGCAGGTGATACTTAGACATGTGTGTTGAGTGCCTGCTGAATGTATTTATGTTTTGGAGGAACACTTTGCATGATACTTATGTTTGTATATATTTATTTTGTGATGGTCGGACGAAATCATGGTAACACCAACGGTAACTTTTGTACGTCGTGGCTGACTTTTGATTGTATATTATTATCCATTTTAAATGTTTTCCGCTGCTTATGATAATTTGAAAACAGGTTTGGTTTAATTTGAGTTTACAGACGAATCCACGCAGTTTGGATTCTTGAATTAATATTTTAAAATGAAAATTATGGTTTTAGAAAATCGGGGTGTTACATTTTGTATACAACTTTATGTAACTAACTAACGGTTTTAGAAAACCCACTAAGTGATTATGAAACATATTGGAAACAACTCACTACCAGGCGGTTTACAAATGGTTACAAAAATTTCATGTCATCATCGAAATCATCATTTTCATGCGAATAAAGCAGATTTTCTCTCTACTTTGTCAAATATACCTACAAGTATATATGACACATATTTTTATTAAGTAAATGAAAACATTCATTGTCATAAAAGGAAAAAAGAAATGAGATTCATACGGGAGAAACGACCGGTATAACTAACAAATAAATACAATTTCACAAACAATAACGAAATGATGGTTAATAATTTTAACTTTTCTCATTGATTTTTTATATTGATTAGTATTTCATGAGTTATAATGAGTTCTACTATGATAATTTTGTATATATTTTACAACACCAGGTTACTAAACCATGACATATCAATATAATACATTCTTGATTATATTTTGAGTGCATCAACTACTTAATATACTCCTTAGTTCATTATAAATCTTATCTATATTTTGATATACATGTTATCGTAATATTACAAATTTTTTAAAAATAGTTTATTTTTAATTTATTTATCGAAAGATCAAGAAACTAGTGATTATATCGACTGTGATACATAGAAAAAGTGATATAAAAAATGAATAAAAGTCCAATAATTACATACCCGCTGCTATCGATGGATAAGAAAAGTGAAAAATATACTAACTTTAGTAAATGTCGTATTAAGATAAAGCTTATATCAGAACCTAGATAAATCAGACATTCATAAATATATAACTATTTTTCTTTAGACAAAATATATCAGAATTTATTAAACATAATTTTTAAAACAACGTAGGATATATATAAAAATATATATAATTAATATCAACCTCTTTCAAATTAATTTGGATTTAAATTTAAATTTAATGTTACCTCTTCTCTACTTTTTACCACTCACATACTAGAATTTATTGGTATCATATCTACATGATTGACATGGGTTTGTATAGTTGCTTTTTAAAATAAAATAAAAAATAAAATAAATATATGTATAGTTGGTGTATAAATGTATGTATAGTTGCTTTTTAAAAAATAAATAAATAAAAAATAAATGTATACATAGTGTATAAATGTATGTATAGTTGCTTTCAAAATAAATAAAATAAAAAATTTAAATGTATGTATAGTTGGTGTATAAATGTATGTATAGCTGTGTTTAATAATTAAATAAAAAGAAAAAAAAACTTAAGGACCAGATCAGAAAATAAAAATAAAGCTTAAAAGACCAAATCAGAAAAGATAGAAAGAGTAAAAAGACCAAAATGCCCATACACTAAAAGACAACTAATAGTCAATTTGGTTGGCTATTAGTATAAAAGACCATTTTAGTAACAAAATGTCAACCTTAAGGACTTCTGGAGTAATTTTCGTTTTTAAAATACTAAACCAGCATATTCAAGCAAACCGCAAGTACTATTTTAGTAATTTACTCTTAATGATCTTATATATTTATACTATATTATTACTTTCTTTCTTCTTTTTCTATACCAACCATATATATTAAATTGCGAGTTAGAGTGTGTAAAATAAAAATGAAACATATATGTATAAAGTTTAGTAACATTTAGCTAAAGTTTAAGTAAGATTGAGCGTAGACATGTATCATTATTTTTCTTGAGAAGTCCAAAAGGAGATCAAAACAAAAATGGGGTTACGTAGAAAAGGTTTCAACTACACCTTTGTACATGACGAGCACGTGTGAATAATGCGGTAGCACTCAACGGCTGATCTGCTGCCACGTACGAAATCTAAATCCGTTTCTAAACAACACTACTGATAAATCATATCCCATCCTTCTCCCACTCTTAAACAACCCCACAAGCTGCTGCAGATCTGCCCATTCCCGTCACCGGCCATAGCTGTTAGTCGGTAAGCTCTCCGTCTGTACTTGTGCCATTCTTACAAGTTTTATTATTATGCCTCTTTCTGCAACATACCAATAATTTGATCTATGCGAGTAGCTGTTCATGATCTTGTGTATGAGTTCTTAATCAACCTAATTGGTTCTGCTGCCTGTTAATTTGAGTTATAAGTGTTATGATCAAGTTTCGTCTTCGATTGAGGTCGGGTATCAGTGATTTTTGGAGCACTTCTAGTTGAGTCTGTGACTGAAGGTTAAATTTTGGGATATTTGTATTTTTATATGTGTTAAATTGAAGGTGCAGAACAAAATATGATGAAAAATTTAGATAATGACATTAGCAATTAAGTAGAGTATTATATTGGTTGGAATATTCATTTAAATATAGTCAAGTGTTTTTGATGTGGGGCTTTACTCTTTCTACAAGAACTGGTTTTGGCCATAACTGGTTATGATTTATATAATTAGTGATTTATTTTAGTTTGAATTAATAAATGGTAAAATATATAACAGCTGTTACAAGTATCTAAGTTTTGAGCAAATACTGAAATGACAAAATTATAGTTCTTTCTAAAGGAATGTGAATATGGTGACACTTAACTTAGGTGCTGTAGCGATACATATTCTTTTCCCATAAAAACATCAATTATGAGAAAATGATCTGGCAGCGGATCCTAAGTTAGGTTTCGTAAAAGAAAGGTATTACGGTCGTTTGAGTGTTTAAATGATTAAGTGGTGTGTAAACATGATAACTGGGTGATATCAAATTTAGGTCTCTTTATGCTGATCAGATTTCCATGACGTCTCAAATCTCTTATTTCCTTTGTAATTCTTGTTTTTTCTTTAATTTGGACGTCGGATTCTGTCCTCACAGTTTGACTTAGAGAAGAATTAAGAGGATCAATAACAAGATTCGACAATGCGCCACCACGGTCCTCCTCCTCCTCCCCCTCATCATCATGGTGGTCCACATGATAATGCACTAATAAGACTTTGCTGTTGCCCCTGCATGATGGTCTCCTCGATATTTGGGCTGATGGGGAGTTGCATCTCTTGTCTTTGTTACCCTGTTCTTCACTGTTTTGGATTGGATCGTCATCATCCTCCTCCTCCACACCATCACCGTTAAGTTAGTTTCTAATGCATGCATGCATGCATGTGATATGATGATTCTAGCTCAATGCAATCGTTTATTTGCCACAAGTTAAGGTCTGTTTTTATGCTTTTGGATGTTGTTGTGTTTAGTTATTGTGGCATATAAAGATGGTTTATCAGTGGTCTTTGGGCTTACTGTTATGTAACTGAAACTTGGAATCTTAATGCTTATTGTTTTAAATATTAAACCAAATGTTACAGGCTACAGTTTCTGTTGTCACTTCACAATTCTACTTTAATCCATACAATGAAGTATAATTGTGCATAATGAAGTTATGGACTGACTATGGATTTAGGCCTTAGTGTTCATGGTTTTTGACCTGAAAAGTCTTAAAAGATGGTTGGTTCAATCCTCACTAGGTAACATTTTGGATCTCTAAGAGAACACGGCCATACAAGGAAACCGCCTTCCACCCTTTCGCGTAATTAATTTCAACATGTATATAATGCAAGTTCGATGACAGTGGAAACACATCGTCTACATCACCTACAACAACAATTTAGCAATCAAAATTGAAGAATTTTAAAGCCTAATCAATTTAAAGATTTAGAACATGTAACAGTTAATTTGGTCCCATATGTATGGATACAAGGATGAAAAGGAATCTGAGTGTGGAGCTTATCATCTCACATGAACAGCCTCATAGATGTTTTATTTTCTCAAAGTGATACACTATCAATATCTTAAACCATGGTCGGGGCTTTACTATGACTTTGATCGTAAGGTGTTACAAAATTTATCAGAGCCATAGCCTCTCAAGGTAATTTAGTGAACGTTGAGACACAGGTTTCTCTTGCGGTTTAGATTTTTGGTATGTTATATATATGGATAGAGCAGTAGAAATTTTAACATTGTTTAAAGACGTTATGTGTTGCTAATAATTTTCATCATAACTAAAAAATTGGTTTCAAAATTATTAGACTATACGATGACTTTGGTAACTTAATAAATTTGTTAAAAAAGATTCAAATTTGTCAAATTAAATTGACTAGTAAACAAGTTTCACCCGACTTGTTTTACATCGAATACATTTAATTTGTTATGTAAATAGCATATTAGCATTACAATCTTTAAAAAGGTGGCAATAATTTCTGCATCGGTGCTTATTTTCTTTAATCTAATATTCAAAGTTGCAAAAAGATATAAAATATCTGATACACACTTTGAACACTTTGATCTTTTTTTTGCACAGCTAAATGAAGTTTTATTAATACACACTTTGAACACAAATATGTGATATTTGCAGTAATATAAGTTGTAGTTATTCATCTTTTCTCAATAGGTAAAACAAAACATGTAATCCCTATTGCAATATAAACAAACCCAAACACCCAAATACCAAAAACCCAAAAGCCAAAACAAACCAGCTGGTGCATCGCCAAAAGAGCAAAGTCTCAAAAGAAAAATATCCAAGAATTTTAAAGACCAAAGACAAAAACATATAAACAATCCTCTGTAAAAAACTTCATGCAAATAAAGTTCTAAAGCTTCTAGAAGATGAAGAAAACATTGATACATATATATGAAGGATTGAAGGGTGATCGATTTTAAAAACTTACTTTGATTTCTTCTTGATTTTGAAAACCAACCCTCCTTTGTTCTTTGGCCTAGCTTCACGAGTTCACCCTGGGGATTGATTTTGAAAACCACCTCGATTTCTTCCTTGATTTTAAGAAAAAAAAACCCTTGTTATCTGATTATGCCTCAAGTCTTCTCGAGTTCAACCTTAGGGCAGATCTTGAAAACCCTTGAAAAACTCCCCTTGATTGAACGTAACTTGTTGCGATTTTACGTATCTCCTTTTTACGTAACAGGGGGCTCTGGCTCTGTTGCGTGTATGGAAAGTGAAAAGGTGGTTACTAGGAATAGATTAATATTAATAGAATATTTTCTATTTAATAAAAAGTTATTCGGGTATTCGGTTATAACCGAATTAAAAATATTTAAACCGGTAACCGATCCATATATATTACGGGTAAACCGAACTAACCGAATAAGATACCCGAACTAACCGAACTACACGAAAAAGATAACCAAATAACCCGAATTTAATTCGGGTCGGTTGGGTTAAACGGGTTTCGGTTTTTTTCGTCACCCCTAGGTTAGCGAGAAGTTTCAAGTAACGACACCTTACTTTCTATATAACGAACACGTGTGATTTTAATATTAATGTTTTCAGACGGTCGTCATGACAGATGGATATATCATCCAAATTCAATCCTTCTTATTCATCTTCTTCCTCTTAAATCTTTTGCTTCCCTTTTAAGTTTTACCTACCAATTACCATTAACATTAACCCACACCCACACCCACACCCACACCCTACCCTTCAATTCAATTCCTGAATCTCTCATAAACTCCACTCCCCCATCCTCCTCCTCCTGCTGCCGCCCTTGCTTAATTACAAGATATATATACATACCTCGTCGATCAGTAAGCTCCATCTGTTCATCCAGTTTCCGGCCTGTTACTCTGTACGTCATCATCTTTTTATTTATTTATCTGCAGCAGGTCGATCCATGTATGTGGGGGTAGCTAGAGCTTTAATTACCAACTCCTGTGATTTATTTAATTTATTAATATATTATCATAATCAAGGGAACCCAGAACGACTGATATATGGATCATGGAAGGAATTAAGCTAGCTAGGGTAGTAGAAAAATGATGGATGGTTAGCATGAATTGAATTCGTAATAGTTGGGGGGTGGGGTTGATCTCTGTTCTTAATTCCCTTAATGTTGAATTAAGATTCCATCCAGGTTTGACTGAAGGAAGAGAATCAACGAAGAAGAAGAAGATTTGAAGATGCACCGCCATGGCCCTCCTCCTTATGATCATCATCAACATCATTATGATGGTCCACATGAGAATGCATTGATGTCGCTTTGCTGCTGGCCATGCATGTTGGTCACCTCAATATTGGGGGGTTGTGTTTCTTGTCTTTGTTACCCTCTTCTTAACTGTTTTGGAATGGGGGGTCGTCATCATCCTCCTCATTATCCCCCTCCTCCGCCACATCATCGCCATTACTAATAACTGTCGTCATGTCCATATATATATATATATATGGTTTATTTACCACAAGTTAAGGGTTAGTTGTCCACCTCTGTTTTAGGCTTTTAATTGGTGCTCTGTTTTATATATGAACTGTGTCATGAATGGTTTATGCTGTGTATGGGTTATGAAACGTCGAATCTCTATGGTTTAGATTTTTGGAAAAATGTCATCAACTTAACTCCACTTTTATGGGTTCGGTTTTCGGTTTATTTAAAATTTAGGCTAAAACCGAAACCTTACGAAACCGTTTAAATGAGTGCTATAACCGAACCGGAAACCGAAACCAATCAATTATAACCGGTTAAACCGAATTCGGATAAAAACGCGCCTATTTTGCTGCCCATATCGTTTCTTTAGCAACCCGAAAACATAAAACAATGAAACATTACTACGTACAAGCCTTAAAGTTAGGGATTCACGATCCAAATTTCCAAAATGAAAATGTCCAAGTTGCTACTAAAATAATAACAACTAATGTGATAATGTCCAAATTCAAGTATCAAATCTTCAAGACTTTAACATAGTGTTTTATCAAAATATTAAGTAGCAAATACCAACTCATCAGAGATTTAAAGTTCAAGTATATAAACTATCAATATCAAAGATCCATCATAGTCATTTAAACTCCATGCCTTTACCAATCTTTATTGTGCATCTAATGAAATAAAAGTTCAACAAGTTATAAACAATGAATATACATAAATAAGACATATATATGAAGAAAAAGTTGGTTTGCTAATACTAATTACCAACTTACCAAGTACCACTCATATCTAGGAAAATAAAAAAGAGTATAAATAAATGCACATTTTATATGCAAAAGTGCCTTTGCAAAATATTGAAAAATTACAATCTTCAAATTTTTCAATGTCCTTAATGTGTTCTTCTATATTGACGGGGATATCACTTTAGCAGATTCAATCTTGTCAACATATTAGAGCTTCAACCGTGATGACAAAAATGATGAAACTGTTGTTGTTATATATATATATATATATATATATATATATATATATAGGGAGGGGATATTCTACAAAGAGTCTTATTCTACAAAAAGTAAGAAGAAATCATGTCCATTAGATAAATCAAAAGTCAATATTAAAAAGGCAAAAATAAAACCAAAAAAACAGGAATTAAATAAATAGAAAAGGGTATATTAGTAAAATAAAAATACAAATACCAACGTGGCAGTTACCACGTCTCCAGAAACCATTTTTCGTTTCCTCCCCCCACCTCTTCTCAGATCAAATCCAACAAAAAAAACCCCTAATCTTTATGCACGGTAAAAACCAACAAAAATCCCTAAATCTTGATGAACGATATTAAAGGACAGATGCACGATTAAAAACCAACCAAAAACCCCAAATTTTGATGCACAACTTCAACTAAACATACCCAGATCCAACAATAAGAACAGATGCACAACATTAACAAAAACCTAGATGCACAAAAACAGATAACACAAAACCATGGACTTGAATTGATTTTAACAACAGATGCACCAAACACTTGATGCACACTAATTTCAGAAAAAGATGAACAAATCTGAAATATGTAAAGAAATCGAATTCAGAAAGATTCACAAAAAATCGATTTTAACTTCATGTTACAGTAGGTCAAAATGAAAAGCAGTGTGCACAAACCAGAAAATCAGAACCTTCATCAACCAAAATCAGAACCTTAGTTCCTCCTCTCAAAATCGATTACCGAAAAGCGAAGAGCAGAGTGACATTCGAACGGCGAGCACCGGCAGAAGTTTTGTCGAGACAATCATCCACTGTGCGAATATCGAAAGGCGACAGTGAATGGGGATGAATGGCGGCGAACGGCGAACATCTGGGAGCGGCTACATTCGAACAACGAGCAAACGTTGAACGAAGAACGACTAGAGGCGGTATTTCGTCGGCAAGCGGAATGGCAGGCGAAAACGAATCGACAGAAAATTGAAGGCGACGGCAGAATCCATTAGTCTTTTGCGATTAGGTTTTTTTCGTGATACTGATACATGGGGCGGCTAAATGAAAACCTAGTCAACGTGGGTAGTGGTTTAGGAAGAGAGATAAAATATTTTAAGTTACTATTTTACCTTTTTGTTGGTTTTAATTGGTTATGCCAGATGTCAAGCCCACGTTTCTCCTTACCCTTTTTTATCTTAATTCTATTTTTATTTGATCATGATTCTATATATATATATATATATATATATATATATATATATATATATATATATATATATATATATATATATATATATATATATATATATATATGAGTGTGATGACGAAAAAGATGAAACTGGTAGCTGTTACTTTCTTCCAGCAGCCGAAAATGATAATTTTAAAAGTAAAATTTTCAGAAATATAGGAAGAGTGGTCTCGTTTGAAATAGTATTAAAAATTGAGTAGCCAACGATTAGGTGTTGATATATTAGATCTAACGGTCATAATCACTCGTCGCAATTCCTGGCCGTCGCAATTCATGGTTGGGTTATGAATTAAATGAGGGGGCAATTGTAAACCATCCGATCAAATCAAATGGAGGGCCAAGATTGGGTCTCCCATTCTCATCAAAATATACATACATACATATATATATATATATATATAGGAAGAAGTTCCATCGAGAACCATTTTTAATGCGAGAACCGCGAGAACCAATCTGAGCCGTCCAATTCCCCCTCTTTCAATGTCATTGCCCACCCATGAATTCCTCACATACACCCTGCCACACTCGATCCCCCCACGCTCTCCATCCATGAATTCCATTTATCAAATCAACGGCTAAGATTGGTTCTCGCGGTTCTCGCACTAAAATCGGTTCTTAATGGAACCCTCCCCTATATATATATATATAGTGGGAGGTTCAAATGAGAACTTAAATATTTTTGAGAATGGGAGACTAAATCCCAGCCATCCAATTCCCACTCCTTCAATGTCATTGTCCACCCATGAATTCCTTACATGCACCCTGCCACACTCGATTCCCCCACGCTTTTCATCCATGAATTCCACTTACAAAATGAACGGCTGAGATTTAGTCTCCCATTCTCAATTATTTTCTCATTCTCTTTTGAAACCGTCACTTATATAGGTGATCGAAAAATAGCATGGACGAAGTGGGATTTGGTGCTTGGCAGATAAAAGGAAAGGGGGTCTCGGTGTGGGCAGCCTCAAAGCTATTAACTTAGCTTTACTTACAAAATGGAAATGGAGGTTTAGAACCGAAGAAGGAACTTTATGGAAGAAGGTGGTTCAGTCCATTCACGGGCCACTAGGTGGGCTGGAAAAGGCTAATCCGGTTGGGAACACGGCAGGGGTTTGGAGGAAAATCATTAAAACTAATAAAGACTTTAATTCGGTTAACATCCCTATTGATCAGCACGCGACAGCAGGTGAAAACCAAATTCAGGTCAATTTTCGGTATCCTCTAAAGCTTTCGATTGCTTTTTTCTAAAATCACACCTTCTTTTGATCGCTTTTATTGGGTTAGCTGGGTGCCATCTAAACTAAATATTACAGCTTGGAAAGTATTTCATGAAAGAATGCCCACTAAACTAAACTTGCAGAAAAGGGGGATTATCTTATTAGACACTGCATGCTCTTTTTGTAAAAATGGAGAGGAAAACGAATTACATATATTCATGAATTGTTGTTTTGCCAAAGAATTGCTGGAGCAAATATGCAGATGGTGGGAATTGAGTGCACTGGTGGGCTCACATGGATCCATATCCAACCTTGGATCATTGTTTAAACAAGTTGTGAGTTACCCGCGCATTGCCGCGGAAATTAAACATAAAATTGAGATAAATAATATAAAGAATTCACAGTATGTATTAGATCTAACTTACGATTTTCAGAATTATATTTTACCATCATTGTCGTATTCGAATAAAAATATATTAAAACGTAGAGAGACAGAGTCTTTGCATTGTGAATAGAGAGAGAACGTGAATACCAATGAATAAAGAGGATTGGTCGTATATACGTGCATCTAGTCGAAGAGAGAAGACAATTTGTGAATGTCTAATTACCTTTTCTTAGTTGATAACACCTAACAGTTTTTTATTATCTTTCACCTCTCTCATAATAATTCTCTCTTATTTGATCCTAACTATATATATATATATATATATATATATATATATATATATATATATATATATATAGGGAGAGGATCCAGTAAAAAGAAAGTTATTGTATAAAGAGTAAGGAGAAATCCAGACCATTAGATCTAACTAAAAGTCAAAAAGAAAAAAGTCAAGATCCCACCCATTTTACGTTCAAGTTTTGGCAGTTAAGGGCATTTTTGGAAAGAAATAAAAAAGCACTTTCCTTAATTTCAGGACATGATGATATGCATCGTCAGATTCAAACCAGATTCAAACCAAATCCTTAGAACAAATTCAGATTCACAAAAACAAACATTTGATTCACAAACAAATTCAAACCAATTCAGATGCACAAAACGACATCTGATTCACAGATACAAATATGAAAAAAAAAACCATAGATCAACAACAATTTCAACAACCAGATTCAACATACAAATGCACAAATTTCACAAAATAAATTCAAAAAAACCAGAATCAACAAGAAATGCACAATAATTAACAAATAAATTCAATGTTGGATACCAAGAATCAACAAGAAATTTGATTCACAATAAACTTGATTCACAATCAGTCTACAGATCTGATGCACGAAGATGCAAACTTTGTCTAAATCTGATGCACAGGAGACTGCGGCGGTGATGAACGGCGGCGGTGGTGATGAATGGCGGCGGCGGTAATGAACGGCGGCGGTGATGTAATTTATGCATTAGATGCACAAAGAGAGGGAGAACAGTTTCGTACCTCGACTTCGTAGCAGCGGCGAACTTCACAGGTGCGATTATTCACATGGTCGGCGACTTCATAAAGCGGGATACGCGATGGGAGCATTTTCAGTTGCAAAACCAGCGTCGACTTGTTGGGACAGCGGTTGTGATATGGCGCAACGCGGGACCAGCGGACGTTCATCGGAGGCAGGTCGTAGCGGCGGCGATAAATAGGGTTTCGTGAGGGGAAGGATGAGCAGATGCAGGTGACGGCGTAAACTAGGGTTTCGAGAAGCACAGTGGCGGTTGTCTAGGGTAGCGATGACCTGAGAAGGGTGTGGTTGTCGTAGAAGAAAGCGATGGCCGGAGAAGGAGTTGCGGCAGTGGTGGAGAAATAGCAACGATGGTGTGCGGCGGTTTTTAGGGTTTGCGTGGGACGATGCTGCAGGGGAAGAAGGGGGGAAGGTTTGAGGGAATATAAATCTAAAAGGGTTACGTGGACTTTTAGAAGAGAGAATTTTATTTATTTTATTAAATTTCCTAATTTGCCCTTTAGTTGATTTTTGTTAGGTATGTCATGTGTCATCATAAGAATTCTTCTTACCCTTTTTACCATAATTTTTTTTTACTTGAACTTGATTCTATATATATATATACTAGTTTAGAGACCCGTATATAAGACGGGTTAGTTTAAAAAATGATATATATTATAAAAATATCAAATAATTGGTATATACAATTGAAAATAAAAATATAAGTGGTGGTTATATAAAGCAATTAATAAAAAACAACTCTCCCACTCGAATTTTTTTTAAAAAGGCTTATAATGATAAAGTAAGCATTACTCACAAGTCATAATGAAAAACATAATAGAAGCCAACTCCTAAACAGAGACATCACTACCGAGTAGAAGCTCCATATCCCATCAAATACATCATATAGAAAGACCATGTTCCATGTCAAGAATTTAAAGATAGAGCAAATGGTATGTGTTTGTGTGTATGTAACTATGTATATCAGCACATTAAAAAGTACAACATATAGTTATAGAACTTATTTGCACGAGTAGCAATCAATGATTATAGTGAGGAGTCAAGAGGGTTGATTTCAACCAAGAGTCCTAGACTAATTTATTTCACCTGCTTTCACCGGTATGCCAAAATAGGAAGATGCGAGACTAAATTGCGTACGTGGTTACAAGAGTAAAAAACATTGTGTTCATACAATACCTAATAAAAAAAGATAACAATTAGAACTTGCACTAACAATTTTAATGATAATAAAATAAAAGGAAAAAATATAAATTGCTATTGTCTGCAACAAACAAAAACGTAAATGCTAATGAAAAACTTTTATTCGATAATACGTTCATATCTTACCTCGACGTATCCATAAGCAAAATGCATGTTATCCTTCGTGCTGAATTTCTCTTTATGCTTCCTGCAGAAGTACTCTAGGGGTAATGAAGACCTTGTGGAGCAACAGATTCATTTGGTGGATGTAGCCATAATTTCTTAATTTATAGGCATAGTTCCTTATTCCAGTATAAAGTTTGTGAGCATCTTTTTTCACATGTATACATCAATAGCCAACATGTAAACTCACATTAGGCTCAAATTAAGGGGATCAAAAACTCAAAACTAAGGAAGTAGGCCCCTACTTGAAAAAATAGGATCATTCTTATAGGCTTGAACTTGAAAAAACAACATATTTAGGATCAAGAATTTCAAAACTAAACCAAATAAGTCAGCGCAAATGATGTTTCAAGCATTAAGGCAGTAAAGTAGGATGTGCTTGCAATTGGTGGTTTGAGATCAAAATCAAAATTTTAGTCATCCAAACATTAAGAAGTTTTGAAGAAGTCCACCCACTATTGGCTTTATAAGCAATGGTATCAAGCATGAGGTCACACCATCTTTATCTTCTCTAAATCATCCTTGTCATCTGTATATGTAATTACCTTCAGAATAAATAACAAAAATGATAAATTGAATAATTTTAATCCCACTCTTATTAACTCGGATGATTTGATGGTAAGTTACCATACTCATTTAAATCTAAATTGAATAATTTAATCCCTTGCTTATTTTAACTCTATATAAGACATCAAAGAGTTAACCATTAGTGAAAACTAATCTTCTAAAACGAATTGTCCTTCAATAGTAATAGCCCTTACCTTTTATTTATTGTTATTGCAAAGCATACGCAGATAGAAAAAAAAAGCTTTCTTTGAAATATTAAAGAGATTAAAGATATCTAAGTTTGAAATATAAATAAGGGAAAGTTTCAGAAAATTCAAATTAAGGTGATCCCTGCCATTGCTTAGCAAATTAGCATCTACATATAGGGAAACTTCACCAACCCTAAAATAATTTGTTTTGTAAGCAACAAATGGAAATGTGTGAATATCATTACTATAACCATTCAACTTCAAAGAACTATGATAAACTATTAAATATCATTCATTGTTATTAAGATTAAAGCTTACAAAAATTGTTAACCCATTAGTCCTTGATTAAGATTTAGGTCCCCCAAATAAAGCTTACCTATTGATCCATCTATATATAAAGCCTATTGCATTGTTTTCTCATAATATCCTCAACAATAAACATCCAATTAATAGCATATTTTATTAAATGTTTTTGTGACAACAAATCTAAGTAGCCAATTCAAAACAGAGTTTCAAAACCAAAATTAAAGTTACCAAATGATGTTCAACTACACTAATTGCTTATGATAGAATGATACCGGAACAAATTATAATCATCAAATTATGTGATTGATAAGTAATACAATTAGCACACCTTCTCTGAAATTGCCCTTGAATCTGCCAGGCAGTTGGCAGAGATAAGCTTCTAATTCATAGCATATCATGTCTAGTACACTTTTGAGAGAAATGACACCTGAAAAATATATATACAGAAATTAACACACTGAAATTACACACTTTTAAGGAACGAAGTGAATGGTTACCATTATAATAATTATAAGCCATTGGTGAAATCATGAAGCCATTGCCATAAGTCATCAACGCCGTCACTACAACTACACGGCTACCATTATAATAATTATAAGCCATTGATGAAATCATAGATTATGAAGAATTGGGAATAAAAGAATTTAGGATGCGAAAAATGAAGTCAATAATCAATGATTTCAGAAACCAGAAAGAAGAAACCATTGATTTATACCTCTGTCAATAAACCATTGATAAATACCTAATTCAGGGCTTCATCGATTTATACCTCTGTCTCCCAATTCTTTATAAGCCATTGATGAATTAGGATTAGAAGAATTTAGGATGCGAAAAATGAAGTCCATAAAGCCCTGAATTAGGGCAAGCAGAAACCAGAAAGAAGAACAGAGATGTATAAATCGAAAGGCTAGCAGAACAGAGATGTATAAATCGAAAGGCTAGCAGAAACCATTTTACCTTCAAATATCAAACCCTTAAGCGATTAGTGCATCTTGGTAGAAAAACCAACCATCGATCGTATAAAGGAGACAGAGGTAGTTCTTGAGAAAAAACCATAAACCGTAGTATATTTTACCTTCATAATCGAAACCTTGTTTTTAGAGTTGCAGTAGGAAAAAGAGGTATAAACCAAAACCCTAGTCGATTAGTGAGGAGAGAGAGAAAGGCGGTTCTTGAGGAAGAGGAGATGTATCAAACGGGATTGAAAAAAAGGACACGTGGCATACTGGTAAAGAGCGGGAAAATGATAAAAAGGAGGTATAGAAATATGACATGTGGCAAATAGTTAGGTGTTTATTAATATTTAAAGATTTAAAGATATATATATATAGATATAGAAATATAAATAAAATAATATATAATATAAAACCAAATAAAAGAAGGAATTATTACATTTTATATAATAATAATAATATCTTATTGATATAAACACAAGGCTTGAAAAGGAAACATAAAATGTAAGAAGGCGAGATCAGATGTATGTTTGATATGGAAACCCGCAGAAAAAATAGAAAAAAAGTTAGCTATGGAGCCATTGAGGATCGAACACACGCCCATTCCTTCCAAAACACAAAGCCTTTGCCAGTCCGCCAAATCAATATATGATTACAATAGTTCCCTTCAAATTATATATTAATATTGGAATGGGTTATTGTTCATTGGAATGATAAATGTTATTATATTACATGGGCTTCGGATTTGGGTTTCAAAGGAAACAAGAAGAAAGCATTCCTATGTGTAATATAAACATTCATTTGGGTGTCATGAAAAAGAAGAAATGGGTTGGTGTTTGCCTTTGATGCCTCAGGTAACATACATACGACATCTTCTTAGGTGCAGGCTCTATCATTCTTTTGGATAAAACAGAGATCCGGCGATCCGATGTTCAAATACAAGCTTTTGGAATGGTGTAATTTTCCTAATTCATGTTTCAATTAGTTGGTTGTATGTTTTGAACTGTCTTATTGTACTGTATCCCGTCTAGCGCCTTGCTAGTTTTTTAATGAAATTCTGATTCTCAAGACAGGGGTGATGGCAATACCGAAGCTCCGCGTCTTGAGATCCTTTATTGTCGTTTAAAAAAAAGTAGCTAAAAAAGCGAACAAATTACATGGGATAAAAAAATGACAAACAACACCAATTAATCCAATTGTTACTATAATTAAGTTTCTAATTTCTTAATTTGATCCAAAAGAATGAAGAGCATTGAATTAAAATGAACATTCGCTCAATTAATACCTTCTTTTTTTAGTGAACCAACTCATTCCTTGTCTTCCATATCTGCCGTGAATATAACAGTTTTGAACACCTTCAACTTATCATGAGAAAAGTTGTTTGATTCACCCCATGTAAATAAAGATTCTAATGAGTTTCAAGGAGGTAAGATCTTCCACCATTTTGCTATTTACTTTAATAAAAACTTTACAATGTAACAATCAATGGATAAATGGTCTTCTGTCTCCGTAGAAAACGCACAAAAAGGGCACACTTTCAATTCATTCTCGTTTTTTGTTTTAATTGATTGAAAGTCGATGAGCTAAAAAAGGATATGCTTCGCTGTCCGGTTAAAAAAAACTATAGATAGACAAAAAGGACTCAAATTAAGCCGTACAAACACACATAAACGATTAATTTAAATATAATGCGTAAGAAAATAAGTTAAAGTAACATCTTAATCATACAAAATTGTAAATAATTAATGAAGAAAAAAGAAATTGTATTAATTCTTCACCATACATACGCCTTGAAAAAGACAAAACAATTAAAACACTTACAAATTAACATAAGTAACAAGGATGAGTAAAGTTAAAACATCTCGTTTTCACACTTATAAACATTTAAACAAGTAATGATAGAATAACTATCGTACCTTAGTTTAAAGTGTTTATAAGTATGGTAAAAGCGTATATATCTTGTCCCCCTTGACATAAAACGAAAATTAATGACTTGGTTTATAAACTAACTTTTGTTTTTTGTTAACTGATGTCTTAACTTCTTGACGTCTGATAACTTTAACGGCTTCAACATGAACGTTTGTGCCCCCTTTTCTAAGCATCTGAATCATTCAAATTCATTTTAAATGCATCACAAACAGCTCTTGTTTAAAAAATAAAAATTTAAATTTAAATATTATATATATTAAAATAAAAAGAACTTAGTTACTCGTTAATTCGTGTTGGGATATTCTCTGATGACATTATCACCACGGGGACTTCCTTCAACATTGACGATTCCTGCTCCCAATTGTCAATTCAATATACAAAGCCATTAAGCATCACATGAAAATTAACTAAATTAAATATTGGGATAGACTAAATGTTTTTAATGGTACTAATCTTAGATGTATTCAGAAATATTTTAAATGAGAAGTATATTAGTTATTATATCATTTAGTTATTTAAATGAGAAGTATATTAGTTTTCATTAAATATATATCAACAACTATAGAATTTGTCCGGGAAATGATGTGTAATTATGACATCATATAATTAACTTTATAGTAATGTTACATCCTTGGTTCACAACCCACTTAAGTTAAATAATGATCTCCCAATTTATATCAACTAAAACAATAATCAATAATAATATATAAATTGGCCAATATATGTACCTTAATCTTTTGAAGAAGCTCATAGCCCGTCATTTCTGGCATGCAATAATCTGTAATAATCATGCTTACTTTTAAACCCTGCCAGAATTCAGCAGTTTCAGTTTTAGCTTACAGTTAAGTTTAATTACAACCAATTAAGTAAAAAAAAGTTATTATTTATTAGGAAAATGAAAAAATTAACAATATGTTATCGAGTTATTTTAAGAAGAAAAAGAAAATGATTGTTAATAACAGAGAGAGAAATTAAAATGTTTTCTTGAGTTTTTTTTAAACAAAGGGAAGGAAAGGTTTAGAAGAGATTGGGAGGGTAATTACATGATTTTTATATGTAAAAACTTAATTTCTTCCACTTTTAGGATGATTGGGAGGGAAGGTTTTTGCGCTTCCTTTTTCTTCTCTTCATTTAAAAACTCGAGAACGGACCGCAAGGGGGTTTAGAGAATTTTAATTTTGAATTTTTTAAACGTATATATAAATACAAATTGTTGGTACTTACGACGTTGGCGTTGAAATTATTTGGTTGATGGTTGTCTCTTAAACCCAAATACTCTAATGCTCTCATCCCGTTTTCTGCTGTAGTTACTGCTTCCAACAATTAATTAAGAAGAAACTGTATGTTAGTTAATTAATTCGCATTTAATTGATTAATTAAATGAGCGACCAAAAACCCAAATACTGCTTGAATGCGTGTGTGTTACCTTTGCAAGAAGAATTCTTGAGCAACTTTTCAACGAGTTTACGATCGATGAGATTATCATCAACAGCAAGAACATGAGGTACGTCTTCTCCGTGATACTCCATTCACGATCGATGGATCGATATATGATGATGATGATGAACAAATCTGTTGATCAACAATTATTTAATCCTTTAGTTTTCTGAAATCAGATTGTAAACGAATTATGCAATGTGATATGAGCTGAGTAGCAGTCATATATATACTGAGAGAGAGTGAAATAGGTATAGGAGTTTTGAAGATGAGAGAGAGAGAGAGAGAGGAAATCAAATGCAGAGTCACAGATATTTCGTGATCTTCTTTTGGTTTCTCTCGATTCGATGCAGACCTCCCCACATAATCGAATCATATTATTCTTTCTTTCTCTCTCTAGAATTTATAACACACTCTCTCTCTCTCTCTCTCTCTCTCTCTCTCTCTCTCTCTGGTATATGAAATTGGAATCAAGTGAAGCGCCTACAACTGTAGAAGAAGATTTTCTTACAAATTATTTTAAAATTTTTGATCTGTTTCTTTTCCAATGAGATCGATATATGTATGTATATCAGTTCTGCTTCTGGCCAGTAAATCCATTCCATCAACTTTAGATTCAGATTCATATCTTGTTTTATTATATGTAAACATGTACGTACGTAGTTTGATTCTTAAATATTAATTATGGCTATTTATTATATATATATATATATATATATATATATATATATATAGCTTTAAATCAATTCAAATTCCCTAGCTAAGCTAAGATAGCTGCTTGTCACTATTAGTTATTTTATTAATTATGAATTACTTTGTCACTAATTGCAAAATCTTATATTCAATCCACTTTTTTCTTCTTAATTTAATTGTTCATTTTTGAATTAAATTCAACTGATCGATGGGTGACTGGCCGGGACCAGTATTCACATATTTCCAAACACCTAATTAAACTAAAGTATAATTATAGTTGTATTCAACGGTTAACATTGGTTTCCGCAGTTCTCGTACGAAAAAAGGTTCTCGTTTAAACTTTTGTCTATTTATATATATATGGAAAGGTTCATGCGAAAAACATTATTATTGCGAGAAATGCGAGAAGCGATCTTAGCTTTTTACTTGTATTTGAATCAATGGCTTAGATTAATTCATATTTTTTATCTAATTTAATTCAAAAGGGCACTATGGTAACAAATTATTTTCACTTTCCAATCTATTTCTCACTCATATTTTTCTCTCTCATAATTTTTAAATATAAATAAAAAGATAAAAAATAATTTAATAATCTTTTAAATTTTATGTTGTTCACCAATGAACACAAACAAAGACTTCCAAGTTTTTCACCGTTAAATATTTGTTCACAAGTGAACATAGTCAAACACACAATATGTTATCGAGACCATATAAAAATCATAAGAAACAAATTTGGTTGAACACATTATATCATCTTATCTATGAGTTTCACTTTTTACTAATGAGCAACATTAATTTCGAAAATTTTCTTTAACTTTGAAAATTATAATTTTTTATGTTTATACCAATGAATAATAATAAAATGTACAAACTTTTACTCGTATATCATACTATCTTCCATAATTAAATTACAACTTTTGTATGTGATCACTGATGAACCACTTTTATAAAACACGTGTATCTTCGACAACAAAGTAGTACTAGTAAATAAATACAAAGAAGAACATAATTTTCTTAAAATACTGAACAAGTGAACATATTATCTTGTTCAAAAGTGAACAATTTCAAAAGTTAATAAACTAAAAAATAAAAAATTAATGATAAACAAACATATTTCTGACTTACACCAATTGTATTCACAAATATGTAACTAACAATTCATATCCGTTCACTAGTATCATCACTAACGAATCAACAAACATATCCAAGAATTCCTAAATTGGACAATTGGTAGATTTTTCATTGAGAAAACTTGATAAAGAAAAATACAAGTGAAGAAAAAAAACAAAATCTCAAATTACAAGAATACTAAAAGGATTTTTAAAAAATCAGAATACACCCACTAATATATCTAAACTCACCAATTAATACAATCCTGTTAAATAGCAGCAACAAAAAAAGAACTTTGATCTCCATTAGCCTTCAGCCCTTCACGCATCATTAATTAATTCAAATTCATCTTCTCTGTTCATCTTCCTATTCGAATTGTTAACTTGGAAAAGTAAATGGGGTTCTCAAAATATGAATGGTGTTGGGTGACCACCGAAATCGAGAACACCCTCAAATCTGAAGCTGCAAATTTCATTAAAAAATGATAATCGATAGTTGGTGACCACTGAAATCGAAAATCTCAGAAAAGACCAAAGCGAGCAGTGGCAAGAAGATTGTACATGGTGATGATTTTCTGCAAATAAAAAAAACTTAGAAATCAGTAATATCAAAACCTACCAGTTTTCGGCGGCGACTATAAAATATGAGAAAGAAGTAGGTGATGGTCTCTAAGAAAAGGTGCCCAGAGGCCAACAATTTTCGAGATCTACTGGGGCAGTGCGACTAGGATTGCACGGGCGGCGAACGGCGGTAACGGCGGTGGAGTTTTAATGGGAGATCGATCATTATTAGCTTTTGAACTCCAGTAGAAACAAGGGGCAGAGCCGGTAGAAAGAAACGGTAGCGAGCGGAGAGGCGGCGCCGGAAATCAGGCTGCGGAGATGGCATCCAAGCGATTATGGTGAGAGAGGAGATCGAGAGATATATTAGGGTTAAATGATTTTAGTGCCGTGATTTGTTTAAATGGTGAGAGAGGGGAGAGGAGATTGGAGAGAGGAGAGAGATTATGTGTTAAATTGTCTTTTTTACCCTTATTTTATTTACATAATCATTATTTAATTTTAACTAATTCACAAGATTGTCATAAACAATAAGGACCATTGATAAAAATCGTCTAACGGCTACGATTGCTTCTCGTATTAAAAAACACTTCTCGCATTAATCTTCCTCTACACACACACACACACACACACACACACACACACACACACACACATATATATATATATATATATATATATATATATATATATATATATATATATATATATATATATATGATAAGTTTATATAAAGAACCTCCCTTAAACATAAAACCTAAAGAACCTTTCTAGTAATGACACGTGGCATTATGAATAGGGTAAAATTGGAAAATGAAAAAAAGAAATTCATCCCACGCGCCTCCTTGTTTTCTTCCAGCAAACCCACATTTTTATTTTAAAAAAACCACTCAAACACTTAATTGATCATATCTCCTTCGTTTTTTAGAGTTTAAGCAAGAATATTATATCATTAGATTCAGTTTTTCGTCTTCTTTCAAACAAGACCAGACTTGATATATTTCTGAAACTTTTTTGTTAAATGCAAAATTTTCAAAATTTGCATTTTCATCTAGATTTCATTTCAAAATGCAAAATGAAAAAAATCGAAAATGCAAAATATCGAAATTACAAGTCATGCAGATGTTTTCAAAATGCAAATTATAAAAATGCAAAATGCAAACCAGAACTCTCATTTGCATTTTGACAATCTAATTCAATAAAAATACAGCTCAAAATACAAATTACATACTCAACCCAAAAATGCAAATTACTCAAAATGCAAAATATATTTAAGTTAGATTTCATAGGCAAAAGGTTCAGCTTCTCCTGCCGGCAATCACCGGAAATTCATCCATAGAGCCCTGCCTCCGTTGCATCTCCTAATGCACATGGTACAAGTATGTCCCTGCCTGCATATTTGATCAATTTTCTTTATTTAGTAATAAAATACAAAAGAAAAACACATGATGATTAATTTCATTTGCAAATCAACAAAAATAAAGCTACAATAAGTTGTAGATAAATAAAAAAAATGGTAATTATATGATGGAAGTGAAGCAAATCTTCAGAAGTTGCCTTGAGTAACTCTTTCTGTTCCATGAGCCCATGGACTTCCAATCTGTAAATCCATTAACAAAGACTTTGACTAACCATTGGCACAAACCTTCAAAATAGAACACCACCAAACTTATTTTGCATTTTGCATTTTAAACCTGTATGCATCTGTAAATTGTATATCTAAAAAGTATAAATTATAAACAGAAAGAAATTTGCATATTTATACACCCCCTGCATTTTTGTATATCAAACAACCATTTCATCCTACCTCATTCTACTATGTATTTTCATACAAAAATCAAGTTCCCAATTACATCTTGACACAAAAATTCTTGCACTTTTATAAATAAATTCAAAATGTAACAGCCTAGAAACACTTACGGTAGATTTTAATTATACATGAAGATCAAAGAAAACTGAAAAGTAGCCGGTGATTAGGAAGGATTGGCAGCCGGAGATTACAACATCGACTTGGACATGCTCTCAAAAAGTGAAATTTGAAGATCCTTAGGAGAGGGAAATACAAAATTTGTAGAGAGAGAAATCAAGGTATAAGCATCTGATAGAGCCGAAATGGTAGCGGTTGGCTTGAATCTAATTGGTGAGGTGGTGTTTGAACATGCGATAACCACCGCCTATCGATCGGCAATTATATACGGAAGAGGAAATCACCTGTGTAAGAGGGAAACGTTGGGTTGAGTGGCAGCAACATTTTTTTCGATGATCAACAAAAAAATGGTGTCGCTGTGGCGGTAATCAGTATGCTATATGGTTGTTGTCAAAGAGGGATGGTCAACGTCGGAGATGGATGGTCATCGTTGGAGGTGGATGATATGGCAGAGATGTGTAAATCTAGAAAAGTATGAGAGGTTGGATAAGGAAATGGCAGAGAAATAAAATATGATTCCCAAATTGCCCTTACTCTTCTTGTAAACCACGCCTGAATTATTAAATTTGTGGATTTGTTTTGCTTATAATATCAGCCGTTGATGAAGAGATCTAACGGATGATATTGGTTCTTTAGGCTCTTTATATAAGAGATGGTTCTATGTTGATGCATTATATATATATATATATATATATATATACAAGGGTTCATACGAAAAGGACCTTATTTGCGAAAAATACGAGAAGTAATCTGAGCCTTTAGATTGTTTGATCAATGGCTATTAATAACTATGACATTTATGTAATTTAAACAAAATAAAATGGTATTCATTTAAATTAAAAAAGGACAAACAAGTCATTTGACATCATGTTTCTTCTCTCTCCTCCTTCATTCTCTCCCACCTTTCGTTAAAACCCCCATGTCCCCACCATAACGTTATTCATTTCTCTGCCTCATATACGCTGCCGCCGCCATCTCCAGCCGCTGTCGCTGGCACCGTCTAACGACGATAAACCCATCTGCAGCGCCTTCTCTCGGCACCATCACCGGATCTATCTCCTCCGTAGTGCCATCTACCTCACATTCCTTCATCTATGTCGTCTGCAAACCAGCAGATCTGAACCTCCGACGTCCGCCGATGACAACAACAACCGTCGTCATCTCTTCACAACTGAAATTCCATTTTTTTGTCCTCATCGAGCTCTGTAACCTTCGACCTCCACCGTTGCCTATTACGGTGAGCTAATTCCTCCATCGCCGTGAGGCAGATGGGGCTCAGGGTAAGGTGCGGCGGGTAGGGTTTCAGCTATGACAGTACGACACATATATTCTTCATTTCATGTAATTCTTTTTTTATGTGTCCAACTTAGCATTAGCATCATCATCAATCAGTCTATTTTATCCTATTTTCTTTGTTTCTTAGCATTATCATCATCAGTCAATCTATTTTTTTTTCTTTTTTCTTTGTTTTGTTGAAATTATTTTATGATTGTTCAAAAGTAAATATGTTTGAAATTCAATTGTATAGGATATCTATGTAAATATATTTGGTATAGAATAAGTAATAAAAAAGCTTCTTATGGGTTGTATTCCCGGATGAACACGGTATATATAACGAAATTTATGTATATCTTATATTGTGTTCAGTAAAGAACACCGTATTAATAATAAATTACTAGTTTTGATAGTTGTTGGGTTTGGCTATATTTAGTGATGAACTCATTACACATAACGAAAATTCTGTAAATTATACAGACATGTTCAATATTGAATATCGCAAAATTAATATTAAAACGTATTTATTTTTTGGTAGTGTTCAATATTGTATACGGTAACGCCGGAAAACTTGTAATAGGTGTGTTCGTGTTAAACACCATAAAATTGTTAATTTATTATTTTCTAATTTACTTGTTTGAAAGTTTTAGGAGAGAGAAAAATTATGAGAGAGAAATAAATTGGAAAGAGAATATTTGTTGTTTACCATTATGCCCTTTTAAATTAAAAAAAATAAAAAAAACATGATTAATCTAGACCACTAGATCAAATAAAAATAAGTGGCTGAGATTGTTTCTCGTACTTTTCGCAAATAAAACCCTTTTCGCATGAACCCTCCCCTATATATATATATATATATATATATATATATATATATATATATATATATATATATATATATATATAGGGTAAGGTTAAACAAAGAACCTCCCTTAAACAAAGAACCTAAAGAACCTTCCTGGTGATGACATGTGTCACATAGTCTAGGGGCAAAAAGGGAAATTAAAAAAAAAATCGGCGCCTACAGCCTCAAGCAAATCCCCCCAACAAACTTAAAAAAAACCCCCAATTACTTTAAATGATCATAACTCGTTCGTTTTTAACAATATTAACAAAAAAATTACACCATTAGATTCAGTTTTTCGTCCTCTTTCAAACAAGACCGGACTTGATATATTTCTGAAACTTTTTTTTTTCAAATGCAAAGTTTGCATTTTGAGCTGGGTTCATTCAAACTCAAAATGCAAAATCCGTAGTTTGCATTTTGAGCTGGGTTCATTCAAGCCCAAAATGCAAAATTCTTAGATGCTTGATTCATTCAAGCCTAAATGCAAAATGCAAAATCTGTAATTTGCATTTTGAGCTGGGTTCATTCAAACTTAAATGTAAAATGCAAAATCTGTACAGAACATGCATAATGCAAAATCTGTACAGAACATGCAGAATGAAGAATGCAGAATGCAAAATGCAAAAAACATGCAGAATGAAGAATGCAAAATGCAGAATGCAAAAAACATGAAGAATGAAAGAATGAAAGAATGCAAAATGCAAAACACATGCAGAATGCAGAAATGCAAAAAACATGAAGAATGCAAAAAACATGCAAATTGAAGAATGAAGAAAACAAAAAACATGCAAAATGTAAAAAAAATGCAGAATGCAAAAAACATGTAGAATGCAGAACGTAAATCCGTATAAACATGCAAAATGCAAAAAACGAAAAACGCAAAATTTATGATCTGAGACGAACCATTTGCGACGACTGCAATGTCATTAGCGACGACTTTGCTTATCTGCGACGACATATTTAACTTCATCGTCGCTAATTTCTGATCTGAGACGAACCTTTTGCGACGACATCAGCTCATTAGCGACGACATTCAGCTCATTAGCGACGAGCTGCCAAAATGCAAAAAAAAGGGTGTTTTCCTGTACAGCGCCAAAATGCAAAAAAAAAATCATTTTCAAATTTTTTTTAGAAAAGTATAGGAAGAGTGATCTTGTTTGAAAGAGGATTAAAAAACTAAAAGAATTGTATAATTTTTTTGATTAAATTCACAAAACTTAAAAAGTTATGGCAATTTAAAGTTTTTGAGGTTTTTTTTTAATCGTGGGTGTTGGGGGGGATAATTACATTTTTGCCCTATTCTTCCTAAATTAATACATAATAATTACAGTTTTGCCATCGATCAATCTCATCCATTGATATTCATGATCTAAAGGTCCAGATTGGTTCTTTATGTTCTTTGTTTAACAAATGGTTCTTTATTGATCCAATTTATATATATATATATATATATATATATATATATATATATATATATATATATATATATGTGTGTGTGTGTGTGTGTGTGTGTGTATAGTGGGAGGTTCAAATGAGAACTTAAATATATTTTAGAATGGGAGACTTAATCCCAGCCGTCCAATTCTCCCTTCTTCAATGTCATTGTCCACCCATAAATTCCTCACATGCACCCTGCCACACTCGATTCCTCCACGCTTTCCATCTATGAATTCCACTTACAAAATGAACGGCTGAGATTTAGTCTCCTATTCTCAATTAATTTCTCATTCTCATTTGAATATTCCCCTATATATATATATATATATATATATAGTAAGTTTCTATATAGAATCTCTCTTAAAAATAGAAACCTAAATAATCATCCTGGTGATAACACGTGGCGATTGGCTAGGAGCAAAACTGGAAAAAAAAAAGAGAAACTCACGCGCCATGTTCAGCCACCTCCAGCCACCATCTAAAAAAAACCTCACTTAACTTTAAATGATCATAACTTGTTTTTTTTAAGAATTTTAGCAAAAAAAATTATATTATTAAATTCAGTTTTTCGTCCTCATTTAAACAAGACCAAGCTTGATATATTTCTGATGAAAATTTTGCATTTTCACCTAGTTTTCATTCCAAAAATACAAAATGCAAAAAATCAAAAATGCAAAATATCAAAGTAGCAGGTCATGCAGATGCTATCAAAATGCAAAATTATGAAGATGCAAAATGCAAACCCAAAATAATTCAATAAAAATGCAGCCCGAAATGCAAAATACATATTCAAACTCAAAATGCAAAATCTATTCATAACACTACAATGCAGCCCAAAATGCAAATTACATATTCATAATTTGCATTTTCAAAAAAAAAAATTAGAAAAATATTGGAAGAGTGGTCTTGATTTAAAGCGGATTAAAAAACTAGAAAAATGGTATATAATTTTTTTGTTTAAATTCATAAAACTTAAAAAATTATGACAACTTAAAGTTGTGAGGGGTAAATTTTTTTTAATTTGGAATGAGGGAGGGTTGACGTGGGTTTTCTTGGTTGGGGGGGTGGGTTTCCATATTGGATTTTACAAAATTGCCATATTTTAATATCATCTATTGATTTTGATGATTCAATTGTCCAGATTGGTTCTTTGGGTTCCTTGTTTAATACAAGGTTCTTTATTGATGCATATGTAGGGAGCGGTTCAAACGAGAACTGTTTTTCGTACGAGAACCAATCTTCGCCGTTGATTTGATAAAGTGGATAATGGATGTGGAGCGTAGGGAGATCAAGTGTGTCATGGTGTATGTGATGAATTCATGGGTGGGCAATGACATTGAAGGAGAGGGGATTGGACGGTTCAGATTGATTCTTATACGAAAAACAGTTCTCGTTTGAACTTTTGCCTATAAATTTTATGGAATCCAAAGTCTATCAATGGCCTCTTTATCCTCATAATACCACTCCCAAAAATGGTCCAAAAACTATTGGAGTTTGTATTTTATGATATTCTAAACATTCGTACTGCTACTTGCTAATTAAAATTTGTTTATATATATACCGTATACACATAATATTAAACTATTATTACCGTCAATTTCTATTTTTGCTTTTTAGAGCTACACGTTTTTTTTTACAAAAAAATTTATTGATTGATACAATTAAGACAAGTACCTCTTTTTTCTAATTTTAATATTCCTTGTTTATAGCCGATTCCATTTAAATCGAGAATTGTTATCTACATGGTTAGATTGTTTAAGTGGTATTTTAATTATCTAAAAATTCTCATTTTAGTTCTTTTAACAATAAAAGTGGTACGTGGATGGTCCTTTTTAATTATTTTATTGAGATCTTAATCTTTTATAACGGAATTTATTTGACATCTACTTCATTACAACTACAACAATCTCCGGTCATCACCATCTCCATCTGTGACCTCCATTACCACCACCACAAGTTGTAGTACTTATAAAAACAGATATACATCCTAATACATACACACACGCGGATTCAAAACAAACTCACACACACTCATTCAACAGACATGCACACCACGCATTCAACAGGCACCTACACGTATTCAAACACATGTTTATTTTAAAAGGTTTAACTAGTCTAAAAACCAGAATGTTAAATCATTAACTATGAGGTAAATTGTATGAAAATACAATAAACTTTGTCTAAGTTACCGTTGCATACAATAAACTTTTTATTTTAAAAAACAATACAATCAACTTTTACAATTCTCCCATTGTGTGCAAATTATTGTGTACGATGAGAATTATAGCACATTCTATTAAATATAATGGTTACAACAAAAAATCAAAGACAAAAATATTTGTTTCCATACGATGGAAGACTTATGAAATTGATTGCATTGTTATTTAATATAACAAAAATTTGTTGTATATATCAATAACTAAGACAAAAGTTACTGATTTTTAATGCAATTTGCCCTTTATTATAACACATGTAATACATATGTGATGAGTTACACGGGTATCTATATACAGGTAAATCAAAGTATCACACTAGTGTCAGGTTTACCCGTGATGAATAGTTTGTAGTTGTCACTTGTCTGTAATCCATTAGTGGGTGGATGTTCTCACATATACCAACAATGTGGGTGAAATCTACAAATTATAGTTATTTTCTAATCTATTCTCATCCCTAGTAATTTAAAAATATTCATATATTTCTTTTAAAAGGCTAACAATATTCATATATAGTTATAGTATATAGTATTAACCTATAAATATTTATATTTCGTTGCATATCTGCTTTAAAAAAATCTTACTATTAAATCACCTAAATTACATGTTGGATGCTTCTAATTTAAATATTTGTGAGTTGCATGTATTCCTATTTTCACAACAAAATCCGGTACGTGATTTATATACATAGAAAGTATTTTTATTTTTAAAGTAATCTATTGATAGACAAACAATTCATATTTATATATGAATATAAAAAGCTAAGCTATTCGCAAACAATCTAAACTTCAATCATTAAAAACTTAAAACAAGCCTAACTTCAATTAAATTTTAAAGTTCTTTAACCAAACGAGTTTGACTTGAAAATTAGAGAGTGAGATCTTTTAATCTTAAGAGCTTACCCGACCTTTAGAAATAAATGTATTTTACATTTTATATTTTATTATTATATCTATATCTATCGAACCTTCCAATGAGAATTGCAATATAATACCAAAGTTTAAACAAAGCAAGCCTTAACTTAAAATATTTTAAATGAACTGAGCTCGAGTTCAAATAAAATATCGTATTATAAGTACCAGGCTAAAATTCAACTCATTCCCTTTTAACCGGTTACCGGTTAAATAAGTCACATGTTCACCTTATTGTAAAAAATTGAAATTTGTAACCCTTTCTTGGTCAAAAAATAGATATTACCTTTATTGGTAAATTTTGATATTTTGGTTACCTTTCTCGTTGCCCAAAAAAATTAAGAATTTTTCTGAAAATTAACACAACCACCTTTTTCTTGTCCATACAAAATATTTTTTTTTTCGAGAAAATTTTTTATTACAAAATCTTCAACATTAAAAAGCTCATTACCAAATATAACATGAGGGTGGTTTTTTTAAGACAATTATATATAGGTTTATAGTAGGGAATTAATCCCACAAGTCCATAACGTTTTGGTTGGTGTGCCATTCTTGACAACCAAAATTTAATCTATATATAACTAAATTAAAATTGTGACGTCTAATATATTTAAGTGCAAAATGTGTAAAATTATAATGAACTCTATTAAAATTAGTATTATATATAACTAACTTTATTTTATATCTAATAATATAACAAAAGTTCAATATTAGTTTATTATATGCAATCATTGACCTGTTCATTATATTAAAAGTTTTTTCTTTAATTTTATTTTTAATTAACTTTATGTGTACATTAAAATAAACTCATGAACAAATGAATATGATTGACACAATCATTTGAAGTCACCCACGCAATTAGAAGATAGCTAAGATGATATGAACTACTTAATTTAATTTCTAGATCCAACAAAATCGATGCAGATGTTGTGAATTGCATATTAATTTCGAATTCGGTGCAAATTTAATATGATTTCAAGATCCAACAAAATTGTTTTTTGTTCTATTTTCTTCGGTTTTTATAATCTCTAGCTTTCTAGTCTCGTTCGGATGTTAAAATTTTGAGGGATTATTAAAAATATAATCCTTCATAATCCCAACAAAAGCATTTCTAAGTAGCTTATGAATTGAGCTCTGAATTATCAATTAATCAGTCTCAGCCCTAATTCCAACTCCAGCTCCAACTCCAATTCCAGCTAGTGTTACCAAACACACCCCAAAATATATGTTTAATATACCAACCTAAAGATATATGTCTAAATATTCATTGACTGAGATATAACCTAGTCATTGTATCTCTTTAAAGTTAAACCATGTGTTTTTATCTCTTTTGTAGATATACTTTTAGGTAGGGGCAGAGCTAGGTTTTAGTATAGTGGGGTCGGTCTTATTGTATCATAACATTAATGCTACACATATACGAACGACATAAAAAAGTTTCATTATGAGTCTAAATCAATAAATAGTAAAAGTTCATTTAAAGAAATGAAACTTACGTGTTACAATAACTCTAAAGCTTTGCAAAAATCTCTCTTCAAAGTTTTCTCACAATCTCGTGTTCATTTATCATGAAGTAACGTGCCAGAAGCTTTATATTAACTAAAACAATAACTCGAATGTTTTATCTTGATAAAACTTCAACGTAACCGAAAAATAACAATAAGAAATCATACTTTATGTGTTTGTAGTTGGACATATCTTTGTTTTCTTAAATGTAACTTATCTATTATATTGTCTGTAGAGAAAGTATTACCAATCTCTCTCTCTCACTCTCAATATAAAGAACCAAACTATTTCAAAGAAAATCATTATTTAATCACTCATATTATTACGAAATATTGTTTTATTAAATTTCATTGCTGGAAAAGCTCTTTTAAAAATCAGAATCGTCACATTCAAGTCTTCCCTTCACTATATCTATTTTTAAGCAATACTCGGACTACTAATTAACTCTAATTAGGGGGTTAATATATATTAGTTGGACTTGGGTTTCTAAAAAACTAATTTTCGAGTACATGGGGATGGGGGTTAATATACTAATTTTGGGCTTACTGAAGAGACGTAGCATCTTTCAACTCCCCTTGTTTTTACACACCTTTTATGCCTTTAAATAATTTCCAGAGTACATAATAGAAGCCAAATCTAACATGTAAGAATGTGCAGATGTTTTTAAAATCCGGGAAATATTTTGCAGTCATTAGGAATGAAAATGTGTTTAGATTGAGTAGAAGAAATGAAATGATTGACAAAGCTGTGGGCTTTCATGGAACATGCCTGGGGATATGATATTGATTCTCTTTCCTTTAGATCTTACATTGGAGCTTGGGATGCACATTATCCATTTGTCTCCTCCACTCAGGTGGTGGTGTGGTACCACCTAACGTACAACTCTATGATGCACAACTAACTACGTCACCGCCACCTATGGTACAAACACTT
The DNA here is from genome assembly GCA_947179395.2 of Pulicaria dysenterica. Lineage (NCBI taxonomy): Eukaryota > Viridiplantae > Streptophyta > Magnoliopsida > Asterales > Asteraceae > Pulicaria > Pulicaria dysenterica. Next base: position 69,973,735 of record OX359295.1, on the reverse strand, counting down.
GAAGCATTCTACGTCATACTACTCTGTCTCTGTGTACAAACAACATTTTAAGCTTAAGAAAGCACGCTAATCCCCGTTTTGAACACCATCGAACCATACAAAGAAATGGTTTTTTATGAATCTTGAACCTGAAACCTGTTTCCTTTTTCTTCTTTTATTAAAAGAAAAGGTGAATTCAGTTGCTGTTCAGTTTGGTCCCCTTTGTTTGTCTAATGTGAGCAAGATCATTGAACCACTATTTGATGTTTTTATAACCAAAGATATCGGTTTGGTAAACCAAACCAAATCATTATATATTCTGCATTATAATTAATAATAGCAAGATTATGTTAATTGATGTCCATGTGACATAGTTTTCTACATTAAATATGAAACTATGAGTTGTATTGGGTCAATTTGGTCAACCCCAACAAATGAGGTCTCTAGTTAAAGATAACAAATTCAAAAGTAGATTATTTCTCGTGCTGTAGGTTTTATTAGGCTAATTTAAAATGATTGCGTTATGTAGGAGTGATATATTACATATATATGCTGCTTTAGGGCTCCAGCAAATGACAAATCTGTGTTTGATTTTGAATAATGATATATGGGATCACGCCAAGGTCAAAACTTTTGGATAATTCAAGATGTATATTGCTTCTACAAACAATTTTCCCGAGAGCTAAGGGTTCTTTTGTTCTTTTTGGTGTTTGATATGATTAAAAAGTAATGACTACACACACACACACACACACACACACGACTAAAGCCAGGATCATCGACTAAAGTAATCATCATCATATCATCCTTTGATGTTTGGCATAATATGAAATGATGATGTGCATCATATATCATCCCCATCCTCATCAACATTTATTTGATACTGGCATTGGTTATGGTCGATCTGCATGGTCCAGCAGACGTCATAAATGGGATTTTCTTGAATGTGGCCACACCTTTGTCATCTGTGAAAAGATTCTGCACCACCCATCAAGAATGCATGTTAATACGTGCATGGTTTCATCACGAATGCATGCATGAAGACATAAAAGCATTGACGACACATGAACGTATTAATCCCCCCCAGGCACACAAAAAAAAAAAACCTGACTGGCATGGCCTCTTCACCAGTCACATGCAGCTTTGAATGGTTTGAGGTTGACTTTAAAAGTCAAACTAATGATTTCAATTTCATGCAAAAAAACACATGTTTTTTACTTCTGTTACCACCGTCACTTTAATTCATTCAAAGCAGTTGTCAAGATTGTTGAAAATCCCGAATAGAATAATTACCGGCGTTATCTTGTCAAGTTGTTTCTTCTTAGGGTTCAAAACATCTTCTGGCTTCCCTTCGTGCCTGTATACAGACAATTTTAGCATCAGCAACAGGAAAGAAGTATAAGAAGCTAGTTTTACTACCATCTCAAGGAAGTTTAATAATGGAAAAATAGGTGCTGCACCGATCAACATCAAAAGCTTTCTCTAGGTGATTTAACTTTACTAAACATAACTAGACAGGTTTTTTCATATGTAATTTTGATACATACCCAGAAAACGTAACACATTCACCAATTTTGGCTCCTTCGGGAACGCTCAAAGGCTCGACAACTGTATGATCTGCATTTGAAGCACATAGCACCTAGAAGATAACAACGAAAGTACGTTCAGATATAAAGCTTAATATTAGATGACAAAGGTGTGGCCAATTTAAAGCTTAATATTATATAACAAAGGTGTTACGAATTCAACCCATTTACCTAGAAGGATTGATTTGTTTGAATGAAGTTCTTAAAACTGCAACAATCAAATGGGCCAGACCAATTCAAAGTGACCCGACATGTATATTGTTTTTTATTCCAAAAAAGATAGATTAGTTTTTTATATTGTATATGTAATCATTTGACAGGTCCATTTTAAAACTATCTGCTCCTAACCAAACCCTTGTTGAACCTGTACCAAACCTGTCCATATTGCTACACCTCAGGTCTTATGAAACATGGAAAGCTATTGAAATTTAGAGAACCAAACATAGCAAGATTGGTGTGTGCACAGGTGTGGGGGAAGGGCTACTACCAGTCCTTCTGAAACCACATCTCTTAACTTTCCAGGCTTCACATTTGTGATTAATGCCACAAGTCGGTTCTGCATGATCAAACAGCATAAACAACCATTAAGAATTTAAATAAAATGGATAAAAATATATAAAACAAAAAGAAAAAGAAAAACTATGCATACTGTCAACTCTTCTGGAGTGCAGTATTTTGCCAAACCACTGACCACCTGCCGGCATTTACCCTCCCCAACATCTATCTCCTCGACCAATAAACTGAACCATGAACATGAAAAATTCCAAGCAAATTCAATGACGATGATGTACAAAATAGGTTTTCATCCTTAATAGATAATGGTAGCAGGAGAGTCCCGTAACTCTATAAAAAATAAATATGTTATACAAATAGGAAGATGGAATAAGCAAGGATTAACCTGTCTGCTGATGGATGTTTGGATGCCTTACGAATGAGTCCAACCTGTATTTTTAATAAACTGACACTTAATTCTTTATCTTTGTCATCTGGTACCTTTTCAGGCAATTTCTTTTTTTCTGTGGCAGCTTCTGTATTTCCTGTTGCTTGTTTCTTTGACTGTAAAGGGAGAAAAAGTAAAACTATTACAAAACCAAGACTACATCGTAAACAAGAAGCATAAAAAGATTAGGTTCAGTTAGAGAGCAGGAACGGTGTCCAAGACTAAGAGGCATGGAGAGATGAACTAGAAATCATAATATGGAGTTTTCACTTGATAACTTATATAAATCTATAATCTCACCAGCAGCCAGCAGAATACAGAATTAGATCATGCTCGACACCAAAACAGTCAAATAAAATAGAGTTTGCAGCTAAATCTCCTACTTATTCAATTCAGGATTGACATAAATTAATATTTTTCAATTTGCATTTTGCAGTACTTACTACAAAATTTTGATGTGGTTATCAAAGTATTTTTCAGGTCTGGAAATCAAAACAGTATTTAACTTACAAAATAATCATTAATTTTTCTAGAGTCAATGTAGTCAAAGAGAGCACCGCTCATGAAATTCAGTTCAAACAGGAACTGTTTTCCGTGCAAGAACTAATCTCCGCCCTTGATCAAAAGACACACAGCCACACACACACACACACACACACACACACACACATATATATATATATATATCGAGAAGGTTCTCGTATAAACTTCTCCATATAGCAAAAAGCTCAAACGAGAACTGTGAGAACTGTTTGTAACATCATTAATGACTCACCAATAAGGATATATTGGTCATTTATATATTTACCCCACCGTGAATTGTGTACAGGTGGACCGTTATCAATTAGAGAGACTTGATTTTTCCAAAAAAACCCACATTAATGCGTCATTGATGAGCCATTAATGAGTCATTAATAAACCCTTACCATTAGCAGCCATTGATTTATTTTAATCAAAGACCAATATTGGTTCTCGTACGTAATACAGTTCTCGTTTGAACCCTCCCCATATATGGAAAAGTTCAACAAAAATTGTTTACCGTCCGAGAACTGTTTGTAACACCATTAATGACTAACTAATAGGGGTATTTTGGTCATTTATATATTTACTCAACCGCAAGTTGCATCCGGGTGGATCGTTGTCAGAACGAGGCTTATTTTCCCAAAATACCTCTCGTTGATGCATCATTAATGAGCTATTAATGATTCATTAATGAGAGTATTAATGGGCCATTACCTATAATAGTCATTGACTTATTTTAATCAAGGACCAAAATTGGTTCTTGCAGGAAAATCAATTCTCGCTTGAACCCTCCCCTGTATATATCAAGTCAAGAAAAACAAAACGTACAAGGATCATTAAGCCCAATAAGCCAATAACAAGTTACTACTGATTCTCACCATCTGACATCAGAAGCTGACCCATAACAAGACCGACCAAGGCCCATAAATAAATTATAGCATGATGAGATCTTACCACGTCAGATTTTTTTTCTGTGTCAGCTGCTGAACCTGCTGCTTTAGCATTTGGGGCAGCCTTTTTTGTATCTGATACAGCCTTTTTTGCACTTGGCTCAGCTTCCACCTTTGATGTCAGTTTTGCCAGCTGCGAAAAAAATACGGAAGAAATTCAGGAGCAAAAGATCAGAAATGCGTCACAAGTGGCTAGTATAGCCCGCTTATTCCTTGAACGGATTTACAATAGATGAGCATTGTACATATACGCAAAATACACTATTTTAAACCCATATGGTAGCACAATCCTTACATTCATACAGTTCTTTTAGGATCATGTTTGAGCGATTCTATGTAGGACAACAGAACATAAACATGTGCCATATATAACAAAACGTGCGTACAATATATTGGAATTGCTGAAAAAAGAAAGAAAAAAACATATTAAAAGTGAATACATTATATTATCAACTTCATTGACATGATATTATGTGTCACCAGGATCTAGCATGTATGCAAAAAAAACATTATTCCAAGAAATCCCTCAAATAATCTACATGAGAATTCCATTTTCTAGAAGAACAAAGTTCAGAATAAACAAGGCTTCATAGAACAGAGGGATTGCTATGATCCAAAAGGGAAATAGTATTTGAGTGCAACCGGGGGAGCCGCTATAGTTAAATAATACTTGACATACCATGCTCAATCATACTTGTTAGAGAATAAACTGCTGCAAAAACAAAACATGTATATGCAAGTATTAAGAGGGTGTTTCTTTTAGCTTATTTTTTGGGCTTATTGACTTATTAGCTTATTTTTTGGACTTATTAAGTGTTGTGTGTCTGGCTTAGCTTATGAGCTTAAGCTTATGGGTTGTTTATCTTTAGGTAAAATAAGCCACTTTGAGCACCATAAAAACTTATGTAATAAACTGCACAATCGCATGATACCAAACATACAAAAGACGCAGTTGATTATGATTATGAACAAACAGCATAATGAGCAAACATTATAATGAACACATAACACAATCATCAGTAAATTCATATAAAATGTTCTACTCACTGGTGGGTCAAAAGGGGCCTTCTCTAGCTGAATCCATTTAAATAGCTCTTCTAAGTCATGGGTACTCTGCAAGATGAATCAGGATAAATTAGTGCAACGGAAACAAAGGGGAAGAGAGTAAGTGTGTATCCTATTGAAAGGACAAGATAGAAGCAAAAATAATAATAATAATAATAATAATAATAATAATAATAATAATAATAATAATAACTAAAAGAAATAAATAGCATTAGTTTTTCGCAATCCATAGTAACCAAAAATATATGATAAAGAATAAGGATCCTATAATTGCTGGATTTAGCAAGTATAGACTGATGGCGATTTGAATCATTTTGGTATTTGGAACTCAAATTTCAAGACTGTTTCAGTATGGAATACTTATTATATAATATCCTACAGATTATGTAATATCTGATAAAATAATTAACAATCAATTATAAATATTTAAAACATAAAAAGTTTCTTTGCTAACGCTTCTAAGATTGAAACAATAATAGGAATAATTCAAATGTTTCACGGATAAGTTATTTCATTACATAATTGAAAATATAAGATAAAACGCGCCAAGCCTTAACCAATTGTTTAGAGCTAAGATGCATTGCGCGTCTATTCATTACTTTCCCATCTCATGATTAAGTTTACGTTTGTGATGTATCTAATCAAGCAATCCGTGATAGATTGCATTGCATGTATATTTGAAAACGTCAATGAGGAAGAGGTTATTATGCTCTGGCAGAAAAGAAGAATTGTGTGTGCGTTCTCTCAATAATTAGCTGAAAGCAGTATATCATTTACCATGAGATACTTGTATAGATGGTAAACTACAACTGTTGCTAGAAGAATAGATGCTGTAATTAATTAAAAAAACATGACCAATCAAAAAAGCTCCTACGACTATTAAATAGCAGTTAACATATACATGATATAAAACAGTTAGAACTTTAAAAATTGGTTACTTAGTAGTGCTAGAAATTTTCCGCCAAGAAAAAACTGACGTCTATGATATCTCCAAAAGAGACAGATCCTGTTACCTGGATGTAATCCATCCATCTCATCAGATGTGGCAGTTTATCTGTTTCAGATCTCGGAAGATTAATCTGCCAATAGCACAAAGCAAATATTTTGCATGACATAAATAAAGCTTAACAAAATAATATACTACAAAGTTCATGGTTAAGAAGAAAACAGACACTATGAGCTAAACAGCTAGCATAAACCAAATAAAAGATTACAAAAAAATCTTCAGAAAACAAGCTTAATGAAATTAATATTTGAGTTAAAGCACATGCAGACATAAAAAATCAGTAAATTAAAAAGATCATCCTGGATTTCATGCCACCAATTATAAGATATCCACAATAGTTAGCTGTGTCCAATTACCCTATGCAGAATTTTAATCTAAAGGATATATTGCAGATACATATGGATATACAATGACCATGATGACAAATGGACTGTCACGAAAGATGAATGTTACATACCACATATGGATGAACAGTTGAAAAAACAATTATATCAGCATCAGAAGGTGTGTATCCACCAGCAACAAGAACAGATTCCTCACTCAAGTATTCATTTAATTGGCTTAGACCCTTTAAGCATGCTTCTGAATCTGATGGGAAATTCTCTGCAAATGCTACCCACCGGTCAAACTGCCAAAAGGTGACCATTAGAATCAGCATAAAGCTCTTTCATTTGGTGGTCATACAGGTTACCAAAGTAAGCAACATCCTTCCCATGTTGGCTCTTACAGCTAATGGACGCAATGCATCAAAATCAACTCACCTCCTTGTTGTTCTCAAGAGCGGTCTTCATAATGTTAAAACTCAAGCTTTTCAGATCGTTCCCCACATCATCCAAGAATTGTGACTGCATAAAATATGTCAAACAGAGGTTCAGGATACACTGGATATATCACCAGTCAACAAGGATAAGTTAACTAGCCATTTTAATACTACTCTCTGACTACATATATGGGAGAAAGAAAAAAAGATGATTGTTTCAGATCACTGCCACCCTCAAGTGTTCACTGAACACAAGTAAGGAAATTGGAGGCATACAGAAGCCAAAGAGATCAAATTTGCAAACACCCTAGAACTTCAGCATACTTGGCATCATGTATTGATTATAAAACAAAAGTAAGAAATCAAAAATTGGGGAGAGAGAGAGAGAGAGTAAATGTTGTATTATGACCTAAAAATCTTTATACAAAAACCACTGAACTGTATATCGTAAAGAGGCAGCTCAACAAACAAAATGACTGGTGATTAGTAAATAGTAATATATGCCTATGCAACCAGTATCATAATAAAAAAATGTTGGTAATGAGTAATGACTGCAGACATTTAAATCCATAGAGGCTACAGCTAATATGTTAGTATGCACATGTGTATGTGTGTGTTTGATGAAGACAGGAAATACTAAACATGCCACTAGTACTTATTTTCATAAACCAAGTACAGTCTAAAAGTTACCAAGCAATTACACACACACACACACACATATATATATATAGGAAAAAATTCATGCGAGAACCGCGAGAACCAATTTGAGCCGTCCAATTTCCCCTTCTTCAATGTCATTGCCCACACATGAATTCCTCACATGCACCCTGTCACACTCTATCCCTCCACGCTCTCCATCCGTTTAACTTCGCATATCCAAGGAACGGCTAAGATTGGTTCTCGCGGTTTTCGCACTAACAACGGTTCTCGCATGAACCCTCCCCTATATATATATATATATATATATATATATATATATATAGGGGAAGGTTCAAACGAGAACTGTTTTTAGTACGAGAACTGCGAGAACCAATCTCAGCCGTTCCTTGAATATGGGAAGTTCATGGATGGAGAGCGTGGAGGGGATCAAGTGTGGCAGGATGCATGTGAGGAATTCATGGGTGGGCAATGACATTAAAGGAGGGGGAATTGGACGGCTCAGATTGGTTCTCGCAGTTCTCGTACGAAAAACAGTTCTCGTTTGAACTTTTGCCTATATATATATATAGGAAAAAGTTCATGCGAGAACCCTCCCATATCCAAGGAACGGCCGAGATTGGTTCTCGCGGTTCTCGCACTAACAACGGTTCTCGCATGAACCATCCCATATATATATATATATATATATAGGGGAAGGTTCATGCGAGAACCGTTGTTAGTGCGAGAACCGCGAGAACCAATCTCGGCCGTTCCTTGAATATGGGAAGTTTCATGGATGGTGAGCGTGGAGGGATATAGTGTGGCAGGGTGCATGTGAGGAATTCATGGATGGGCAATCACATTAAAAGAGGGAGAATTGGACGGCTCAGATTGGTTCTCGCAGTTCTCGCACTAAGAATGGTTCTCGCATGAACTTTTTCCTATATATATATATATATATATATATATATATATATATATATATATATATATATAGTAACAATAACCACAAGGTCCACAAAACTAGATAACTAATTGCCACGCTCAACTGCTCAAGCATGAGAAGTTGAAATCAGAGATGATTTGACTGATTCAACGATCTGGCGTGTAGAAATCAGTTTAAAACTTAAACTTACACGGTCCAATATTAGGATTTAGAGGCTTTAAAGAAACCAAAAATGTACTAATAGAGCATAAAATTGCAGATGAAGCTGACCGCCATAAATATAAGTTTAGCAGTGCAATGCAGATGGTTAAAACACAGGATACAACAGTTTAAACATTTGATTACAGACCCGATTTATGCCTGCAAAAGGTGAAGATAGAAGCTACTTCGGACAATACATAAGTTCATAAATCGAACATACTATACAAGTAATCAATCAACTATTTATGATAATAATAACACTTAAAATGATAATCAAGGTCTGAAGGTCAGGCAGCAAAAGTAAAGATCACGTATGATATGACTAAGTTGAAATGCATATAGACTGTTGAATTGGAACTTACAGCATCCACGGATCGATGTTTACAGAGAGCCGATACGATTGTTCGTTTTCTTTCCAAAACCACGCCTTCGTTACCAGACGCCATTGCTGAGGTTACTAGCTCACCTGCTCTTCTACTTCTGTTGATTCTCTTAGATAACAGTCAGCTTAAGCTTAGGGCTCGGTTTTATTTCACGGGCCTGAGCCAATTCAGCTTTTAAGACAGACCTTTAGTCACACATCCGGGCCTGGGCCGATTCAGCTTCATTTTGATCCGGATCGGGTGTATCATGTATGTATAATCTAATACCTAATAGCTACAGTCTAATCTAATCTAATCTAATATTCTAATATATACTAACTAGTTTAATACCCCGTGTATAAACACGGGGATGATTATAATAAATATTGAATGTTTCTAGCATTAAACGGTACTAACATATATAGTAAAATAATTGTAAATAATACAAAAAGTATTGCAATAATGAACGTCGTGATATTGTTTTTAATTATGTAACTCTTGAACAATATGCAAGTCTTAAGGTTTTGACGTTAAAACAACTAATTCAAAGACATTTAAGAAAATGAATGGACATGATTGGTGAAAAATATTTAAAAAATATGATGACATTATAATCTTACTCCTTTAATGAAAATTAGAAAATAAAGATAAATTTGTTTTAAATTTAATTAATTAATTGTCATATCTGTTATTTGAAATGTTATCCTTTGATTTAAATTTTAATCTTGTTTAAAATATAAATATTCTAAAACAAAAATAGAATTATTATTATTATTATATTAAATTTTAACCTTTATCGTACTTAAATGCTGCTTAAAGAAAAGAAAAGATAAATTAAAGAAAGAAAAGATTAAAAGAAATATTAAAGAAAGAAAAGATAAAGAGAGATTTGAAAATTTCATGTGATAGTTTGACTCTAAAAAGTTAAAATTGATTTTTTGATTTTAAGTAAATGAATGGTCAAGATTGAATATTTTATTAAATGAACGGTCTAAATCGTTTAATAAAATTTATCAAATTATCCTTTTATATATATTAGAAGATTCAAAGAAAAAGATTATGACATCATTATCCTTAATTAAATAAATTTTTATACAAATTTTAACCTTCTATTTTACAAATTTTCTTCAAACCCCCCCCCCTCCCTCCTCACAATTACCAATCACAACCTCCTAATTTTAATATATTACTTTCCTAATAACGAGGGTGATTATTCAAAATTGAAACTAATTTTAGATACTAAAGTCTTCCAATACATAAGTTTAATGTGATCGGAATTATTGATGATAGATATATGCAGAAATTATTCTTAAACATTAATTAAATCTTTTTACAACATAACACACGTACACACTAATCTACTTTTAGCAAAAAAAATCTTGACCAAATAACCTTGATTTTTAGCATGTAATGATACTCTTTTAATAATAAATTAAAATTTAATATCTTTTTATCCACAATTGAAATTTACAATCCTTTTTTATAACAAATAAAAATTTATAATCATTTCTTGGCAAAAAAAAATTCATGTTACCTTTGTTAGAAAAAATAGGTGTATAAAATATATCCTCTTTTGTTGACACAAAAATATACAATATGTTTATATAATTGTATTTATTAACATTAACATATGTGCACATATACAAATATATATATATATATATATATATACTCGAAAATGAATAAATAAGAATATTTGTTTGTAATACAAACTATCTTCTTCCAAGTGTCAAGCTTCAATCGTCAAGATCACGTTCGGGAAAAAAGCATCGTCAAAGATATCTACAAAGAAATGTTTGAACTATATGAGCTTACAAATTAAATAATTAAACAAATTTAAGTTTTTATAAAATTATTTTTATAAAAACTTTTATAAAAATTGACAAACTTTTTTTAAAACGAAGTCTTGCAACCAACAAGACAAACTCATTCCTAAAATGGTAAACAATCCACCATATCTTGCCTAGAAAGCTCCAATGCACAAAAGAAATAAAAGTGAAGATTGATACATGCAAATATCCAACATATCTTGCATGTATCACTTCTTAATCCACCACCTTTTACTTTAAATTCAAAATTATTAAACATATCTTCATTGGGCTTTTTAAAAGTGTTTTCTACAGATATTTATATGCTAAAAATGGATTGAGTGTGTTTTTAGACAAAATGCAACGTTCTTATTTTGTACCTTAAATTGTCCAGACGTCTGATGGACGATACCACGGTCGACCGTGGATCGACCGTGGGACATCCGGGCAAAATCAACTTTTGTCTTTCTTTGTCTATTTAAACAACATCAAGTCTTCATTTCAAACCATCTCTTGCAATCTGAAAAACACATAAAATATTCAAAGTCTTGTAAGCTCATAGTTATTGATATTAATCCAATCTTTTCAAGATCAAGATTCAAGCAAGAGAGAAAGCTTCAAAGTTCATACATTACCATACTTTCATATGCATCTTGTAATAGTGTGAGGATCATCTCTAGCCTATAGAATTAGAGAGAAGTGAGGATCAACTCTAGCATTCTAAATTAGAGTGAAGTGAGGATTATCTTGTCCTTGTTTGCAAGAGTGAAGTGTAATTCTTGTAAGCTAAATCAAGAGAAGTTGTAAAAGGTTTATCTCTACCTTGAAAGAGAGAAGATAGTGGAGCAACTCTTGGTGGGTGAACCCAATGAGTGGATGTAGAACAAAGTTGTTAACTCTTGCTTGAACCACTATAAATTTTTGTATTCAAGTTTCTACACTGGTGACATCCTTCTTACTCTAACTATTAAAATTCTTGCAAACATTGTTAAAAACTTCAAAAAGTAGGCATATAACCTACTCACCCCCTCTAGGTTCTAACAACCTTTATTGGAAATTTTGATATATATTTTATCTTTTTCGGTCATTTGCTTTAATTAAAAATATAAAACAAAAATTATAAACTAAGAGTAATTCGGCATCAACATCTATAACCTATATAAACATGTGTCATGTCATAAAATTACTTGCACATTGACTAATATATAAAAATAATAATAGTTGTAGTAATAATAATAAGAGATAACGGTGTGATACCACATCGTTATTACTTCATCGTATTAAACATGAGACTCACCATCTTTTATAATTCGATTTTATATAAAGTGTACTGAATTAATAAACAAGATTACTAAAGAGAGTAAATTAAAAATATCAAATTAAAGACAAACGGTCGGTCAAGAATTACAGAAATTGAGATTTAGTTGACTCTCAACATCAGAAGCAACCCTTTGGTAGTTTGGTTGTATGGTATGTATGAAAGTCGAAAATAGTTTTGGTAATAAGTGATAGCAATTATAAGCACATGCATGTTACAATCAAATTACTTGCGCGGACATACTTACTTAGCACATGGTAGCAAAACTAGTATAGTAGTAGTGAATAAGATGCACCGTCATTTACTTTTTTTTACGGTACAATCGATATAGCACATTGTACAATCAAGTTACATATATGCACCATCATTCACCTTCCTTTCGACTATACATACACCTAAAAGAATATTAATTAATACTCCAAAGAATTTAATTCATTTTCAAATAACCAAACGCAATATACAACGAATTTTGATTTCAATTCCATTACATTCATTCACATTACGATGAAACAAACTGGACATAAGTAATTCTGATACATCGCATGGAATTCTATTACTTCGGTTGAACTACGGTTGCAGCGGGTTTCACAGGTTTCGAAACTCAACCAGACCAAGACTAAATTATTATGGAACTTGGGACGACCGGTTAAGAATCATGTTGGTCCGGTTAGCATGGCCGATTAAATGGTCATATTTGATGCTCACCCGAACGTACTTTAGATATCAAACGACAACTGTTTTTCATACGAGAACCGCGAGAACCAATCTGAGCCGTCTAATTCTCCTTCTTTCAATGTCAACAGCCACTCATGAATTCATCACATGCACCATGTCACACTTGATCCCCCACGCTTCACATCCATGAATTCCACTTTCTCAAATCAACAGCTAAGATTGTTTCTCACAGTTCTCATACGAAAAACAATTCTTGTTTGAACTATTCTCTATATATACATATAGGAAAAAGTTCATGCGAGAACCATTCATAGTGCGAGAACTGCGAGAACCAATCTAAGCCGTCCAATTCCCCCTACTTCAATGTCATTGCCCACCCATGAATTCCTTACATGCACCCTGCCACACTCTATCCCTCCACGCTCACCATCCATGAAACTTCCAATATCCAAGGAACGGCTGAGATTGGTTCTCGCGGTTCTCACACTAACAACGGTTTTCGCATGAACCTTCCCCTATACATATATGTATATAGACAAAAGTTCATGCGAGAACTGTTGTTAGCGCGAGAACCGCGAGAACCAATCTAAGCCGTCCAATTCCCCCTCCTTCAATGTCATTGTCCACCCATGAATTCCTCACATGCACCCTGCCACACTCTATCCCTCCACGCTCTCCATCCATGATACTTCCCATATCCTAGGAACGGCTGAGATTGGTTCTCGCGGTTCTCGCACTAACAACGGTTCTCGCATGAACCCTCCCTTATATATATATATATATATATATATATATATATATATATATATATATATGGTTTGGGCCAATAACATAACTTCGTTGTTTAAAAAAATATATTTCAATTAATTGATTATTAGAAGACATATTTTATGTTTTAATTAATCATTTGCAGGAATGGAAGACGTTAATATATATTGTACATTACCCCACTGGAAATTGACTTAATTGCATGTTCATTCTCTGTGTACGCATTACATTCATTGATATTCTCAACAACCTTTTGACAGATAAATTGACCTAACGGCACACTTTTCTTTTTTTTGTTTCCTTGTGCTTGGCCGCTTTCTTCCCTTCTAATCACTTTTACTCCGTTAATTATGGCGTTTTCTTTTTACGATTTTATTTTTTAATGATCAGGAAAGGTTAATAAGTGAAATGTTTTTTTTGTTAAGGTAAGATAAGTATTTATATCTTTTGATTTACCTTTTAATTTTATGGTATACGTAAACTGGATTATTATATTTAATTATCTAAAAAATGAATATAACAGCAAACTTTATATATTCTCTTTTTCATCTCTTTCTTCGATCATTCTCTCTCAAAAATTAGGGTTTAACGTCTATTATTGAGCACTTACTATAAATTATATAAATGCCCACATATTTATATGCAATTGTCTATGTTAATTAGTAAAAACTTGGTAAAAACGTTGTATATGCCTCATACACGTATTTTTTCTTGTTTTCATCATTAGTTACTTAGTACTCGATCATGTCTAAACTTATAAAAGTTTTATATACATGTTTAATTCTAGTCACACGTAACACACACACACACACACACACACACACACACACATATATATATATATATATATATATATATATATATATATATATATATATATATATATATATATATATATGTATGTATGTATATTAACAAAAACAGAAAGTCAAAAACCATTTAAAATAACCCAAAGATAAACAATAAGATCAAGACACAACTGGATGCTTAAAAAAACACATTTGAATGTGCATTGACAACCAGATCATAGAACCCATGAAACTTAAGTAAAAATACAATCTAACCTTAGTCAAACTTACAATCTACAAATACATTTGTTCATTAGTAGACAGACACAAAAATGAAGTTATAAACCATAGAATTATTGTGTCCATTAGTGAACATTGTATGTAAACCAAAATTTTCAACTTCCAAAACTAGCTATACACGGTTTCTTTGGTAAACATCATATAGAAACAAAAAAAAACTAACTAAAAAAATCAAGCCTAAAAACATTCTGTGCAAATTCTAAGAAATACAAGTAGATGAAGCATCAGAATTGATTTTGATGTTGTAGCAGATCGGTTTGAAGGTTTTGAAGGATCTCTCTTTTTTCTCTCAATTTCTCTTCTCTTTCTATCTATTTTGTTATTTCCTTTTTTAATGGGTTGTGTGGGATGGATGTGGTGCTTTGCATGATAGAATGGGATGGAAGAGAAATATTATGTGACACTAAAATGAAAAGGGGATGTGGGATGGGGGATGGATGTTGGTATTCTTAAAAATTAAATGGTTGTTTGATTACAGCTAAATAGAATCATTTAGTAAATGTTGAATGATTCAAGATGTTTAATTCTCCCATCTCACTACAAAAGAAACGTCTTTTTGCGGCGACAAAAGGCGTCGCTAAAAGCTAAAATGTCGCCGCAACAAACATTTAGCGGCGACATGTCCTCGCAAAAGGGTCGCCGCAATAAGTCCGTACCCAAAAGTTTTTTGCGACGCAATTTTCTACTATTTGCGACGACACACAACGGGACCTCGTTCTGCCACGTGGACACCTTTTGCGGCGACATATAACGTATTTGCGACGACACGCGTAAATTAAATAAATATTAAATAAAAAACTATTTGCGGCGATATATAACCCTTTTGCGGCGACACGAATAATTTAAATGTAAATTAAATCAAATTCTTTTGCGACGATAGAGTGCTTCTTGCGACGACATTGGGGCTTTTTGCGACGACTTTGGGCTTTTTTGCGGCGACTTTGGGCTTTTTTGCGACGACATGTCGCCGCAAAAACCCTATAAAAATTCCGGCAGCATTTCGCTGCATTTTGTGTTTTCCACCCGGATTTAACCGGGCAATATACAAAAAACCTGTTTTCCAGAACTCAACACCAAATATAATAATACGACATTTTTAACGATATAATTAAAACTATCATAACAACCCAATAGTTTGAAAGTTAACATAAACGTTTCTAGACAATAAAAAATGTACTCGCCTAACAAACTAATATTCTAATCCTCACCACTAGACTCTTCATCGCGAGCAGACAAGTCGGTAGTATTTATACGGAATTTTAAAAAACCTTTTGCGGCGACACCTTTTGCGGCGACTTGTAGCCTTTTGCGGCGACCCTGAATATTTTAGGAGGGAATAAATCCCGCCATGGTTTTCGAGGGAGGGAAAAAACGTTTAACGGCGACATACGTCGCCGCAAAAGCCTTTAGCGGCGACACCTTGATAGTCAGATGGAGAGGGCCCACATTTTTGTCGTTTAGCAAGTCTTTAGCGGCGACGAATGTCGCCGCAAAAAGTTGTCGCCGCAAATACCTCTATTTCTTGTAGTGTCTAAAAAGAAAATTTTATAGCCACTTGGGTTATAGCCGAGTGGTAAGTGCTCTTGCACTTAGGTGCCTGGCCAAAGGTCAGGGGTTCGAGTCCCGTCGTGGACAAAAATGATGTAATTTAGAAAAAAAAAGGTATAGATTAGGGTGTGTGTGCGTTTAGCCGTTCAAAAAAAAGAAATTTTTTTAAATGAAACAAAAACAAGAAGTCGGAGTAATTGAGTGTATTTGGTTAGTCATTATTAACCATATATTTAAACATACAAATTACTTCTTAGAACTGTAATTTAACAAACTTTATGTATATGCTTTTTACAAAAAATTATATTTAGTTATACTAAATATCCTTACTTTATTCCTCGATCTAGTAGACGATAACACATAAATCCTTTAATCCTCTTTCATTATCTTCCATTTTGTTAAACAAGCTTTAACCAAATAGAAACCATCTAAGTATATTAATGTCACAATCGCGACATATCCTTTAATAACAACATAGTTATGACATTAGAGTAGTGAGTTGTAATCCAGGAGCATGTTACATTTTTTATCATTTGAAAGGTAGCTATCAAGTAAATAAAATAAGTAAATGCATCAAGACTAAATGCATCAAGACTGTTGCCACAAAATCCGTTGTTTAAACATTCTCAATGAAGTCTTAAAATTATTCGTGTTGTTTAATACGATGGTCAAAGTAGTTTAGATTATGTAATGAAATTTTCGAGGAAAAAGCAACGGTAAAAAAAACTTTTAGATTTGAATCATAAGTCTTGTTGTTAAACGAGTGATAACCTTAGCTTTCAATGACGTTAAGGTAACTACATGCAGTTCTCCCAAACATACCCATTATCTACCACAAGAGCTAGAGTGCTAGACACAAATAATCTAAAGACGGGAAACATATTTTTTCAAACCCTTATACTTGTAACCGGTATATTGTTATGTCAAAAACCATTTAATTTATATGTTTATCATATTACAGTTTACAATTGTTTTACAAACAATTCAATAAAAACAAAAATCTGGTTTACAACTTTTAAAAACTTTGTATGTATGTATCCCTATCATTGGTTCATACGTTTACGTTTCAGTCCCTTTGTGAATTTAGGGATTTTTTTCCGGTTAAACTTGGCTCAGAAATCGAACTCCTTATTAACTAACGGGTTGTTTTTTCTTTTTTCTTCTGTGTTCCGTTCATACACATTATGTTGGTGAATTAAAAAAACTCCAAACAACACCATTAGTGGGATTGAAACATTGTACGAGGAAAGTACCACAAATAAGGGTGTTATGTCAAATATGGATTAAAAAAAACACGGAAAGTATGTTTTTTGAACGGAAAACACATATACCCATTAAGACTAATTTTAATTTATTTCATTGTTCATACCAAGACTTGAACCCACAACTTCTTAGAAGCAGAGGCGGATCTACATGGAGAGTAGGGTATGCAAGTGCATACCCTTAAAGAAAATCTTTTAGTGTTGAATAATAATAAAAGAATTAAGTATTAACAGAAATAGTAAGAGTGTTTATCCTTTGAAACTTATGTGCATACCCAGGTTAAAAAAATTACAAACAAATAATAACCAAAACTGAAATTTAAGCCCAAATAAGAAAGACATTATTACATTTTAGAGTATCAAAGCCCATTTGATTAAATATGGATTATGCTTAAACACAACTTACAAAGTACAAACCCATTTGCTCTATGATTCATTGACGAAAATATGAAACCAGAAAGGGAAAAGGAGCATGGCAGATTGACTATTTGCTTTTGGCTTTACAATTATTTACTTTACTATTTCTTTGAGAATTAATAAAAAAGGGAAAAGGCATATACGTGTAGCGCTTGTATTTTGTCATAGTATGGAGAGAGAAGAGTTGGAGACATCCACTTTAATAATAATTATTTTATTATTTTTATGTTATAGAGAAAATGTTTTAATTAGTAAATATAGAATTTACTAAATTACATTTTATTAAAATGGTTCGTAAGTATAACATCATCTAAGTTATAGGTGATTTTAACATTACGGATCATGTTCTCTATGTTCTATATGGAAATGTATTAAGAACATTTATGGATACCCTCAAACAATACTTGGAGAAAAATAAAAAAAAATCCGACCCGAAAACCCGAACATATAATCCAGACCTAAAACGAAAATTATTGGATTAACTCATTTAAGAAATATTTCATATAATGCATACCCTCAAACAAAAGTCTAGATCCGCCACTGCTTAGAAGAATACATTATTCTATAACACCATATATAATTATGATACAAGCAAGTTGATAAATACGTAATCATTTAGATTCAATCTTCAAAAATATAAACCCCAAAAAAGAAAAACAGAGTAGGGAGGGAAGAGAGTGTGGGAACCACAAACTGCAAACATTGAAGAAAAGTAAGGGCCAAAACGCAAAAAACCAAAAGTCTCTGTCTTTCTGAACGCAGATTACACGCCTTTTATTTATTTACACTACCTACCCTTCCATCTTCCCATCTTGCCTCATTTAATGATCTAGTTTTCTTTCACTCACCACAAATCATACCTATACAAATAAAAATCACTAACGACCATTTTTTTATAATTACGCTAATTATACTAGGTCTTTTTTTTTGGTATTAATTTACTTACTAAGGTGACTGCCAATAAATTTTAATTGTTTTTTGCAAGTCAATGTCAGGTTAGCCTACAACCTGACTTTATCAAGTTTAAGTTGAGGTTTTGATGGAATACATAAATTTATTTTTAGCAAGTGTCTTATAGTATGAGATCGATCTTATGGTTCAATAGCCCAAATATATAAAAGTTTTGTTTACTAAAATAAACTTAAAAGATCTAAAATATCAATAACATATCGATCTGTAAATATTTAATAAAGTACTCCTAATTCAAGTTTAATCAAACACGGTAAAATTCAAATACAGTTGTCTACCTTGGTAAAAAATCAAGTAGAATATTATTAACATGAGTTGATTTATTATCTTTTTCAAATGTAAATCAAAACTCAACACTTAATAAGATCCAATTAATTTGACAAGGTAGAATATAATTTTTATTACGGGTACTGTGAGAAGTGAGATCAATATTATCAACCCCTATTTAATTAGATCTATGGCTATAATGCTAATGTTTTATTAATGAATGCCCTTAGCAGTTTTGGCTCTTATATATTTGTAGTTGAGATTTGTCGTTTCTTTGTGGTCGTAACAATCACTTCAAGCAGTGGAAACAACAAAAGATGCGCTCCCACACCTATAGCGTTCGTGATCAGCCTCCTCAACTGTGTATCGATCTAAAGTCGGGCCGACACCCTTATTAATTCTCATTAATGAGTGGTATTTTAGTGAAATTAAGTCAATCTAATAACAACTCATCTAAGGGGATGTAATTCACAGTTTATTAAATATATAAATGTTCATTAATGGCTTATATATCTTTACTATACGTGCTTTATGATATAGTTATGTTTCTCTCTCTTTACATTATTAAGACTACTTAAATTTAAGTAGTCTAAAAAATTTTGCACAATGTACAACCTTCAAATTATTAAGAGTACTTAAATCTTCACTCTTTTTTTTTTCGTGACATTAAATCACGCGAATAACATATTATTATATTCTTGAAAACGACATGTTTGTAAAACAGAAACTATTAACGCAACAGTATTGTGCGGGTACCTTACTAGTATGTATATGTGAATCATGTAGTTTTGATTCGAACCATTCCATATGTATTTATGGTTAATCACTTGTACTAATATTTTCATTATTGAGAAAACTAGTAAATAAATGTAATTTAAAACTTAAAAGTATTAGATATATGATTGACAAAATCCTATGGTTCGGTTATATTTTTTTTGAAAGGCAACATGAATTTTATAAATCAAGCAGCAGTCACAACGATTAATGTCCACTTTGTCTATTTTGCAAATCATTTTGAGGGTCAGTTATAGAACAACAATAATAAAATATATGACTAGTCATGAAGATAGACAAATATGATGATGATAGTAGAAAGATAAAAAGAATTTTAAAAAAGCACACGTTTATGCACATTTGATTCTTTAAATGGCCAGTAAACTTGATTTGTTATAAAGCACGTCAACTTTAAACCAAAAAGTTAAGAAAAAGGTCAACAAACGAAGACTACAAGTGACAAGTCTACACTCGGGTACAAGTCAAAGGGTGAATTTTGGTTAATTAAGGTCAAGAAAAGATGAATAAAACACGCATATCAAATAGATTGTAGTGATGTCAATAAATGGTGTATTGACGAATAAACTGTAGTTTACAAAATTTTCTCGAATAAGCGATGATGATTAAAATTTCAGGTGAGTATTTTTTTTGTTAGCTCATTGATGTTGTCAAAAGAAAAGGTTATTAGTAAACTTAACGTAGGTGTCGTTTTATTTTCTTTAAACAACCTTTAGTGCTCTTAATATTCATCATTATGATTTTCTAGTAGCTTATATATGTTAAACAAGTAGGCAAATCAGGAATTGATTGATAGTCCTTACTTTTCCGGTCGCAAAAGATTATCCGTCTCTGTACTTAATAATTTGATAGTCGATGTACCGATATTGGTCTTGAGACTTGAAACGAGGGTCGAAGATTTCAAGAAATAAAGGATTTAAGGTCACCAGTTTATGGTCTCTAGTTCATGATGTCAACGAATAATCGAAGGAATGAATTTATATTTACGAGAAATAAATAAAAGAGGGGAAAATTTGCAGAAAAAAAAAACAAAGAATATTGAAATAGTGATAAACAATAAAGAATTTGTGATGCCCATGACCGTAAAATGAAAAACAAGAATGAGAGAATTATTAAATAAAAAGATTATATAAGAAGAAAAATTGATGGTCGACTCATGAAACTATGAAATTATTGTATAACATGAGCACGACCCATTTGTTTATAATTTAGGTTTTAATTCGGTGTGATCATCGTAACTCTTACTAATAGACTTCTAAACATTTTGATTAAATCGTTTTTAGCTGTGAGAATGCTAATTTTTAGATATTTCTTTTTCTTAAGGTGATCCTATAAAACAGAAGGCAATATTACGCAACTTTTATATATACATGATAAAAAAACATAAGACTAAATCTATTTTTAAAGGAAACGCCATGTAACAAATACAAAATATCATGTACAGCTAGTTGTACACCCTCACCTCCTTTATATAATTGAAAATCAAACTAAAAAATGAAAGTAAAAGAGGCTGACTTGGAATGGAGGCTGCTAGATTGAGACTAACTTTTACCTCCTTCAGCTTACACTAATACTACAATTTAGCCCCCTAGCTTTTGCTAAGTTTATTATATAAGGCCCCTTTAAAGTTTAACATCGTCATTCCTACGAACTGTCTATGCCAACGTGTACGACGACTCACCTCTAGCCACTAATATATGGGCACGTGTTTACCCCTAAACATTTGGGACCATAGCCTTCCTTCTTAATGTCTAGCCTAAATAAAGTTTTTGTATTCTCTGTCCGAGACCGAGAGAGAGAGAGAGAGAGAGCATCAGTCTTAGAGTGAGAAAGAGAAAAACCTAGAGAGAAAACAGAGAGCGCTGCCATCCGGAATCCTCACATCCGCCTTTGCCGTTTACTTTTCCGGTCACCGAAAACCCACTTCAAATTTCTCTTCACATTTCTCCGGTTATTTCGCCGGCGGTTATTTTGTTTGTTTGCGGCAATAACGTTCACTTTTGCTCGTTATCTGAGTCATCCCAACATTCATTTTCCTCCGCCGTATTCGCTTACAATTTAAGGTAAAATTGTACACGGTACTCAGACAGTACCGTGCGTTATTAGTGTAAGTTAAAGTTGATTTAATGTTATCATTGCCTTCGATTAGGTTCAGTGAAATGCGGAGAGTTTGTTAGTTTTTGTTAGCAATTGCTGTCTATTCTGAAGCTAGGGCTTTTGAAATGAGAAAGGTGTTCAGTATTTGTGTGTTTTTGCTACTGGTTCATGCTGTTACTGTAAAATCGGTGAATCCAACTCTGGATGATGATGTCCTGGGCTTGATTGTATTCAAGGCAGACCTTCAAGATCCAGATGGTAAATTGGCTTCTTGGAATGAAGATGATGATAGTCCTTGTAAATGGAAAGGCATTAGGTGTAACCCTAGATCTAACAGGGTATCAGACCTTGTTCTTGACGGCTTCGGGCTCTCGGGAAAGATGGGACGAGGCCTGATGCAGTTGAAGTTTCTCACTAAGTTATCATTGGCTAAAAACAATCTTACTGGAAACATAGGAGTCAATCTTTCCCAACTTACTAACCTTAGGGTGATTGACTTGAGTGAAAACAGTTTGTCTGGACCAATTCCCTCTAACTTTTTCGAGCAATGTGGATCTTTAAAGGCCATATCTTTAGCCAATAACAAGTTTTCTGGCCAAATTCCTGATAGTTTGGTTTCATGTTCGGCTCTTGGTGCTCTCAACTTTTCATCCAACCAGTTTTCAGGTGTATTACCTGCTGGTATCTGGTCCTTGAATGGACTTAGATCGCTTGATGTTTCAGATAATCTTTTGGAGGGTGAGATCCCAAAGGATATTGAAGGTTTGTATAATCTGAGGGACATTAAGCTGAGAAAGAACCAGTTTACCGGGCAGGTTCCAGATGAAATTGGAGCATGTGCGCTGTTGAGATCAGTTGATTTGAGTGAAAACTCTTTTTCCGGGAGTCTACCAAGCACATTGCAGAAGCTTTCATTGTGTTATAATCTAAATTTACACAGCAATTTGTTCACCGGTGAGATCACTGAATGGATAGGGGAACTGGGAAACCTTCAAACTGTTGATCTTTCTAAAAATATGTTTTCTGGTGCTTTGCCAGATGCGATTGGTAACATTCAATCATTAAAAGTATTGAATATTTCTGACAACGGATTCTCTGGGAGCTTGCCAGCCTCCATGATCAATTGCCAAAACATTCAGATCTTGGATGCAAGTAGGAATTCATTGACAGGGTTTCTTCCTACCTGGGTATTCCAACTGGGGCTACAAAGCATTCTGTTTTCAGAAAATAAGCTGTCTGGAAGCATCAGCCGTGCTGTTACTACCTCCATCGATATCTCACATCAGAATCTTCAAGTTCTTGATATATCCCACAATGAACTCTCTGGTGAAGTCCCATCTGATATTGGGAGCTTTAGCAGCTTAAGATTCTTGAATATGTCTAAGAATTCACTAGTAGGTGAAATCCCAAAAACTGTTGGCAAGCTCAAGGCTCTGGATAGTCTTGATTTGAGTGAAAATCAGTTAAATGGAAGCATTCCAATGGAAATAGGTGGAGCAACTTCATTGAAGGATCTGGCATTATCGCAGAACTCACTTGCCGGCAGCATTCCAAGTTCAATTGGAACCTGTTCATCCCTAACTTCTCTGTAAGATCCTCTTTTATGCAGCATGTTTCAAATTCCCATTAACTTTTGTTCTATCATGTTCTAATCTATGTTTTTTGCAGGACGTTATCACGAAACAGTATCTCAGGCCAAGTTCCTGTAGCAATGGCAAAACTTGCTGATCTTCAGTATGTAGATTTGTCTTTTAACAAACTCACCGGAACGCTACCTAAGCCGTTAGGAAACCTTGTCCATCTTGTTACCTTCAATGTTTCACACAATCAACTACAAGGTGAATTACCAGCTGGTGGTTTCTTCAACACAATATCTCCATCCTCTGTAGCCGGCAACCCAACCCTTTGTGGTGCTGCAGTGAATAAAAGTTGCCCTGCTGTGCTTCCCAAGCCGATTGTGCTCAACCCCAACTCCACTGGATCCGATCCTGAGTCAATCCCTCAAACTGTTGGTCACAAAAAGATACTTCTTAGCATATCCGCTCTCATTGCTATTGGTGCAGCTGCTGTGATTGTCATTGGCATTATTTTCATCACTGTTCTTAATCTTCGAGTCCGTTCAACCATGTCCAGGTCAGCAGCAGCCGTTCCTTTATCAGGGGGTGACTTCAGCAGCTCCCCAACCACAGACACTAATTCTGGCAAGCTGGTTATGTTTTCCGGCGAACCTGATTTCAGCACAGGAGCGCATGCTTTACTAAACAAAGATTGCGAGCTTGGTCGCGGTGGGTTTGGAGCTGTATACCGGACGGTTCTTGGAGATGGCCGATCTGTGGCCATTAAAAAGCTCACAGTCTCGAGCCTTGTAAAGTCTCAAGAAGATTTCGAAAGGGAGGTTAAAAAACTGGGCAAGGTTCACCACCCAAATCTTGTAGCTCTTGAAGGGTATTACTGGACTCCATCTTTGCAACTTTTGATCTATGAATATGTCTCGGGCGGGAACCTTTACAAGCATCTTCATGAAGGAGAAGGTGAAGACGGAAACAGAAGCTCACTCACATGGAACGACAGGTTCAATATCATTCTTGGGATTGCCAAAAGCTTGGCTCACCTGCACCAGCTTAACATCATACATTACAACTTGAAATCCAGCAACATCTTGATCGATGGTTTGGGTGAACCCAAAGTAGCCGACTTTGGGCTAGCCAGACTTCTACCAATGCTAGACCGATATGTTCTTAGCAGCAAAATTCAAAGCGCCCTCGGCTACATGGCACCGGAGTTTGCTTGCAAAACGGTGAAAATCACAGAGAAATGCGATGTTTATGGATTCGGGGTTTTGGTTCTGGAGATTGTGACGGGTAGGAGGCCGGTTGAGTACATGGAGGATGATGTGGTGATACTCTGTGACATGGTTCGTGGGGCCCTTGAAGAAGGAAGGGTAGATGAATGCATTGATGAAAGGCTTCAAGGGAAGTTCCCTGCTGAGGAAGCAATTCCAGTGATGAAATTGGGGCTGATTTGCACATCACAAGTGCCTTCAAACCGCCCTGACATGGCCGAGGTGATTAACATTTTGGGACTTATTAAATGCCCATCAGAAAGCCAGGAGGAGTCGGGATAAAAAGTAGCTGCTATTATGTATGTTGAAATTCTGAAAATGATGATCTTTGATTGGTTATCCGGGGAAGATGAATCCGGTTAGTAACTATTTAAATTGAAGCAGAGAGTATATATATTCTTTTGCTAAATGTTGTTGTTCTGGATTGTTGCCTCTAGTAGTTTAGTCGGAGCTCTCTGTTTTAGTGTTTAAAGTTACCGGATTTGTTTTCACCGGGTCCAGTTTAGGACCATTTCGAATCAGAGATGAATCATTTACTGAAACCTCTCTTTCTCCCTAGCTTTTGTTGTTATGGTTATTTTTATTATTATTTTTTTGTCATTTTGTTAAATCATGATGCGAAATACAACTTTGACTGCATAATGATGTGTTGGTGAAATTGTGGCTTGTGATTTTGGGAAAACAAGGTCTAGTAGATACAAGGCAATTAGAAGTTAACGTGTATAAAAGATGCATGTAAATTGTATAAGTGTTAAAGAGGACATACAATACAGGTGGATTCGATTATATACTTTGAGATTGGAAGTCAAAAAGTGAAATGGATAGATCATGCAAGTCTAAGATTCTTGGCACCCACTTTGAAGCAAACAAATATATATATATATATAATTCAAGTGGTGTATAAAGTAATGTAAAGTGAACCTGACATAATAAACGAAGTGGGAAACTCGAGTGAGTGTATAAAAAGTTTATTTCTTTTTTCATAACCTAGGTGCTAAAACTAGAAATCTTATGAGAGGATGTTTGGAAAGGATTTGATTGTAAGTATGTTTTTTTTCTTCTAAAGATATTAATAGAATTATTATTATTATTATTATTATCATCATCATTATTAATAAGAATAGCATCTTCAAACCTCTTGTTTTTTTTTTTATTAGAGAGAGAGAGAGAAGAGCAGCATTTCAAAGGAGCCATGTGCAAAAGCTAGTTAAAATGAGTTGGCCTTTCCTCCAAATCCACTTAGGCAATAAATAAATGAATATACATATACTTACATACATTTTTATATTAAATGGCGACGAGGGACCGTATTGTCATTTTCAGCATCAACCACCACATGTGTTTTTCATAAATTTTATTATTATTCTGGTCACCAGATGTGAGCCAACCTATACTTGCACTATCATTAGACATCCAATATCTTTGCATGATGAAAGCCTCACATATATACTAAATAAATAAATAGACTTTATATATATATATAGGGGATGGTTCATGCGAGAACCGCGAGAACCAATCTCAGCCGTTTCTTGGATATGGGAAGTTAAACGGATGGAGAGCGTAGAGGGATAGAGTGTGGCAGAGTGCATGTGAGGAATTCATGGTTGGACAATGACATTGAATGAAGGGGAATTGGACGGCTTAAATTGGTTCTCACGGTTCTCGTACTAAGAGTGGTTCTCTAATGAACTTTTTCCTATATATATATAGGGTAGGGATCAAGTAAAAAAAAAGTTATGGTAATGTAAGGAGAAATCTGGACCACAGGATCAAGTCAAAATTCAAACAAAAAAAACTGCCCTTTTGACCAAATTTTCGGAATTAAAAAAATTAAAAAGGTTAATATGGTAATTTGAAAAATCAGAAATAAAAGGGACGTGGGTCTGAAATTGTTCCCGTCGGCCAAAATTTCAGGCCACCATGATATTTGATTCACAGATAACAACCCACGGATGCACAACCAAGATCAACAACTGAAAACTGATGCACACAATACAGCCAAGATCAACAACTGATTAGAATTCTTTCCTCAAATCATCACATTTCAACCAAGATCAACAACTGAAGAACTGATGCACACAATACAAACCTTTGATTCATAAGTTACATTTGATGCATAAAATACAATTATTTTGATACACAGGTTACAACCATTTGATGCATGGTTCCTCTACAGAATTAATTTACAAAGAAGAACCGAAAATGATGATGAACAACCAAAATCAACAACTGAAGAACAAATTTAAGAATGATACATACAAAAATTGATGAATATAGTACCTGATACTTAAGATGCACAACCCCTAAAATCAAATGATGCATCAGTGGTCACAACAATCGACATACTGGTGGCGACGGGGACTACGACAGGGACTACACGAACGGCGGTGGCATCGGTGGATTTTGCGTTGGAACCGGAAGGACTGTGCAGAGCAGTGGCGGCGTTGGGACTACGACGAACAACGGAGAGCAGATCGTTCGTCGGAGCATGGAAATTTTTGCGAGGGGGTGGGCGGCGATGATCGACGGGAGCAGAGGGTTTTGGAGGGGATGGCGGCAAGAAAAAAATGAAATGGGGTGTTAGTGCATACATGGTCACACATTAAAAAATGCACTCCTTATTTTGATGATGATAGAAATATGAACAAATAATATTATTGCTTATCAAATTTATTCATATGTTCATATGCTACATTCTTTAAAGGTTCACAAACCTAAAATTAATGGTCAAATGAAGAACAAATAACCGAAGACATCAATTCAACAAGAAAAGAAGAAAACAAGATAAAAACAAAACATTCAACTTTCACGGTCGATCCCACGGTCGACTGTGAATCAACCGTCACTGTTCAGGTCACAACTCTTAAATGTTCTTCTTCTTCAAGTCAACCGAACTCGTACTCAACAAGTGAAGATGACATCTTCAAAGCCGATGATGAAGATATCTACAAACAAGAGTTCGAATTATATGAGCTTACAAATAAAATAATTAAATAAGTTTAAGTTTTCATAAAATTATTTTTATAAAAATGGACAAAGTTTTTTATGAACTTATTGGTGTTGGTTGATTAAATCTAAGAGCTTACCATTTTAGCAAATACCAAACACAATCCTACTTTGAAACAATACACAACCATATTTGGAAAAAGAATCTCCCAAAGAGGTAAAATTCCAACATACTTTGTGTATTGGTTTCCAAACTTCCATTTTTGTGTTTGAATTCAAACTTTAGAAGTATGTGATCAACCAACCTTTTGAACATTTACTTTTTTAGTTGATTTTTATGGTAAAAATGAGTTGAGTGTGATTTTAAATAAAGTCCAACGTCTATATTGCAAAGAACAAGAAAGTCCAGGTGACTGACGGTTTTAGCCACGGTCGACCGTGGTTCGACAGTGGGAAGTCTGGACAGCTTTTGGCCTTGCA
The DNA here is from genome assembly GCA_947179395.2 of Pulicaria dysenterica. Lineage (NCBI taxonomy): Eukaryota > Viridiplantae > Streptophyta > Magnoliopsida > Asterales > Asteraceae > Pulicaria > Pulicaria dysenterica. The sequence goes on along the minus strand of OX359295.1, from coordinate 69,945,502 downwards.
CCTTTTTCTTTATTTAAACCAACTTAAACCTCATTCATTACTAACCTCTTGCACAACAAAAACACAGAATACATATTCTTATCTTGTGAGCTCATATTCTTTGATAATTCATCTATCATTCAAGATCAAGAATAAAGCAAGAGCAAAGCTTTCAAAGCTTAAACACTACATCATCTTTCTACATATTTTGTAATAGTATAAGGATCAACTCTAGCCTTTCTAATTAGAGTGAAGTAAGGATCATCTCTAGCCTTTAGAATTAGAAAGAAGTGATGATCAACTCTAGTCTTTAGAATTAGAGTGAAGCAATGTTATCTTTACCTTACTTGCAAGTTTGAAGTGTTAATTCTTGCAAGTGAAAAAGAGAAGTGTAAAAGGTTTATCTCTACCTTCAAAGAGAGAAGCTAGTGGAGCAAACTCTTGGTGGGTGAGGCAAAGGAGTGGATGTAGTGCAAGTTTGTTAACACTTGCATGAACTACTATAAATCTCTTGTCTACTCTTGGTGATATCTCTCTATCTTTACTCTCTTTAAATTCCTATATTAGTTGTGTTGCTATAAATTTCAAGATTATTCTTTATAACACAACTTACTAATTTTTATAAGTGTAAAAATTGGTAACCTAAGTAAAAAAACATATTCACTCCCCCTCTAGGTTCCAACATGGGGCTAGGGTTAGGCAAACGTGGGTATTAACATTAGGAGAGAGAAATATTTTTTTTAATCTTCCAAATCTATCCTTTACACGTGTCACTTCTATGATCCTTCTTACATTTAGTACCTTAAAGTTTTTTTTACTTGAACTCAATTATATATATATATATATATATATATATATATATATATATATATATATATATATATACACACACTAGTATTTTACCTGCGCGATGCGGCGGAGTAAAATAGTTTCATTTGTGGACATAGGGGTGTTCAAAATTCGGTTATAAACCGTTTTAACCGTAATCCGAACCGCTCCGTAACCGAAAAAGACGAAACCGTTTTCAAATTCGATTTTCGGTTCGGTTTAAAAACCGAAACCGATTACCATAAACGATTTTCGGTTAGGTTACGATTTTAGGAATTTTCAAACCGAATAAACCGAATTATATCTTTACTACTTTATAAACCATTTAGCATATATATATAAACTATTGCCGCCGTAGCATTGCGCGGGTATATATTATAAACAATTACTAAAAGATTACTTACAATACCTTAAAGCAATAAATTATTGAACTAAACTTGAGTTCAATTTAATATGCAATAAATCAATAAATTATTGAACTAAACTTGAGTTCCATTTAGGGTTAATTTCATAGAATAGTAACCAAGTCTCATTTTTGTTCCTTTAAAGTCACTCAAACTTTTTTTGTATATCAAAAACCACTCAACTTTCATCTTTGTTCTAATCCTATGTAATTAACCCTCTATAGCAGGTTACCAGGTAAACATGCTTTTTCTAATAATAATAATCTTTAAATAAAATTAATAAATCCATATATAAACCTGCGATTAATAATAATCTTTAAAAAAAATGCGATTAACTATAGCCATATATAAACCTGCGATTAATAAATCCATATATAATCCTCACATGCACCCTGCCACACTTGATCCCCTCCACGCTCTCCATCCATGAACTTCCCATATCCAAGGAACGGGTGAGATTGGTTCTCGTACGAAAAACAGTTCTCGTTTGAACCCTCCCATATATATATATATATATACACACACACACGTCTGTCTTAACTCTTAATTGATGGGCACTCTTGAAAACAATATAATACTGATTTTTAAAATAACAATATTATGTTTGATTAAAAGTTTAAATAATACTTATTAAACTACAAATCAAGTCGAAACCTTCTCTTCGTTCTAACTCCAATCTGATATGGATTTAAAGGAAGTTGCTTTGATTACCATGAGATATACATCTTAAGTATTATCATCATTATTAAATAGGTAAAGTGTATTCAACTTGTTATGTTTAACTAAATTTAAATTGATGTCGTACATTAAAAGATAGATTTAAAAGTTTAATGCATCAATAACAAAAAGAGGCAAATTATATATACTCATACACTTTGATGAACCAAACACTTATTATAATTAACACATAAAATCAACTTATAGACAAAAGGAATAGTTTGTTAATAGACAATGATAATGTTACATATACACATGACATGAAGCTAAATAAATATGTTGATATAAGAAAAAATAATGATCCTTATAAACAATGACTAACATCATTAACGTTTTGTGGAGATTATATACGCAGATGTTAATAATATTAATGCAAATAAAAAATTGTTAGTGATTTTAATGTAATATCAAAGAAATTTTTACACTTAGTAAACAATCAAGCTAGTACGTGTACGTATCTGGCACACTAGAGTCCTAGACCTAAATAGGTGAGCTTAGCGCAATGTTGTGCTAAGAAATCACGGTTGATCAAGCTAAATCCTCAACACGGAGGTTCATGTTGAAACTTAATTTCTCCAAAAAATCTCAACACGTATTTGACTGATTTGTAGAATTGTAATATAATGACAGTTACGTGTCGATATAGCAGTTGAAAGTTGATTATAGTTAATATTAATGATTATTGATGTCAAAACAACCATTTTGGTTGTCCAAATTACATATGAGATTGTCTAGAAAAGAGAATTTTCGATTATCCTTAAGTTTGATTTATCACACCCTATATCTAATAGATATACAGCTTAAAAATAGCGTATTTCATACACGATCAATTGATTATCCAAACAATTGATACTCTATACCCTGTAAACAGTATTTCACTATTCCATAACAACTTTGGAAACAAAATAAAAAAAAATAAACTAAAATTTTAGTTATAAAAGAAAATATTGCTATATACTTTTTAGACAACTAAAGAACCGTCGCATCTTTTTAGAAAGAAAAAAAAAAGAATAATCTATCACATATTTTGTATCCTCAAAAGTACTAGTATGTTTGCACGCTTATTCTTCTAGCTTGTGTACGTTTTCATGAAAAAATCATTGTAAGACATATCTTGAACTTTTATGTAATCACTATATATATACAGTATGATTTTAAAATTTAATAAAGCTTGTAATTAAGGATGGTGGTGGTGACGTTGGGGGGGTCGTTGGTCAGCGTTGACGATGGTTGATGGTGATATGTAGATGTGGGGGTGGTAGCAGGGACCGTACGTGATGCCTCCATCTGATCCGCCGGTTTTTAGAATATGTTTGACTAATTAACCAGATCCAAATCTAGCTAGCTAGCGCTTAATTGTGTTGAAATTGCCTACCTAGTTACCTATACCTATATATAGGTGTAGTAGCTAACATGCATGTTACAACAAACTAAAACGATAATCCAAAACTCAATCACCAATTACTAGCTTTCAAATTAGCTAGTAATTAATAATCCTAATTTGGGTGCGAATGGATCGAAGGTTTGAATACTTACAAAAGATCTATCGAACAACACATGTTTTTTTCCACCAGCTAACTAATTAATTGATATATATAATGACCGCCTGCTATCATCGATCAGTGCCATGTGGTTAACCAGGGGCAGACCCAAGGGTAAGTCGACAGGGACACAAAACTCCAGTAAAATTTGTTTGTATAGTGTAAATTTAGTTTTTTGAAATTCTAGATCCGCCCATACGGTCAACAGTCGGTCGAATGCTCCAATGCATTGACGTGAATGCTCCAATGCATTGACGTGAATCAACGAGTAAACCAGCTTTGAAGTTTGTAGGCTTGTGGCACTACTGGCACGTACTTTCAGTTTTATCCCATGCATGCGTATATATGCATGATATTTTATCAATTTATTCACTAATTAAATAATATATAAAATACATTATTTTTTATCAGATTTTTTTAGTTTAGATACTTTTCTTGATTTTATAAGTAGAAATATAAGTATAAACACAAAATAGGAGAATATAATACTTCTTAATTATACTATATATCAATTGGAGAAGCAAATATGACAATTTATCATGAGATTTTGAAAGGACATTTTGGTAAATTTACAATAAAATCATGAGATGTCTATACCTCATGAGATTTTGATGCTACCTTTTTTATTCTTTTAATTTACCCCTTTTCTTTCTTTCTTATTTTTCTTCTAAGTAATTCTTTCCCATTTATCTTCTAAGTGATTCTTTTTTAAAACTACTCTTTATTTTTTAACCTTTTATATCTTTTTTAACCTTTTAGATGTTCTCAAATATTTATATATATATATATACACTACAAGAAAAATGACTTTTAGGGACCACAAAAGTCGTCCCTAAAAATCAAAAAGTCGTCCCCAAAGGTTTTTAGGGACCATGGTCGTCCCAAAATCATCCGTGCCTAAAAGCCCGTCCCTGAAAGTTTCTTTTGACACCACATTATGTGGCCCCTAAAATTTTTCACCTTTTGACACGACATGTCGTCCCTAAAACGATTTTTTATTTTAATAATTAATTACTATTTGTGACCACGTATTGTCCCGAAAAATATTTAAATATTTAATCAATTATTACTTTTATAGACCACTTGTGGTCCCTAAAGGTAATAAATACTAAAGTTTATTATAATTAATTTAGGTTTTTGCTATTTTTTTTTAATTTCACACTACTAACAAATCACAAATACTGAACTTTGTAAAACATAAACAAATGTCCAAATTCAATAATATTCAAGATTAACTAATGTTTGAAGTTAAACGACCAAATCATCATCTAATGTTTACAATTTTAAACTAACTACTCATCATCTAATGTTTAAAGTTTTGAAACCAACTACTACTCATCATCATCGGAATCTTCCTCATCAATGCTAGATTGTTGCGATTTTTGTTTTTCCATGTCGGCAATGAAGTGGTAGTCGAGGAAGGAGTCATAGCGTCTTGCGCCCCGTTTTGAATTTTCGTCCCTGTCCGATGTGACCTCGACTGCAAACAGCAAAAACAACAATAATGTGTAGAATACCTATTCAAACAAAAACAGCAAACAGGCCATTTGATGTTTAAAAACAACCCCCCACTGCAAACAGCCCCTTGTTACTAACAACAAACAGCCCTACATCAAACAGTACACATTATTCATGTCACGGACCAATGTGATGAACCACATCTCTTTTCAAGTCTTACATCATATAATTCATCTTTTTTTTTCAAAATGCTAAAAGTATAACTTAAAGTGTGCAATCTAAACACCCTGCTTATCTTTTCTATAACTTTGTATGCATTATTTGTGCGCGAACCTTTTATCATTAGATCAAATGAGTCATAAAATACATCCTCAACCATAAACAAACAAATAAATATAAGTATCTACCTGATGATTCACACTTTAAGGCATACTTCCACTTGTTGTCATGATGATTCACACTTCATCTGCCTATCTGCTTGAAATTAAAGAGACATTAATCAGCTGCAGTTGCCGATTTCCACTCTATGACTGTGGACTATAGTAAATATAAAAGAATACTTAATCCTTGCTTCGTAGCTACAATTCTTGAGCATAACATTTTACCAAACAGTTGCGGTACATGAATGTAAGAACGAACTCAGCATGATATGGACTTACCAAAACATACGAAATTATTGGCGCCCACTTAAATTCTGGGTGGAAAGTTCCCGCTATGTTTTTTAGGAACCATATATTGTCTCTAAATCTTGAATTCTTTTAAAATCTGTGAAAATAGATTTAGGAACGACTTGTGGTGTCAAAAGGTTTGCTTTTAGGGACCACAATATGTGGTCTCTAAAAGATTGGTCCCTAAAAGTAACATTTCATGTAGTGATATATTATGAGAAGATTATTATGAGAATATATATTTAGGTTAGAACAAGAGAACAAATCGTAACCTATATATATATATACAACTAAAATGTTAAGGAAAGGTGAACGTAAATTAGTAAATGTGTTTTTGTTTTAACATTTAATTTATTTTTACTTTTATATTATTTCAAAATTTTTAAATTAGAATAAATAGAAGTGATGATGGTGTGGTAGAAAATTCATTATGGAGATAAATTTATTAGAAATTGAATGATGATGAGAAAGAAGGTGTTTATTTGAAAGAATACTTGGATATATTTGCTGTAATTAGTCTATTTAAGAAAAATTAGATTCTGAATTAATGAAAAACAAATTTGGTGTAATATTTTTTTCATAGTAATCATTATCATTAACGTCGAATGTATACAATTTATCATTTATGTTTCGAAATTGTTTCGTCAAAAGAGGTAGGTGATTTTTGAGTTTTTCTTTTTCATACTTTTATATGTTGTTAAATTAAAAAAAAACTTTGCTATCTAAATCTATATATAAATCTAATTGTCAAACTTTACTTTAGTTATGTAAGTAGTAATTAACTTTTATTTTTAGATATATAAATTAAGAAAAATACATTACTAAATTTTCGTTTAAATTTATTATAGAATTAAAAGAGAATATGTGTTTATTTAGAATTAATTCTTATTTAATTTTTTTACAATAATTTGTTAGTTTTAATTTGTTCCCCTCGCAATAAGCGAGGGCAACTAAATACTAGTTAAACTTAATTAATTGCTAACATATCAACATTATACTACGTATTTACAACAAAGCTTAAAAAAGAAACGAAATTAGCTCATGAAGTTTATACACATTATGAAAAGCTTAATACTGATCGACTCAGTTAATTAAGACCCCAGCAACTGAGATACATAACTGTACGAAGCGATTCATCGGACCAACCCTGTTTTCTTGAAGTATCATCATCTTCAGCCTTTTGAATATGTTTGCACGATGTATAAGTAGTAATATTAGCAGCAATAACATCTTGTTTAACTCATTTACAAAACTTGAATCTTTTGAAGTTTGAATAAATCTGTAAAAATTGTAAATACAATTCAAAAGGCTTATTCTTATAAAAAAAACGTCATTTTTCAATATGTTCTCAAATTACAATGTCGATTATATATATAGGAAGGGATCAAATAAGAACGTATTGTTTTTCGTACAAGAAATTCGAGAATTGGTCATTGATTAAGGTAAATCGATCAATTGCTAATAATTTTGACGGCTAACGATTGACTCATTAATGACGTGTTAATGAGGGGTATTTTGGGTTAATCAAGTATCGCAAATTATTACGATCCATCCGGACGTATTTCACGGGTGGGAATAATGTTTAAATGATTAATATATATATATATATATATATATATAGAGAGAGAGAGAGAAGAGACGCAACCTGAAGCAAATCTAATCTCATTTTTTTGGAAAAAGAAACAAAAGCTGCGAAAGTATTGTGTGGAATATAGAAAAGCAAAAATTAAAGAATATATAGGAAAGCATGAAACGTGATGTAATGAAGAGAAAGGTAGCTAGAAACATGATCCCTTCATGCTTGCTTTTACTTTTGTTGAAAGACAATTATGGACACCATATATATGCATCTTCTTTTATCTTTTCCACTTTATTTACGTAGTGGAATCTTGATTGCTTTGTTCTTGGAATGGAAGGACGTTCTTTATTTATTTCATTACATAATTAAGTCACCAACTTCATGATTATATATGCACACATATCGACCATACAAGCCTCAATGCCAAATAGTGTCCAAGGGCAGTGATGGTATTCTACATCCGCCTCTGTCCTCCAGACATTAGTACTGTCAAAAGAAACATTACATTCTGTAAATAGTGAATTTGTAGCCAGAGTTGTAATTATACAATAGTTGAAGGGAGGTCAATATAAGATTTATAGGTTTGCCTTCATTTCAAACATATAGAATCCATGTTATAGAGAGAGATATAATGTGTACATATTAAGACTCCTTAGATAGTTCGACATTTAACTAATTTTGTTAATAGCATCTTCATCGCACGTTTGTTTCAACACCTTCATTTTCACCGGCAGAGTTGTTTGCTTTTGGGTTAATTAGTGTATTTGCTGAAAGCTAGAACAATTCTATTTCAATCATAAATGAAATATCGATAAAATATTGAGGAGAGAGGGAGAGAGAAGCGATTTTAAATGTTTGTGAGAGATGTCGGTGTTCACAGCTCTAAATTAAATCAAAACAACAACAATAAATAGTCATATATTGGTTTAAAAACCAAGTAATTATCTACACCCGTTGAACAAGTTCGCGAATACATACAATAGCTTAACTGAAAGTTTCATATTAAAACATAAGTTTAAAAGTCTCGTATATACAATAACGGTACAATGTTAAAATTATGTACATTTTATAGAAGTTTATCCACACAAAAAAAAAGTTTTAAGTTAATGCAAACAGGCCTAAGACAAAAAGGGAAGAAATAACATCCACTTAGAATTGGGAACAAAATTGGCTTCACTAAATTCTATAGCATAGTAATATAGTATACAACTTCCTTTGAATTTTTTAAGATTGATAAAATTTGAGCAAAATTTAATTATCTTCCTTAACATATTAATAGAATGAAAACATCTATACCTTTCAGGTAAAGCAAATCCATTCAAACAACTAATCATCCCATTCCTTTCTCCTCCCATTAGATTTCTGCAGCTTTGTAGAAGAACCATTTGCTTGTTTGACTATTCCATGATTCTCATCACCAGATTTAACTGGTTTTTCAACATCCCATTCATCATCCCAATCTTCATCCCAGTTTTCTTTTTCATATTCATTCATGTTCAGTGATGAAACGCCATTTGAATTTCCCATTTCAAGCTCGTGGTATGGGACCCCATCAACGTGTCTGACTCTGGTCCTAAATTTGAAAACAGTCAAAATTCCTCCTATGACAAATACTATGATTACTAGGTATGCTCCATTGATTGGGGTTATGTATGTGCCATAAGAAGACTTTTTCTGGTAGTGGTTTTCTGGCGGTGGAGCTCCAGCACGTATTACACAATTACCATTGCTTGTATACAAAGCTACTGTAGAACTTGAGTCAACATCAGAGGAAATATTGATCTGTAACAAGCATAATGTCAAACAAGTTAGTTAACTTTAACAGGGTGTTAGATATGTGACTAAAAAGATTGTTAAGATTGAGGTGCTATGATCAGTTTTGGGAATACAGGAAAACCAATGTTGTTTTGAATTTTTGATTATTCAGGATAAAAAAAAAAATCAGATTTGAATAATTAAAAAAGTTGTAGGACAAGTTACTATTGAGAAAAAATATACATGTCGCATTTCTGACACATTTATTTACAAATGTGTCGAATTTATGATTTATCTCAGATGGGTCAAACAAAAAGATAGCTCATAATAAAGTAGGTCCAAATCTTCCTAAGTGTAGTTAAATGTAAACAATTCTTGATCACTATACTCATATATTTAGATCATCATTGTATGATAGAGATTTTGGTGATCAATACAAGGAACTTATTAATTAGTTACAAAGACAAAAAATATGAAAAAAGGTTTGCAGGTTAATCAAACCTTCACTGACCCGCAACACATTTGACCCGTATCCTACCCATTATTCTACCTCTACGATAGATATAAAACTATCTACTTAGGTATGTGAATGAAAAGAAACATACCTTCATCAATTGGAGACTAGGTAAATCGATTGCCTTAATTGTCTTGTTAGCAGGAAGGATTGTAACTGTCACATGGTGAGGGTTTTCGCCATTGTTATGTACAAAGAGGCATGTTTCTTCTTGAGGACCTACATAAAACGAGCAACTTTACTTATTAGGAAATAAAACAAATTAGGAGATGAGAGACCTCAAATAGAACAGATTATATCGCAACCTACAGATAAACTTTAACAAGATGCACGAAACATGCAACACGGTAGATATGTCTATTTAGACCCATTTATTCGTATTAAATATGGTAATATGTACTCACCTATTAGTGTTTTCACCGCTTGTATCTTTGCACATTATCATGTGTTGGGTTATTAAAGCGGTAACATAAAAGTGAAACCATTTTCTAATTCAGTTTAAAAACCGAAACCGATTACATAAAATAGTACAACTCAAATAACATTATTTACAATATGTTTCAGCAATGATCTTAAACACTTTAAATACTTTAATTATATAAAACTGTCAGAATTTAAATACATAATTAATGCTTTAGTACTATCAAAAAATTAATTACAAATAAATGTCCTGAATTTAATGACAGTTGTACTATTTTAAAAGTGTTAAGATTGTTGTACAAAGTTATTGTAAAGCATGCTATATTACTTGTACTACTTAACTTAAAAAATTATCTTAAAAAAGAGCTAAATGTTTTATAGGGTAGTAAAGATTATTTCTAACGTCTCTACGCAAACAAAAGCTTCAACTTCCACCTTTCATTTCATATTACCCGAAATTTTAGCATCCCTCGGTCTTATAGAATTAACTTCACGGTCAAGGGTTCATTCTTCAATATCATGACACCAAATAGAACATCATAAAGAATGAATGTAAGTCATTAGAGATGTAAACGAACCGAGCTACTTGCGAGCTATTCGAGCTCGGATCGTTAAAAGCTCGAAACAAGCTGAACCTTAACGAGCTCCATACATAATATATTTTATATTTTATATGTTTAATTTTTAATATTATATATATCTTTTTAATAAAAATACCAAGATAATACCCAAGCCTAAATGAGCCTAGCTTAAACGAGCCTAAACGAGTTGAGTCGAGCCGAGCCCGAGCTTCATAAATATTAAAGGAGCCGAGCTCGGCTCAACATCATAAGCTCTAAACGAGCCGAGCTCAAGCTTAGGCCTAATCAAGCCCTGCTCGAAAGTGTTTGGTTCGGCTCGCTTACATGCCAATAAGTCATTCACCTTGAACATTGACTCATCATCTTCGCTGTATGTTGTTCATCTTGTGTACACTTTATGACGTCGTGGTTCTTTAATAAAGATCAAATACATCATCAAGAAGATTTGAAAAGGATAAAGGATAATTACCACTTGGATAAAAAACCAAGCAGGCAGTTATGTTCGTCAGCTGACAACTTCTAGATGCCCCATTACAAGATTGCCGAAAATTAGAAGCTAAATTTCCTCCAAAAGAAGGGCCAGGCGAAGGAGACACCTGAAAAATAGTAAACTCCGTAAAATTACGCACCGTAATCGGCAAGTAACTAGTAATCAACTTGAAAAGAATTATGAACTGAAATCAGGATAGTTATAAAGGATTACGTACGTTGGTTTGTTCATAGACGTGCCTGAAAGAATAAAAGGGGGAATACGCATGTGATTCCAGAGGCAGAAGGATAAAAACTGTGATGATGAGCAAACCCCTAAGAATCATTTCGGGCCAACTAACTAACCTGTATCTCTGCGATTGCCTCTTTTGAGATGAATGTTATATTGGAATAACCAAAAGCGTTGAACCCTGGTCTGCGTGAAGCGATTGAAGATAAATGGGTTATGAAGAGAGATGGTTGACTTGTGGTTGACGGAGTAATAGAGAAAACGCGTCTGCGAATCAACATCTTGTTCGATTCCGTTCCGAGAATACGACGACCGAGAGAAAGTCGTTTGTGGATTGCAGGATTTGAGATGTGGATGTTTAGGAATTTGGAATGGGGTCGCTGGTAGTCTTTGGTTACGGTGTCCGTTTACTTGACCTTGTTTAGAATTTTGGTAGGCTGACAAATAATCGTGAAGATAGTACGAGAAGTGATTAATGTGAGGAATTATACGATCAATGTTGTTAAAGTGATTTTGATCACGCAGTGGATTTGTGGTCTCCCTCTTACAATTCGACTATTTTAGAATTTGATACGATTGTGAAACATATACTAACTTTTTTTATTTTCTTTCATTTTTTTTTCTTTAAAATAACTCGAGAACAGAGATAGATCGAGTGGTGTTCTTTTTTAGCCTACGGACCCGATATCATTATAGACGACCACAACGTCGAGCATTGTTAACCGATATCGACTTGCACCCTGACCCATCAGACAGACACATGTCATGTCAAAATTTATATAGGCTCCCCGTAAGTATCAAAGACGACGATCCAAAGCCACATTTAAATAGTTAAAATCAGAGTACACCAAGCCGGTCAGCGGTCAAAGGAAAAGTCAATTTCTTTCTAATCCCCCTCACAATTAACACAATCTGGGTTAGGGTTTTACAGTTTTGTCTTTCCTCTTCACCATGGCTTCCGAAGAGATCGCTTTGGTCCTATCACACCGTCCCCAAACTCACCACTCTCAACTCCTCTTTCAAGACAACGACGACTCCACCTTAGCCTTTCGCTGTAACCCCTCGCACAACCACCGTCCTACCCCCCATCCCGCCGGAAAGACCACTCGTGAGCTCACCGGCTTCATCGAACATCAAAACCGACACTATCAACCGCAACCCACAACCGAATTCCGCCGGAGCATGTGCCAAGCTGGTCCGCCCTACCACCGTGGTATACAGGGCTGGAATGTCAGAAATGGGCGAGGTTCCACTTCCCCAAGCGGAGATGGATCGGAGAGTGACAATGATGACGACGACGATGACATGGATGATTGCGATGGGAATGGTCATGTGGTTGGATTTGTAAACAACAGTGATGATATAAAAAATGCTCACAAAAGTAACGATAGTGGAAGCAGCAGTGGTGATAAAAATGGTAATGGCAAAAGGGGTCATCTTTCATCCATTGGTAAGTTTTTAAGCAATTATTGTCACACTTTGCTTATATTATTGATGGTTCTCTCTTGAAGATAACCTGTAAGTTTGGTATTTTGATTTCCAGTCCAGTTTCCATGTATAACTGAATGTTTTGTTGGGTATTAGTTTCCCTTAGAGATGCAACGAAAGAAGGAACTGTCATGCTGTCAGGAAATGATATAAATAACGTAAGATCAAGTCCAATTGAGAATTATCAGCTCGGGCAATTATGCCAGTTCCAGAATGCTATCACCATTGCTGACCCTGGCGGTGAATTGTATTATCCTCAATATCTTAACAATGGGGTGGATAGTTCTGGACCAGGGCTTAAAGATATGTTGGTTGAAAATGGTTGTGGGTTCAGTGGAAGAAAGGATGTTTCATGTTCAGGTGGATCAGGGGAGTCACTAAGGGCAATACTTTCGGATCCTTTGACGTGAGTTCATGCACATTCACTTATATAATCTTGGATATTCACTAAATATTATGCTTTAATAACCATTAAATATTAAAGATTGTAACCGTTGGCTTCGATCTTACACTCTCAAGCTGCCGATTATCTGAAAAACCTAAAAAACTTGTTGACAAGCATGGATTCTTAATTTATAGTTTCAAGTGAAAGCTATGGGAACTTAATTTAACCATGTGAACTTGATTTCCGAATAGCAACTATCTTGTATGGCCCCAGTCAGAGGATATAAACTTAAGTTTTGAGTAATCTATTTTATGGTTTTATTATGAGTGAAACCATATCAAACTGAGTGATCATAAGCGGGCCTTATAACTGCTCCATTCACTACAGCTTATCTCGCATATTAAATAACAAAATGCTAATTCGAGTGTATTTCAGTTACCAGTTTACTAGTTGTTCTATTGTTGTTATCGTTGATGTATATTGTTTATGTATTGCTGCATGTTTATGGCTTTATGTTCATACAGAGGGGCGCTCATGGATGATGCTATGATATTGCCTTGTGGGCATTCTTTTGGTAGCAGTGGGATGCAGCATGTTCTGAGGATGGTGAGTAGCGTGAATCTCATTATTACGCTATTAATTGTCTATCTATGAACAATATACTTCATGCTTCATTACCTTTCTGCTTTAGTCTCAGCATTAGTTATTTGATGCGTATGATAATAGTTAACGGGTTATGGTTCTATTTATTTGGTTTCATCATTACAGTGTCAATCATTAATTCTTAATTACATTTTGTCCTGTGCGTAATAACTTGTAAATGGGCGATGATGCATAATTTGGAAGCACCGAGACAGATTAAATTTGTAACGGTCTTGTTATTGTTTCTGTCTATATCATGCCTATGTTCTTATTTTTTATTTTTCTTTGAACTCATAGTGTAATTGCTCGACATAGAACTTACGGGTGCAATCTTTATTTTTAATTTATCGAATCAACGATAGTTATATTCCTTCATGTTTACCATGCTTTCTGATTCTGATTCCAAATATGCGCTAACTTGGCTTATTCACTATACGTCTTCCAGAAAGCATGCTACACTTGTTCAAACCCTGTATCAGAAGGCTCGGTTGCTCCAAATCTGTGTGAGAAAAGTTCTTTTTATTACTTGTTGATTTTTGTGTTTCATAATTTTATTTATTTTTTGTGGTTAACGTGTCTAAATTACTTGGTAAACAAACTTGACTGTATCTACCAAACTAAAGACTGTAACAAGAATATTTCATGTTCCCTGTTACCATGCCCACTTTCTTGCATCTCAATACTTCAGTAACAAGTTTTTATGTATCTATATCTTTAATTTCAGTCTGCTTGTGCAGCTCTGCGATCTGCAGTTTTTGCATTCTGTAGGGAAGAAGAGCTGCACGGTCACCGTGCATCCAAAAGAAGAAATAAAGATCAGGTATGTTTTTGTTCTTTCATGGATCTGTCAAGAGTAGAAAATAACGTCAAAAAGTGTTATTCACAAAAATGAAAGGATTGTGAATATCTGATGTAATCTAAGTCTTCTTGGTTCATGCAGGATAAAAGTAATCATGGTGATTTAGCTCTCATGGAACAATCAAGAGGAAGAGGTGTTCAATTTCCGTTTTTTGTGACTGACCGTGTTATTATCAAGGTTATTAAAAGTTCTATTTATAGTGCTTATACTTGACCCGTATACTTTTGGATAGATCAGTTTGTTTGTTTGTTTCTTTTAACAGCGGATGGATCGGTTTGTGTTACCTTTTATATCAAACAAAAGGTTGAATGTGAAATAAAAGGTGAAACAGGTTGAAAGTCACCCCAAGTGTTTTTTTAAATGCATACATCCTTCTAAGCTGTTTTATTCATAAGGTTAGGTTATTACTGGAACAATATATTTTTCACAATCATATTTAACACATTAATAGTCTTTAAAACTGGACAAAAAAGTGTTTGCTGGTCAACCCAAATCAACCCCGACACAGTTTGACGTTGTGATTAAAATGACCCTTATCGGCCCTTTTTATGCACCAAGTTTTGCAAGTTGGTTTGAACCAACTTCAACACTTGCATTTGTATCAACTTATGTAGTTGATTACTTGTATATGCTCGTGTAGTTATTAACTTGTTAGATTTTGTACCAGGGTAACAAGAGGACACCTCCACGTTTTGTTGGTCGTGAAGCTGTTGTGACGACTCAATGCTTAAATGGATGGTTTGTCTTTCCTTCACCATCTCTAAAATTCGTGATTAATTTTTTTAATAGATTCATGTGTTCCATGAAAATTACAATACTTCATCTGTTAATCAGGCTTTTTGAAAACCTTAAGATGAGAAAACTACACCATCAGTCTACATGTCTGATTTTAAGGAACAATTCTGATAATGGGATGTTTTTGTTGGTCTGGTACACACAGGTATGTTGTGAAGACACTCGATAATGCAGAGAGTGTTAAACTGCAATATCGATCTCTGGCCAAGGTTGATGATTCCGAGCCCTCAACCCAGGCTTCAAGTAGGATAACACCACCCATTTGGCTCTAGCCACACTGGCCCCACTCCTAAAAAAAAGAAAAGAAAAAGAAAAAGAAAAAACCCTTGGTGGGTTTATGTGGTAATATTAGTCTCTACAAGTTTGTGGTCTTCTTAAGCCTTATGTATGTAGATGTGCTGTTAGAAAAGAATGTTGGTGATAGGGCGATTATCGTATACGGGTTCTAAAGGTTTTAAAAATTTACATGCCATAAGTTAATGAAAATCTGATATTTTGAGAGCTAATTGTTGGTTTGAGCTTCGACAAGGCTTTTTACTGGAAAGATGCATATACTGATTTTCTTTATTTTTAATTTTTTGACAAACCCAGTACATACATAAGGTTATTCGTCTGTCGAAGGTTATTCCATTGATGTCGAAGGTAAGGCTGGAAGCATAGCCGTATTGGAGGAAGGAGTAAGAAGTCAAACGACTTGTTATGGGTTAATTCTTTTTGAGTCTTTTTCTATAACTTAATATGGCATGGGAGACCGACTGTACAACTTGATATGCCATATGTACTAGTCAATGCAACTAGTAATTGCAAAATAAGGCGGGTATACCCGAACCTTATTTTCACCACCCAATAACTGAACCGAATTAAATACGGGTTAACCAAATCGGGAAGCGATAAAATATCCTGTTTGTTTTGTAGAAGATATCATGGAATAATTTGAATGAAGTAGAATGAATTTAATTGATTTTAAAATTCCTACTAGTGATCCAATCTATTCAATAGAAAGACTATAAACAAAGTAGGATTCAAAATTAAACATTTTCACCAAATCTTGATTTCTTGGATTACTAACGGAATTTACATCGCTACTGCACTTCCACGAGCGGTGTTACTAGGCCACACAAAGAATCGCTACAAACCACAAAACTTGAGACTGGTTTTTGTGTGCGTGTTCAGTGGCAGAAAAGAGGAAAGGAGGTGAGATTTTGCGTTCTGTTTTACAATTATGATTTAACTGACACTCGTTTCCTATCTATACAAATCTAGGCCTAAGCCTGTTAAGATTAAACACATCTTAATTAGACTTTCAAACAATACAAAACTAACTTCTCAAGTCTTAATGATATACTAATTACTTCATACCTTTAATTAATTAATAAACTTATTGATTAATCAATCTTAAAATATTAAACTAATATTTAATCACATTTTCTCGTAAATAATAATTAACTATTTATTATATACCTTTCCTAATAATTAATTAGACAGATTAATTATTTCTAAACAACAATTGGTGATTTTCAATAATGATTCTAATCAGGTGTGTAATAGTTTGACCTTTTAGTTTTTTTTATTATATTAGACATTGTGACACATATCCACTTTCTGATGCACATACTGACATACACTAACAATTGTGAGTAGGGATGTAAATGAGTCGAGCTATTCGCAACTCGCAATCTATTCGAGCTCGGATCGTTAAAAGCTCGAAACGAGCCGGGCCTTAACGAGCTCGAGCCTAGATTAAAGCTCTTTTAATAAACGAGCCGAACTCGAGCTTCAGAGAGCGAGCTTAAACGAGCCTAAAAGAACTCTATATATAATAATATATTTTATATTTTAAATGTTTAATTTTTAATAATTATATATATTTTTTAAAAAATATATCAAAATAATACGCGAGCCTAAACGAGCCTAGCTTAAACGAGCCTAAACGAGCCGAGCCCGAGCTTCATAAATATTAAACGAGCTGAGCTCGAGCTCAACATCATAAGCTCTAAACGAGCCGAGCTCGAGCTTAAAAAAGCCTAAACGAGCCCGGCTCGATAAGGGAGAGCTCGGCTCGGCTCGGCTCGGGTAGTTTACATCCCTAATTTGTGAGTCATCATTCACTCCTTCACCACATACACATTGTATAATTGAAGGATCACCTATTTGGCTGTTTCCAACCCATGCATTTAGGGTGCGTTTGTTTCACGGAATGTGAAGGAATGTAATTAAATTCATTAGGAATTCAATTCTTATATGAATTAAATTCCTAAGGAATGAGATTCTTATTCATGTTTGTTTCGCAGAAAATTAAATAGAATTGAATTACATTACATTCCAATTTTGTGTTTGTTTGCACATTTGTTGAAAGAATTGCAATGAAATTATATTAAAAGACCAAAATACACTTTATTCATCTTTGTATCAAAACTCTATATAATTATGTTTGCAAAACGAACTCACACCGACACCCAACCCCCAACCCCGGGCCACCCACCCGCCACCTGCCACCGCCACCGCCGCCCCCTCCACCCCCTGGCCACCCACCCGCCACCCCCGCTGCCCCACCCACACCCACACCCACCTACACACAAACACACACACACACACATATATATATATATATATATATATATATATATATATATATATATATATATATATATATATATATATATATATATATATATATATATATATAGATGCCTTACATAGATTGAAATAAGAGAGGTACTGAATGGGCAGAAAATGCAAACCGTTGCTGGATTTTGCAAACAACCAAAGCAATAGGCAAATTCTCACCCAGACAGAAAAACAAATTGCAATAAGATGTTGCAATTCAAATCACATATCCACCCAACTGAAATTGCTAACACAGATCCAAAAACAAAATCGAGACACTAGCAGGGCCAAAAGAAAAGCGCGAGGGTAGTGCTGTTGTTAAATCGCAAATTGCAGCACCATAATTAAAAACCAGACCGAGTACTGGAGAGAAGCATGAATCAGCGATACTTACCACACGTGAACAAAAAGTGCCAGCGGAGGTAGAAGAACAGATCCTGAACAGCGTCGACACATATACGGAATCGATTGTGAACAGAGCGATTAAGGTGAAGTCGTGAAACAAGATGCCCAATTGACAAAACCAACTGAGAATTGACGCAAGCGGAAGCAGACTGAACGATGAAGCAATATGAACAGGTGCAATACGTACCCTGCAAGTGGAGCCCAAAAAACAGATCGACGCTGCAAGAAGACGTGAACAGATCGGAATGAAGACGTGCGACGATTCAGCACTGAGATTTGAGAACTGCGACGGCGACGGAATGGAGCTCCGAGCTGCGGCGACGGCGACGGACCAGAGATTTGCGGCGGCGTATCGTACATTCGCCGTGTAGTCGCTCTGTCGTTTATGAAAGGACTATCGTGGCAGATACATAGAATAGGGTTTAAAGGGTAAAATGATCTTTTGACAAGTTTCTTTATAGAAGGGATTTAGATTACATCTATACTACTGATGGAATGAGATTACAGTACATAAAGGAATTTAAATATGGTTAAGGATTGAATTACCATCAAAAAATGTTACCAAACACACTTTACAATGTAATTGGAATTAAATTACATTCCATTTCTCTTAGAAAACTTTGAAACAAACAGCCCCTTACGCTGTGTTCCCGAGATAACTTTAGGAAAGAAAATAATGGAAAAGAATATTTACAGGAGAAAAAAAGAGAAAGGAAAGGGTAATGATTTTGATTTTTCGTGTTCCCGAGTCGGAAAGAAAGGAAAAGAAGTTGGAAAGAAAATGAATAAGGTGGTGTTTCCGAGTTGGAGAGAAAGAAAAGAAAAAATGGTCATTTTACGATAATACCCTTATTTTTTAAAATCATCTATTATGATCAAGGGTAATTTTGTCACTTACGAAAAATCATAAAAGTTTTTCTTTCATTTCCTTCCAAATCCTTCCACTTTTGGGAGGAAAGTTTAGGAGAGAAAATTAATCAAATTTTTCTTCCAAATCCTTTCTCTTCCTTCGTTAAAATAACTCAGGAACACAAAACTTTTTCATTTTCCTTTCAAATCTCATTCTTTCTCTCCAAAATAAAACTCAGAAACATAGCGTTAGAGTTAGAAAGACAAAACTAACGTTTGGATTTTGGAGAGATTGGCGCCTTTGGTGGTGGAAACTTCAAAGTAGATAAATATTTTATGGGTACCAAATCAGATATTGGATTTTGACGCCTCTCTCTACCTTGTGGAGTTTTATTTATGCATTAGACTTGACAAATTATAACTTTCATAATAAAGAAGCCCAGATGAAAGCCCATTATAATGATTACCGTCTTTACCTTTTAAAGGCTCAATGGTATTTTCTAGGCCGGCTTTGTTATTGTTTAGTTTAGGGTACCAAGCCCAATTAAACTCACCGGGTAATGACGTGTCGACCTGAATTACAAGCAAGATCCAGACACTCCCCCCTTCTTCTGCATCAGACAAGCAAACAACTGAAGAAAAACATACATACAAACAAACAGACAGGATTTCCTTGAGAGAATTCGAAGACTCTACGCGACTCATTGAAATGCAAGATCTTTCCAATCCTAATTCTGAATCGCAAAACACGGCGGCGTTTCCGTTTAGGCCGTCTCATCATCGCCGAGCACACTCCGAGGTGAACTTCCGGCTACCGGACGATCTAGATCTGGCATCAGATCCGTACGATGCACCGTCTGGAAGCTTTGAAGAGTTGGGATCTGAGGAAGATCTGTTTTGCACTTATATGGACATTGAGAAGCTCGGATCCAACTTGAACGATGCCGGCATTTTGGATAACGGTCGGATCAACAATGCTGGTGCCGGTGATGTAACTTCTCAGGATATTAATGGTGACGGAGAAAATAACAGCAGCAGGCCTCGACATCGGCATAGTAATTCGGTCGATAGTTCGAGTTTTCTGAGTGAGAGTATTGAAGCTAAGAAGGCCATGGCTCCTGAAAAGCTCGCTGAATTGTGGACTCTTGATCCTAAACGAGCTAAAAGGTAGTATCACATACGAACTTATGTTAAGCAACCAATATATTTGCTATCAGTAATTCTTTTAAGACGTATGAAGCTAATTCGATTTGGATCTTTGCAAATCTAATGCTTTACTTCAATTTAATTGAACCACTCAGCAACTAATGCAATATTGTATTGTAAAAAGGTGAATGCTTCGCATAATTGTTAGAGACTAGGGCTTCAATTCTGTTAGGATAGATTTAGAATTCTTGTTTCAATTTTTTATATTAATTAGTTGACTGCCAGTTGAACATGCTATCATCAAGATAGAAATTAATTATAAAATTAGGAATGCGTTTGTATTAAAGACTTGTAGTGCATTAAACCAAATTTAGGTAAAGACTTTTTGCTGATTGTCATGGTTTATTGGTGCACATTCTTAAGTTGAGAGAAGTCTCATTATAGGTTGAATGATGGCACAATCTATTCTTGGAAACCATTGGCAAAAAAATTTCATTCTAATTCCACAGGTGAGAACCGGAATATAATTAGCACCAGTGTTTGTTTAGTTCTGAAAGCGTAATATGGAGAGACCGTGTACTGTGATGTAACATCTTGGCTCTTTAGTACTCTTCCATTTGATCCTCTTTAGTAGAGTGATTGTGAAAATCATGATTGGTTATTGGTTATCTTATGAGTTTAGTTCCAGAGCTTCAGATTATCTTATGCTTTGTAGTATACAGGATTTTGGCAAATCGACAATCTGCAGCTCGTTCAAAAGAGAGGAAGGCGCGTTATATGTCTGATCTTGAGAGAAAAGTTCAGACCTTGCAAACAGAAGCAACAACTCTTTCAGCACAATTGACTCTCTTTCAGGTGATTCTTCAATTGATTCTCTAGTGTTACCAAGTCTATATTTGTATCATAATTCCAGCATAGGAATTACATCTTATATGAAAAAAGACCATGAAATCCGTCATTTTTCATTTCGAAATGTAAACAATATCTTTTCTAAAGTATATATATTCATATCTTGGTGAGTGTGTGTTTCAACTTTCAATATACTCAGTTTGTATGGATTTAAATTTTTAAAGCTGATGTTTCCTTACGCAGAGGGATACGACTGGCTTGTCTTCTGAAAACACTGAACTTAAGCTCAGATTACAAGCTATGGAACAACAGGCTCAATTACGCGATGGTACGGTTCCGATAACATTATTGCACTTCCTATATATTCTGTCCCAAGTAGGGTTACCAGAAAAATAGTTGTCACATTTTGGTATAATATGTCATGCTGAAATTCCAACTGTAATTTCTTAAAGATCATTCTGAACTCCCAAAAAACGACCTAACAAATTTATCTGACTATTTTTATTAAATACAGCTCTAAATGAGGCACTGAAGCAAGAAGTCGAAAGACTCAGAATGGCTACTGGAGAAATAGCAAGCTGTTCAGATGGTTACAATCTTGGAATGCACCAGGTTCCGTACAACCAGTTAAACTTCTTCACAAACCATCAACAGGCGGAGCCACCACTATACCACCACCCCCACCAGTCCAACATGTCAAACCACCACCACCCATCTCTACTTGCAGCCGCCCAAGCTCATGCTCTCTCAGAAACACTGCAACAGGATCCCCTTGGGCGCTTTCAGGGGCTGGATATCAGCACCAGGGGCAATCTACATCTTGTCAAGTCTGAAGGCCCTTCAAACTCAGCCAGCGAAAGCAGCACTGCATTTTGATTCACATTGATTTTCCACATCTCTGTATTTGCCAAATTCTTTAGAATTGTTCATAGACTAACACCTTGTTAGTGCCCGCAAGCACCCTTTTCTTCACAATTATTTATTTTTATGATTCCCTAATGGGGTCCAACATTGTTCTTTATTTACATGATGGTAGCGATTGCGTGTTTATTCTTTTCTTTTAACTTATTCAATGTCCAAAAAAAAAATTTGTGTCAATTTGCTCACACTTTGGTGCATAGATGAATCAAAGATAATAATATTATGATAAAAAATGAACATTTAATAACAGTTTGAAAAGTATCATTTTCACCCTAGTGTTAGAATGAAGCATGATGTTTATAAAAGCTATGGATTTTTTTTTTAACAATACAACTCACTCACACATTAACCTACTTCTAAATCTATGTTTTTTGTCCACAGCGAGACTTGAACCCATGACTATAAGCTATGAGAAACACTTTTAAAAAATTTGGTACTGCTGGAGACTTGAACTGATGATTATAAACTACGGGAAACACTTTTCAACAATTTGATACTGTTTGACTACAAATCTTAGCTTTATATAAGTTGTAGATAGTTTATTCTTCTAGGATAGGAGGGTAGGGTGGGGTGGGGTGGGGGTTTGGTTTCCAAGTCTATTGACGCTATAAAGTTTTGAAAAAGATTATATTATGATGAAGATGTTCCAGCAGCCAAGACTAGAGCTATGAATGAGTTGAGGGTGCTAAAAAAGACCATATGTAACCTGGGCCACAAGAGATGGTCCATGAGGGTTGAACCAGCAGACCTTTAAATGCACATGGGATTGGATGACCAATCGAGTAACACACAGACACCTCCGGTCCAACACTGATGTTCATGGAATGGAATGGAAAGCTCATGTGGGGGCTCTTTGTGTCTGCTGTTACTGACTGACTCCTATTCAAGAACAAGACCATGTTAATAATTAATAACTACCCTTCCCTTTGATGGATATTGCTTCTTTTTTCAACCTCAATGTGTTGTAATTTGATTTTTAAAAGTCAATTGGACCATTTGAGCTTCGCTTTTAATATAATCCGTTTAATTTTTATATAAGAAAATTACAAACCTCTAAAATAATGGTACAAATCAGGTACCAGAATCAATCTCCAACAATAAGTTGAGGATTCGAGCTAAATTTAAAAAGGGTATGTGTAAATTTTGCTACGCATAATATTATAATTAACAATAATTCGTTTTCTTACTAACTCGAAAACATAAAATAATGTATTTTATTACTCTATTAATTTCTTTTTTTCTAATATGAAAACACATAATAAAATTATATTGTTATCTCTACACTTTTCCACTTGTTTTCATTCCTCCTTGAAACTCGATAACACAGATGAAAGGTTTGGACCATTCTATGAAATGTGTGGATAAGTTATTCTTGGTCATATTTTCACAAGAAAACAATTGGTTGTTACAATATCGTCCTCGAAGCTAGTAATTAGTTGCGGAGGTTTTCTTATTACCTTTTCTTCGTCTTATTCTTTTCCCCCTTTCACAAAACTCAAAAGACACTTATTTGCTATATAAATTCTTTTTCTAATTCTTTTACGTTATTTTAAACAAGAAATGTTCAATATAGTTCAACTTTAATTTATAGTTCTGAAAGACTAATTTTAACATTTGAATCGGTCCAATTAATCGTCCAGATTGAATTTTAAAGTTTTGGGCATAGTGGCATTTTCGTAATTAACATATGATGTTTTTACAATCATATGTGATTGTATAGTGAATCATCTGTGATTGAATATTAAAATATCAGGACTATGTTTTTTAAATAAGAATAACAACTAAAGCTCATTGTTTATTCATCATTTAATGATCATGATCTAAAGCATGATCTTCTCCAAATCCTGATTTGTGCCTACTAAAACTTTTAGAAAAATGATAAGTTTATTTGTAAGTTAAAAGAGCCAATCAATACAAACTTATGATTATTTAACCGACGGCTTAAATTGACAGGCTAATAAGAAAAACCTACCTATGAAATTATCAAAAAGACCATAAACCTTACAAGAATAAGTTTATCTAAACATCATAATAGTTGATGCATACAATTCAAGTAGAAATATATGTTAGACCGTCCGCATCGGTCCTCTTACCCGAGGGGTGAGGAGCTAACTCTGGGCAGAACACCATCACCTATAGGCAGGTGTTGGCGGGTTAGGTGACTAGATGGGTTTCTCAACCAGGCGGCTCCCCTATTTTTTTTCTCTTTTTTCTATCTCTTACTATTATTATATTTTTTTTATTATTATTGGATATAGAGATCGGAAGTGAGGAATAATATGAATGCTGATGTGATAGTAAGTTTAGTAAGAATAGATAGAGTTGATGATGATCTTATTAACCAAATCCTATTTCTTTTATGTGTGTGTCGAGCGGTCCAGCTTAGAGAGAGAGAGAGAGAGAGAGAGAGAGAGAGAGAGAGAGAGAGAGAGAGAGAGAGAGAGAGTGGGTGAAATCTTCCAAAAGGAGACAGGAGCTTGTGAGCAGGGCTTTCATTGGACCCCAATGCAACATGCACAATTCGGATGAGTTTTTGACTAAAATAGGGATCTGAAAAAAAAATATTTACCAATATAGGGGTCTATTTAAAATATTTACTAAAATATGGTCCTTTTTTATTTGACTTTGAATATTATTTTGAAAAAGCACGGGACTCACTTTGGAGCCCTAATTTCTGTCGACCTGCTCTCTCGACTGCCGCCTACGAGACGACCGGCGACCTGCAACCTTGTCACCTGCGACGACGACAACCGCTAAGGTGGTGAACCGCCGGCCACCTTCCCCTACAACTACCGCCTACGAGACCTGCGACTGTGCCCGCCTGCCTCCGTTCCCTACGACTGCCGCCAGTCGTCCTCCACTGAACTCCGGCCACATTTCCACCGCCGCCGGCCATCTTGTAAGTAATCCTTAATTCCTTATCTTCTTATAGATAAATTTATTACTTTTTCCAGATTTTGTTGATGCATTAGTTACATTTTTTTATCTTGTATCTGATTTATGAAATGGCAGCCTACATAGTTGATAACAGTAACTTAATACTCATGTTCTATCAAATAACCTTGAAGGTGTTTCTGATGAAGACAACACCATGATTAGTGAATTGTTTGCACTAAAAATGTAATACAGAGATATAATTATAGTCATACTCCATTTGCACGATATTTTATAAACATTTCTTTCTAGCTTTTTCAAGCAACAGGCACATACGTTCCTATATTCATCATCGTAATTGTTGATCCTAATTGCCTTTCATTCACAGGATCCCCTTAATATTCAGAGTTCAAAGAAACTAATAAACATAAAAAAGCTTTAACAATTAGAACAAATCAAGGCATTATATCAAAAGCACATGCTGCAAACAATTGATGCATTTCATCAAACACCGAATTTGCATTTTAAGTTGTCACAGATAATCTTCTTAAAACTTATAATTGACTCCAAGCCAATCAATTACAACAACTTACAAAGCATTATTATGTCTTGATGCTTGCAGGTTAAGTTCAGAGGTGAACTTCAGAGTTCACTATACGCTTAAATATTTTCTGAGAGTTGATTGTTTTAAATACTTTGCAATGGTAATCTCTCTCTCACGGCCCTCACAAACAGACTCACATAGTAAACAAAAGAATTGATCTTGAAAATATCATTATTATATCTGAAGGAGACAATTCTAGATTTAGCAAAGTTTGTTGACAAAGGTGTCCAAGTTAAGCTCATTGGAGGAAGGCAAGGTTAGTAATCACACTGTAATTTTTTTCTCTTGTAGTATATTAATCATGATTGATGATTCAGATTATTTAATTCCAAAGTGGGTTTTCGGTTTTATTATTAATTATATATGTTTATCTTTACGTTACATTCATAGGAGATGATTAAGAATTGTATCATAATCAAAATATGCAGGATAATACCATCAATTCCTCATTGCACTAACAAGATTAAAAAATGGAATGGACATTAAAAATGCTAATCTAAGGAATGGACATTAAAGAATGGAATGGACAAGATTAAAAAATGGAATGGACATTAAAGAAGGAAGAAATGCTAATCTATGTGAAAGTTGTAGGCAAAGAGGTCATAATCGAAAACGATGTCCGTCCAAGCCAAGGTGAATACAAACACAAATTAATTCTTATGTTTGTTTTTACTATCATCTTATTTCCTTCATTCTTTCTTTTTTGCAGGTAGGAGATTTATGACTTGTTCAAGCTAATTTTGATGTTTTTGTTCTCTTTTATTTGTAACAAACAATTGTTGAAGTTTTAATTTGTAACAAACATGTGATTTTTTTTGTTTGTAATAGATATTGTATGTGTGATTTGTTGTTTTATTTTAAGATCTTAGAATTTCATGTTCTAAATAGTTGTATAGTTCATGTAAAATAAAATTGGTAAAAAAGTAAAAAAAAAACTAAAAGTAAAAAAAACTGAAGGTTAAAAAATTTAGTAAAAAAGTAATAAAAGTTGAAGGTAAAAAATATTAGTAAAAAGGATAATAAAAGCTGGAAGTTGAAAAAAAAATTAAAAAAATCTTATTTTGGTAAATATTTTAACTACTACCCTATTTTAGTAAATATTTTTAAAAGGACCTTAGATTGATAAATATTTTTTTTAAGATCCCTGCTTTAGTCATAAACTCCAATTCGGATCTCCTTTTCGCTTTTGTGGCTGCAATTTCTCACACTTGCCCCGCCCCTAAATAACTTTCTTTTTTTCTTTTGGGTGACAATATTATTTTTTAATCAAAGATTCGGGAGGAAGAAAAAAACAGTTATTATCCGATCTCTTTTTTATAGATACGCTAGCTTTAGGTCGCATAAATTATCTAACGCCCAAAAACATATGTTGCAAACCATTTATAAACACATTTTATTATAAAAATCAATCTTCGCCGTTTAATTCTTTTTCTTCAATTTAAGTGTTCATTTATTAAATTATCACATACACATTGTCATAATATAATAGTGATATTGTCCTTATTTATATTTAGGTTTCTAATTTTATCTCTCTCACACACACATATATCGATACACATATACACTACTATAAATATATTGATTTTTCACACCTTTTTTGTAATACTTTTACACTTTAAAATATAAAGAACTAAATAAGTGTGAAAAAATAAGGTGTGACAAAATTTTATGTATAGTTCACATCTAAAAATGTGATAAATATAGTTAAAATGTCGTATTTATTAATGTAAACAAATAATTAAAGTTTTCACATTTTTTAATTTGAAAATATTGTTTTAACATCTCTATGTTATAAAAATTCACGCTTTTAAGCGTAAACTTTTCTCAATTTCTATGAAATACTATTTTTACATGTTTAAAAGTGTGAAAATTTTTAAATCAATATTATACATTTAAAAATGTGAGTTCTTTTTATTGTTTTTACTTACACATTAAACTACTCTATGCACTTTTAAGTGTATTTTTAAAAAATTAACTTTACATGGTTTTGATAAATGAAAACCAATATTTGTTGTAGTGATGTAAGAATTTTTTTTCTACATGTTACTTCATATATGGTCTTATAACTAAGAAATAATGATAATAATCTATAATTAAGGTTATTATATATATATATGGGCTTTAGCAGATTAGATGAGCTTTACTGTTTGAGGGTGGTTATTCTATGGAATGGTAAATTAAGGTTTCCTATCATGCATCTTTTTGGTGCTTAGTGATATGTATCTGGAATGGTTATGTACCTGTATATTTAATTAGGATATTAGTCGTATTTATGCATTCAACGTTTAAGGCTTGTATTTTAATTCCATATCTGATTTCAAAAGAAAATGATAAGAATCAATAAGTTAATTATATATCTATAAAATATAATAGGGTGGCGTATAAAGCAACATGAATGCGCATATATATAAAATATATAAAACAACTATATATATATTTCATAAAAAATCAAGTCATCTATGAGAATGAGACTACCTACGAAGTAAATATGCTATTTCGTATATAACAATTTTGAAGAAGCTAATTTATATCAAATCAACGTCTTATTAATTATTATTAAATAAAAAGATATATGCCAGTATCAACATAAATAAGTAAAACTAGTGACAGTCAAAGGATTATTAATATTAATTTAAGAAATACGGCCTTAATAGCAGGAGGTTGCATGTGCTATGTAACGTGGTAGGCCCTTTTATATTTTGACAATTACTAAAAAATCATAATCCAAATTTCCTAATCATTGAATTTTGCATACATAATCGTCTGGCAAATCATTTCATTTATTTAATAATGATATAAATCGACACACGTAACCCTCAATATCCGCACCATATTTTATCTTTATCTTTAAACAAATTAAACGGTGGTTTAAAACTGACACGTACGTACGTGCACCAAACGACAATTTTCCTCCTACGTAAAAAATCCACGATCCAACCAAATATATATACATACATACATATATAGTATTAATTAGATGAATTTCAAGATTCTAAGTTAAGTTCTTGTAAAGATAATAATATGTATAGATTTAAAAATAGAATTAATTAAGTAGCTAGAGCCTAGAGGTATGCATGTGCTGTTTACAAAAATTAAATAGACGAAGCAAAAATGTCATGTTTTCTTTTATCGAGGAGGACTATATATATCCACGTGTGCTAAATATGATTTACATGTGAACACGTACGGTTCTTAATTTGCATATTTTGAACTAAAAAAATTAAGTAGAAAGGAGACATTGGACCGTGTTGTACGTGGGTGGGTTCGAATTTAACAATAGACAAATGACATATAAAATCCTAACTATTTCAATTCATTAGAGTACCAACGACCTTTTACGAACTTGCGAACCCACCCATATATATATGCATGTTCTGATTTATCTAAACACCAAATTAACTTCATGAGCTGATTAATTATAATGAACTTTGTGTGGATGTTTATATAATTTTCTATGTCAAATCACGATTTTCATTCTTTACGATTAACAAGCATTGACGCCAGCTTAATTTCTCATTCTTTTAATATAGGTGAAATTTAATCTTTTATATATGTTAAATAACTTGATTATATGTATTTTTGAACCATTGAACACATGACTCAAATCCTATTCGTTATCTACAATAAGTTATATTGACAATCTAATATTCAACACGTACCGTGCATGACTCTGAGATGCTCACTGCTTCCCGCCACTACTTCGACGCTTGCCGAGCCCGTTGATTTTCTGTATTTTGTATTTTTTGACTTTATCACGCCCTTAAATTTAGTATGTGGAAGTTTTGCTTAATTTTATATGTATTTTCAACATATATAGACCAAAAGAATTACGACTTATACGAGCATGTAAAATCCTCTTATTCAATCTCCCTATTAATTTGGCAAGCAATCTTTAGGCTAGTATCATCGTGAAAGACGAGGTGGACAAACGTACTCCACGTTTTCCTCAATACAAAAAGAATGAAAATTTATATATATTTTTCTATTTTTTATTTTTTTACTTTATCCTCCTACTTATTATAAGAAAACATATAAAATCTACTAATTCTCTTTTCTCATTTTCTGTATTGATTTTAACACTTGTATTGATCTTATGAAATAAAGATAAATAAGAGAAAAAAATAAAGGGAATATATCACATTTCCAAAAGAATTAGTACCATGATTTTTCAATTCACCCGCATCTTGTAATTATGAAATCATCATTTTACCTTCGTGTCGTAGTGTGCAAGTTGCACAAGTAGATTGAGTTAATGGTGAAAACTATTAAATGGAGTGTTAACTAAAAGATCTCTGGTATAAAATCTATGCTGAAACCCTTACTCCTTCAGGTTGTACTTGCCGTTTATAATAAAAGGTAACTTTTTTAAAAGAATGAGAGTACAATTTTATTTAAAGAACTAAAATGTCATATAATCCGTATTATTTAAGTACATAAAAGATGATTTTCACTATTATATGTATTGTTCTGTAAGTTCTTTTTGGTAAGGAAGACTTTCTTATAAAATACACCGTATAAAAACGATATAACACTACAGATATATGCGAAAGACTTTTTATGAGTGTGAGTTTTTGTTCATATATAATATAAACTTCTATAAGAATATATTATATCAAAAAATTATGGGTTTCTAATTTATAAAACGCCGGCCTCCTTCAATTCATATATACTTTTATTTTTTAATATACATTTTTTAAAAGTGATATTGAGACATTTAATTCAGCTATAACTATTTCTGTCAAATACTAATATCCATCCCAGTTGTCTAATAAGTGAAACTGAAACTTTTAACTCCAACTTTAGTTAATTGTGTTTTACTTTGCTGGTTTAGTTGATTCAGCTCGCTAATCAACCTTAGCGTACAACGATTAATTTACCTTGTGCAGTTATTTTTGCACCTCGCTAATTCATGTTCTTATATAAGCAAAAGTTCAAACGAGAACTGTTTTTCGTACGAGAACTACGAGAACTGTTTTTAACGTAATTAATGACTCATTAATATGAGTATTTTGGTAATTTATATGTTTACCCAACCGTGAATTACGTCCGGGTGAGCCTTCATTAATTTGTGAGGCTTGATTTTTTCGAAATAACCCATTTTAATATGTCATTAATGAGTCGCCAATAAATCTTAGCTATTTATTAGTTCTAATCAAGAACTAAGATTAGTTCTAGCAGTTTTCATAACAAAAACAATTCTTGGTTGAAATCTCCTTTTTATATATGCCGTGTGAGTGTGTGGTAAGGAAATTAATTAATAATAGCCAACTAAAAATAAACAAGACAAAAGATGAGAAATGAAAGAAACAGTTGAAGAATTTGCATGTGCAGGTGGGGCCATTCAATTTGGTAGTTCAATTGGAACAACAGCATGTTCAACTTGGATTTCATATCTCTTGCAAGAAAGTCATAAAATATTAAATACACCACCCAATGCCAAACTAACCATTTATTTTTATTTGTTGTGAATTTTTAATATTGAGTTTAAAGCTTCTTAATGTAATCTACCAACTATTTGATTTTCACTTTTAAATTATATTACATGTTTATAATCACTTGTAGTTGTTGTACATATATTTGATAAATTCAATATATATTGAATAAAAAAAGTACACACATTTTGTTCCTTATTTTCTATGACTCACTCTTTGGATATGGTTGCTTCAACATATGCTAAAATTGTCACTTTCGAGTGCAAATGGTCCCAACCTTTTTGCCTCTTTCCAACTTCCCCTATATAAGTTAGTTAACTCCATAACCTCCATATTATACCAAAATCTTTCTTCACTTCCTTTCAATGGCTTTTTCAACACTCACCATTGTTTCTCTACTTGTATGCTCTTTCAATGTTGTCTATGGAGGTTGGGAAAGTGCCCATGCCACCTTTTATGGTGGCGGAGATGCCTCAGGAACAATGGGTACGTTTTTTAAAGATTATTAATTATTGAACGTAAAGAGGTATTTGTGTTTATATGATTGTGTTTATGCAGGTGGTGCTTGTGGTTATGGAAATTTGTACAGCCAGGGATATGGCACCAACACTGCAGCGTTAAGTACTGCTCTTTTTAACAATGGTTTGAGTTGTGGATCTTGTTATGAGATGAGATGCAATGACGACCCCAAATGGTGCTTGCCTGGTTCCATAATTGTGACTGCAACCAATTTTTGTCCACCAAACCCCGGGTTGTCTAACGACAATGGTGGATGGTGCAACCCTCCTCTCCAGCATTTTGATTTGGCCGAGCCTGCTTTCTTGCAAATTGCACAATATCGAGCCGGAATCGTACCTGTTTCCTTCCAAAGGTATTGTATAACACTCTTATTACATTAATGCAATTATAAAACATATTTTATGAGATGCGTGAATTCAACTAAAGTCTTCGATTTATCTTTATATAGGGTACCTTGTCATAAGAAAGGAGGAGTGAGGTTTACAATAAATGGTCATTCGTACTTCAACTTGGTATTGATCACCAACGTAGGAGGGGCAGGGGATGTCCATGCGGTTTCAATCAAAGGGACGAAATCAGGGTGGCAACCTATGTCAAGGAACTGGGGGCAAAACTGGCAAAGCAACTCTTACCTAAACGGTCAAAGTCTTTCTTTTCAAGTTACAACTAGCGATGGAAGAACCATCACAAGCTATAACGTTGCACCGTCTAACTGGCAGTTCGGTCAGACATTTCAAGGAGGACAATTTTGAGTTTCTTCTTTCAAACAAAAAGAAAGGGTTAGAATTGTAATTTGGCAATTAAAAGAATATAATTAAAGTTAAGAATTAGAAATTTAAAGGGATTTGTATATGGTTTTTATTGGCCAATATTTGGGTTGGGGCCTAGGGGTGAGAGTGTGAGACCACTCTGGCTCTATTGCAGAGGTAGCTAGTTAGCACCCGCTTAAAACTGTATTTGAAAAAATAATGATATTACCGTTTTGTCCTTGTGAATGGGAAGCATGTCTTCGTTTGTATTAGAAGGCATCTCATTATATATTACTATGTACTTGTTATAAAGTTTGTAATTTCTCCTTAAAATAATTAAAGTGCAAATTGGTAATTCCTGTGCTTCTCTCCCCATATCGAGTGTATAGTAATATATGGTCAATATAGTAAATGTTATTTTATCATAAAAATAATACTAAGACATTGCTTTGAGCCTTTGATAACATTATTAGGAACTCTTTATCTTTTTTACAAAAGTAGGATACAAAATGCACCCGTGCCATTTTTTTTTATGATAGACGACTCTTATCTATAGAATTAGAGATTAAAAAAATAGATTAACTAATTTGAAAATAATGATAAAAAGTTATTTAAAAAAATTAAAAATAAATGTTTTTAAATTCTAAAATGGAAGAAAAGATAGCAAAAGCTACCCAACCTACCATATCCTTTATATAAAAAATATCGTACATGAAAAAGTAAAGGCAACTCTCCTCAACCATTTGTATTATTTAAGTCTATGAATTTTACTTATACACGTTTTCTAATAATTACGTTAAATTATTTATTGCATGATAGAATATATAGAAAGAAATGTTTGGTTATATAAATATTTTTAGAAATTAAATTAATTTGTATTGACTTGATTTTCTTCACATGTGAAAGGTTTAGTTATTAAAATAAAATATAAAAATCTTACAATTCTTATCAACTCTATTTAATAGTTACTTTATTAAATAGTTTTAATTTAGTTTATATGAGAGGTAATTTAGTAATTTCAAATCACTTAAATGTTAAGTGTATAAACAATATACCTAAACGCTCTATAATATAGTATACATTTTAATTGTTTAATCTTATGAAACTTAAAGTTGCTAATTGACCACTTATGTCACTTTAAATAAATATCATAAACCAAATTAAAATAACTGGTACGATACTTATATATTATCTTAATAACTAAACTTTCGATAATAGAAACTTCTTTATAGAGTTCAAGTAGATGCAAATTAAATACTGACATATGAAATACTATAAACAAACTAAGATCAAATGAAATGAAATAATAGACTTAAAGGTTGAAGTGCAATGTAGAAGATATGCTTGGATCGCAAACAGAAGTATGACTGTTGGAACGTTTTAGCCACAATACGTAGGCCTACAATGGCTAATGAACTCAAGCTCACAACGGTAATAGGAATCATTTGTGAATATACGGACTGTGGAAAGTAGCGACGACTTACAAAGTTTTTATTATAAAGTGCACAAAGTTTTTTTTCGACAGGAGGCTTGCATAATTCTCTTGTTGACTTACAAAGTGTCGATGTCGATTGTATTATTATATAAACCCAATGGCCTGTTTTTAATTTTGCAACTTGCAAAAACCAAAATATATAGATTGCTTGCTAGGTGTATTGTTTCTTTTCTTTTGACAATATAATTATGTAGTAAAAAATTAAAAGATAAATAAGAATAAACAGAACAATTATTCGTTGCTTTGTCCTGTTTTTGTTAGTTCGTGTATGTCTAGGCCGGGCTGGTCACGGTTATCAGGACAGTTGCTCAAGACCCACGAATTTAGAGACCCCCTCTAAAAGATGAATATATATATATATAGGGATGAGATCCACTAAAAAGAATCTTATTCTACAAATAGTAAGGAGAGATCTCAGCCATTCATTTTTCAATAACCGCTCCTATAAAATAGACTTTTTTTTCTTTTTATATTAATTAAAAAAATATAGAAAAGGGTATAATAGTAAATGAAACAAAACCAACGTGGGTAGTTTCCAGGAACAACATTTTCGTCCCCCCCCCCACCCAAAAAATTGATGCACGAATCCGTGAGTTTTGATACACGATAAAAACAAACAATAAAAACCCTAAATCTTGATGCACAGTAAATTCAGAATCAGATATTGAAACCCTAAATACAAGGGTTGTGCATCAACGAGTTCACTGTCCATAGCCATTGAAGCACAACACATAACCAAACCAAACCTCCAACAAACAAATTTCATTGAGAAAAAATGAAAACACGATGAATAAGATTTTCAGTAAGAAAGATGAACAAATCAGATCTGATGTACAAATTGAATACAAAGAATAGCAAACCAGTAGAAGATGTGCATCGAGGGTCAACAAACGAACGGCGACTGTGCATCCGGGGTCAGCGACGGCGAGGTCTTCACAGGGGTGATTAGGGTTTTCGTCGACGAGGTCTTTACAGAAACGTCGAGTGCTTCACCGTTGGTGGTCAGCGACGGCTTCAAATGCGAACTCAGATATGCTTTTTCTTCACGATTAAATAGGTAAAACCAATCATCACTCTGCGATGATGAATCAGTCTTCAATCGATGCACAAACAAACGGAACCCTAAAAATCGCTGCTGTAGATGATGAATCAGTCTTCAATCTGCTATGATGAATCGGTCTTCAATCGATGCACAAACAAACGGAACCCTAAAACCCGCTGCTGTCGATGATGAATCAGTCTTTAATCTGCGATGATGAATCAGTCTTCAATCGCCAAGATCTGTGCCGGATTCTTGTGTGAAGGACTGATTCGAAAGCAACGGCGGCGAAATTTGCGAGTAGCATATAGGAGTGGCGGATGGATGACTACGGCGGTGGTCGCGACTGAAAATCGAACGCCCCTTTAATGAAACAGCCTTGTGCGGTGGTGGAAGGATGAGCAGATGAAGGCGACGGCGTAAACTAGGGTTTCGTGAAGGCGACGGCGTAAACTAGGGTTTCGAGAGGGGAAGGATGAGCAGATGCAGGTAGGCGACGGAGAAGGAGCTAGCATCGCCGGATAAGGAGCATCGCCGGAGCAGTGAGAGGCGGAGGAGGACAGGGAGCGCAAATGGTCGACTTTTGGGTTTTGGAGGAACATTAATCGGGAAGTGCAGAGAGCCAGAGAACGTGGGACGCAGAAGAGAGATAAAAGATTTCAAGATTCCTATTTTGCCCTTTTTTAACTTTTTAACCAACAGGACACGTGTCAACCTCATAATCCTTCTTACTCTTTTTACCCTAATTCTCTTTTTATTTGATCCTGATTCTATATATATATATATATATATATATATATATATATATATATATATATATATATATATATATATATATATATATATATATATATATAAAGGAGGGTTCATGCGAGAAGCATTATTATTGCGAGAAGCGCGAGAAGTATTTTGAGCCCTTAGATGAATTAATTAATGGTTGTGATGAAGCATGCCATTTGTGTAATTAACATAAAAATCTAGGAAATTTATATTAAACATAAAGGGTATAAATGTCTTTCAAACTAATTAATTCAAATGCTAATAACTACTTCCAAAAATCATGTCTGATTATATCCCCTAAAATAAATTCCTAATTAATGTCAATCATCAAAATAAACCCACGGTTGAAGAACTTTCACAATCCCAAAAACCCATTCAAATCTCTTCTCTCACTGTGAACATCCACCGACGAAACCCACCATCAACAACGATGAAGCCCTTCACCACCTGGTATCATCATCACACCATGCTATATACCACAGTTACATCGAGGAATTCCACACACAATAGCAACACCTCACCGCTAGAAACATTGGTAGCTGTTCTCTTTATGATATT
Source organism: Pulicaria dysenterica (assembly GCA_947179395.2). NCBI lineage: Eukaryota > Viridiplantae > Streptophyta > Magnoliopsida > Asterales > Asteraceae > Pulicaria > Pulicaria dysenterica. The sequence continues at coordinate 69,909,344 of OX359295.1, read as the reverse complement.
GATGTCGTAAATCGTAATAGATCCTAAGATCCTAACCAATCACAATCGTTGTATGCTCCTTCGACTTCGTTGCTGGTCACTCTGCCACTGTCTCCATTAGAGATCATATAGTTATTCTAGGTCGTTGGTCCAAGAACGATGCTAATCAGAATGCAACTATGCAAGGGTTCAATGAAGTTGAGTTATTAATTTTATTTTTGAAACATTAGTGTTCTATTAAACTCTAATGAAGCAAATCCATATTCGATCTTCACTATGGTTTTTTTTTTTTTTTTTTTTTTACTAATTTGAGCCATTAGATAAAAGGAAGAGATTATAATATTTTGGTGTTCATAATGAATCTTAATCTAGTATACTATTGATATTAATCCGAAGGTCATCATTTTGTATTTTTTAGCCAAGATTCTCAAATGTTCAAATAGACATAATGTGAATAAAAAATATGACATGTCTAGATCTCATTATTTGTTAATTGATTCGAATGAGGTTCTTTTTTCTTGTTCACCAAAGAACATCCATCTTTGATAAATCTTTTGTTATTCATCCTAATCCATCTCTTTTCATTTATGTTGTTTAATTTTTTTTTTGTTTAACTGTTAACATTAATCTTGCCTCTTTTTTTGGTTTATGTTGTTTTAACTTTGTTTTCAGTAACTAGTGAACACATTTTTCATTTGTAAATGATTTCTCGCGAGCACCAAACAGTAATATAGAAACCAATACCATGACCACTAACAAAACCAATTTCGTAAATATTTGGCTGTGCTTACTAGAAGCACAACTATGTTTACTAAACAAATTTAAGTTCTAACTAAAAAAATTAAAATATATGCTTGGCTGTACACACTAGTGAACGCATTATTAATTATGATTTTTCCTAAATCTTCACCGTGTTCACTAGTGAAAAGTTTAATATTAGTAAATTACTAATAGACTATTTTTATTTTATTTTATTTATATATTAAAATTTAGGTGAGAGAAAAATAGGAGAGAAAAATAATTTGGAAAGACAAATATTAGTTTACGATTATGCCCTTTTGAACAAAAAGAAATAAAAGGTTACTTTTCGGTTTATTTTGAATTACTAGATTTGTGTTCTCTCTTATGTTGTTCATATGTAAAAATAAGTTGTATCATGTGGACACATGTTTTACTTGTAATCTAATCAACATTTATTATGTGTAATTCAACAGTGAACAATAATAATTTGTTTGTTATAATGGCCGCAACCTCCTTCATAATGTTAAAATAGAATGTTCACAACTGAACAATGAGGAAAATGTGTTTATTATTAATAAATAATTATAATGAACAAGAAGGAAAATTTATTTTTTTCTGATAGTTTAGCAATGAACTTCATATGACATTAAAAAATTAAAAGTTTGTGGTCTTTCAACTATTCACTAATGTGAAGAGTGTAAATTGGAAGGAAAAAAAACTAAATTGGTCTGAAAAAACATAAAATAAAAATATATAATGTACCTAAGTGTCGATTTAATTAAAGTAATTGATGTTAGAATGTTTCTTTTTAATTATGTTAGTTTTTAAAGAAACAAATATCATTTATTTGAAATTACTGATTGAGAATTTGATTAAATATTTTTAATTGTTAATAGTTACTAAACTAAAATTAAATTAATATAAATGAAAACAAAAACGGATTGAGAATTTATTGTAAAATCCATAATATAACAAATTAAGAGAAATTGGTGGAATTGCCGAATTTAAAGTAATAGTGAATTAATTACAATAATTCTAAAAAGACATAATCATCCTTTTAACTAAGATCTTGACTTATTAAAATCTAATGGTTAAAAATGTTTCTCGCACTTCTCGTAATAATAACACTTCTCGCATGAACCCTATATATATATATATATATATATATAGGGTAGGGATTCGGTAGAAAAAATTATGATACTAAATGTAAGGAGAGATCTCAACCATTAGATATCTCCAAAAGTAAAAAAAAAAAGTCAACAAAATCTTTTAATTTCGGATTTAAAAAAAAGTAAAAGGGTAAAAATGACAAATCTACCAAACAAACAATAACCGGGATTAGTTACTGACTACGTGCTGAAACCCTAGAACCGCCGATCGATTCCCAAACTCTGTACCGCCGGCCAGATGCACAATACGTGGTGAAACCCTAGAGCCGCCGATCAATTCCCACACCGTCGGTAATCTGTTCCACCGGCCAGATGCACAATAAAGCCACCGTTGGCCAGATGCACATACTCACAAACAACACAGTCACCGTCGGTTCTCTGACCGCCGGTTAGATGCACAAAAAAAAAATTCCGATTCACAGAATCAGGTGCACAAGGCGAACCCTAATCTGATGATTCTTGCATCATCGGTATGGATGTGTACGGCGTAGGAAGTGCATCGCGACAGACGGCGGCGTAACCCTAATCTGTGGTGGCGGCGGCGTAACCCTAATCTGATGATTCTTGCATCGTCAGCATAGATGCCTACGGCGTGGGAAGTGCATCGTGACAGAGACGGCGACCTTTGATGGTGGTAGTGCTCAACGACGGAAGAGAGGGAGACGGTGGTGGAGGTTGGCGTACCTAGATGTTGCAGTCGAGATGATGGGCGGCGAAAATTAAAATCGCAGGTTTTAGGGTGAACGTGGGAGGGATAACGTAATGTGGAGAGAGAAATTAATATGAGTTCCATCTTTACTCTTTTATTAGATTTGCCAAATGTCAGGCTCAGATTTATCCTTACATTTTGTACCTTAAGTTATTTTTTACTTGAACCTAATTATATATATATATATATATGAAAAAGTTCTTCCGAGAATCATTCTTAGTGCAAGAACCGCGAGAACTAATCTGAGCCATCCAATTCCCCCTCCGTCAATGTCATTGCCCACCCATGAATTCCTCACATGTACCCTGCCACACTCTATCCCTCCACGCTCACCATCCATGAAACTTCACATATACAAGGAACGGCCGAGATTGGTTCTCGCAGTTTTCGTACTAACAACAGTTCTCGCATGAACCCTCCCTTATATATATATATATATATATATATGTGTGTGTGTGTGTGTGTGTGTGTGTATAAGCACAATAAATCAAACGTAGTAGCCCAAAAGAGTATAGGAAGCAACAGCTGGAGCTTTAATTTGGTCGTGAAAATTGAAGAGGCGCCGGGCTGAACTCATAAGTTGACGGATACTCTGTCCGTGCAGGCCCTTTTGGCCTTCTTGAATCTCACATTCTCGATTTTTGGTCATTTGCCTCTCTAGTCTTCATCTCCTAATTCTTTCTTTTACACTCTCTCTTCCTCTTGGAATCTTTTATTCTTCATCTCCTAATTCTTTCTTTTACACTCTCTCTTCCTCTTGGAATCTTTTATTCTCTAGAATTTCTCCTAGTTACCTAATCCCTCACTCAAAGTCGCTAGTCGTCGTTGTCGACTCGCTAGTAGCTACCCTCGCTCGTCTGAACTGCACCAACAAATATCCAATTTACAAACACAAGGAATTAGTAACCTGAAGTGCGACGACAAAAAAGTACTTTTAGCCCAAATTTTAATATTGAAAACTCTATTGAGGAAACATATATTTATTAGCATATCGTAGACTAAAATACACCATGATTTATGGATCATTCGCTCTTACTTCATCAAATTTTTCACAACCACTAACGCGGTTTACGATACAAACGTACAATTTGATTTGGATTATTATACTTACATTACTTATTTCTTGCAAAGACATTCATAATTAGAAATCGGACGGATTATAAGTTCAGAATCTGATAATCGCAACTGAAAATTGAAGATCAGAATCAATTGTTGTAACATCCTCAAATGGGCCCAGTCGTTTATACACTCGGTATGTTCTAAATCTCGAGCTTATTAGTGAATATTAGAATTAATACAAAATTATTATGAAAATAATTTATAAATTATGATATTAAAATATTAACGAAAATATATAGGTTTAAATGAAATATTAAACGGTTTTGAATAAGGATTCCGGAAACATCCCCGTTAGTTGAAACGGGCAAGCGGATATTAACTTGTAAGTTGAAAAGGGGAACAAAATACCCCTTATGGATATTATTGAGACCAAAGTCGGTCTCTGCCCTTTTCCTTTACACAGACAAACGTATACTAACACCCACACTTAACACTCTCTTGGTTTATGAACACTTGAAGGAGGAATCACCAAATACGAACTCCATCAACAGATTCAAGCTAGTATTCTGCTTCTTTTAATCATCTTGTTTGCATCTCCATCATCCTTATAAGTTCCTTCTTCCATAGCTAGTTATGTTCTTGAGTTCTTGAAGTTAGGTCAAAATGGCAAAATTCAAATTAGCCATCCATAATTGAATTCATGTATTCCAATCTGTTTCTACATGATTTCTAAGCATCTAGGAATCATAATCTTGAATTAAAATGATGATTTAAATCAAATTCCATAAAAAGCTTCAAATGGGTCAAATGATGAAGAATTTGATCCTAAATCATGAATCATTGGTTAGAGTTTATCAATTGTATGTTTCTAGACTTGTTTTGATGCCTTGAATGTTGTACAAACACTGGATAGTGAATTGGTTATGCTGGAAATGAGTTTGGGGTGAGAAAATGGCCAAAACAGGGGCTGGAACTCGTAACTGCACTGCAGGAGAGTGCTTGCGATCGCATAGCATTCCCTTGCGATCGCATAGGGTGCCTTGCGATCGCATGGCCCTCCCTTGCGATCGCATGGGGCCTAACCAGCCACAGTGAGCGGTTTGTTTGCTGTTTTTCGACGTTTTATCGTACGGGATGCTCGTTTAGGATTCTAAATAGTCTAGTGGCATCATTAGGGGATTCATATTAGTTATATTAGTTATGTACTTGTGTGAAGTGACTAAACATGAGTATTCTCTTATAGGTAAACCGTACGATTCCGAAGAACACGACGATCACAATATTTGTTTACTATAGCCTCTAGCCTCTCAGGTGAATATAGGATAACATACAAATTAATATAATCATGTTACATGTTATTAGTATGTGCAAGTAGTTCCATGAAATGAAATTAACACTGTTGTATGCTTGAAATGCGTATTGTATGCTATGTTTATGCATGACACACGTAACCATTGAATCATGATTATGATATGATATGTATGCGTGCTATGAGGCCCGGAATGGGTCAGTTTTGTGTTTATGAACGGATCCGAGATATGGGGCTAGTTATAGTCCTTGATCGAGGCCAGATTGTGGTCTGGGATTCCTTGAGGCCTGCGGATCGATGATAGTGTCAACGGTACCTGGATAGGTATTTAGGGTTTGGCTAACCCAATGTTCCTCGTGCGATTAGGGGATCAGTTACCCGCTGTACCCCATGGAGTCGATGACTTCATAACGCAACGGTGGACCGCTACCCGCTCACCCACCCGCGCGGTTGATGTGTCTGGTTTCCCCAGTTAGGAGTGTTGAGCCGGGCTCGCTACCCTGCAAGATTATGCTTCCTTCTGGCTGTGTCAGCTCATCGCGAGATGCTAGGATAGCACTGTTTGATATATTGATGATATGTGATATGTTTGTATTACTGAGTATGCTATCTTATGCTCACTAGCTTTAAATAGCTAACAGATACTCTCCCCATGATTGCAGGTAATACTTAGGTGTGTGAGCTTTGGGTACCTGCTGGTTGTTACTTATCTTTTGGAGGGACACTTGTCTTTGTTACTTATGTTTACTGTTTATGTTTGTATAAACTTGTTTATGTGGTCGGTGAACAGTTTTAGTAACACCAACTGATCTTTTGTATATCGTGGCTGATTTTGATTGTAAATAATAGCCACTTTTATATTTTCCGCCACTATTATTGAGTTTTGAAAAACAGGTTTGGTTTAAGTTCAGTTTACAAATGGATCAACGCAGTTTGGATTCTTGATTTTCTATTATTAAAATGAAAAATCTGGTTTTCAAAAGCGCGGTGTTACAATTGTTGTAAGTAATTTCAACTTGTAAGCATGTTCTTTTTTTATTCTTTGATAGTTCTTTTCTTCTCTTCTTTCTTCGACCTAACACAGTGACAATATAATAAGCATGAAAAAAGGGAAAAAAGTAGTTGAAGCAGAATGTAGAATCTCGCTGCAAGTAATAGTTACTATTTAGTTGTTCTTCGTTTTTTTATTCTTTCATTTAGGGTTCTTAAAAGTAAAATTCTTGTTGAGTTTGCTGACTTGTTGAATTCATAGCACTCTGCTCACAGTAGATATTTAGATCAGAAATTCAAAAATCAGGTGCATAAGTTCTCATCCTTGATGATTTTATCATTGATCTTTTTGTATGTTAATGTGATTAGTGGTTTGAAACGTTAAGTCTTGACTCTAACTAATGTGATTACTAATTTTCATATGTTATGTGATTAATTGCATATTTAGTATGTTAATGTGAAAAATGAATATTGAATACTGAATTAAAACCTTGAGTGTGGTGACGGTGGTGATTTTATCTAATTGTAAGTCTTGCATAATATTTAGTAAGGGGTACATATGTTTTATGTTAATTTTACTAGATTAAAAAGTTACTTCAAAGTTTCTTTTTAAGATTCTGTGTAAGACACAAAATTTGATTAGACCGACCATGTATATGTCTCGGATGGCCGATGGATATATATATATATATATATATATATATATATATATATATATATATATATATATATATATATATATATATATATTAAAAAAAATTCTCTTTAAAAGAGTGTGAGTCATTTCAAAATGAAATGCAACATGAATTAATAATGGGAATTTTAAGTATAAACTTGATTTTTTTTCCATTGTGTACGTTATGGCGTGATGCATCTTTCCTTTTACTTTGAGCGTCCATTTCTTTTAACGCTCCTCAAGTCTCCTATTTTGTTTGGCATCAATTTTGTTTTATATTATTTGTGCAACAAACACGTGTTTGAAGTGCGAAAATTAACATCTATCATGAACACCCTTGTTAGTTAAAACGTTTACATAAGTAACAATGTCAAAAATCACGATTTTTCTCTTACCATGTTCAGGGCTAGTCTATAGATGCTAAGTTCATGGATCCGAATTTCTCTCCTCGCTTATAAATTCAACAAATGGTCGCCGATCTAATGCATCGACTCTTGTTGATTTGTTGTTCATCACCGAATAATATTACATATGTGTAATCATGTATTTCTAATCAATTTACCCATTTTTTTTAGATTTAATGAAGGACAGATGTCATTAAACACGTGTCATTCTCATAGTCACTAAATTTATGTATTTTGTTAGATATCTTGTCTTAGTATTTCATTATCATACTCACTACAAGTAATGACATGTGAAATCCATTAATTCATTTTTCTTATTTCTACTTTTTTTTTATTTTAACACATAAAAACTAAGGAATAGAGGGAAGATTTAGGAATATAACATCTCCTAAATCTACCCCAAATTTCTCCACGATAGGATTTGAACTCATGATATAGACCATAGACACACCAAACATATACTACTCTCATACCACTAGGTTAGAAGCCTTAAATATAAGTATGACAAGCATGGACACCTAATAAATGAAATGTTACAATCCATGTGGACATACATGGACGCCTAAAGGGTCACAAGGCGTTTGGTTACACCTAAAAAACCAATCACTCAAAATTCCATTTTTAGTTTTTCTATTTTCCCCTTTCAAGGACATTGACACCTTACAAACATTTGATCGTAAAATCATAAAACCAATAAGTTTATTTTTGTTTGTTCTCTTTAAAATTGCATTTTAGACATGCATGTTCTTTTTCTTATGTTGTCACAATTTCTACTAATAGTTGATTATTGAGATAGACGTGCTACCGTTGAAGCATCAACATATAACAATATTTAAAATATATGCATTAGTGACTCTCATTACAAACAATTATATCAGCACTAACCAATAATAATAATAACTGTCATTACCAGACCTGCAAAATTATTTTCTTTTACCTTTTAATTGGTTAATAGAGAAATAAAGAACAATGACTTATGATGGTCGCTGGTCGCCATCAACACCGTGAGCTCAATTAAAACCCGGGAATACCGAGCAAGACAAAGCAACAACACGCACACCACAAGCTTATTATACTTTGTTATTAGGTGTGCCACGACTCACGAGCTTATGCCGTGAGCTCTGAGTATGTACAGCATCTCGGAGCTTCAAAAAAATGCAACATTTTGATTTATTTTAGTTAACTTATTTGGAAAACCATTTACTATCTTTCCAACCGGGAGATAATATTTTAACTTGTAAAGTTGATTTATTCAAGAAAAATCTATATTTTACTAACTTATAACATAGCTTTAAAGATGTTGTACTTTTTGTTTATAAATCATTTTGTAAGTCACCCCCTTTACAATCTCACTAGTGTGATTGGTCTCTTTCCAATTTCCAATCCTCAAAGTATTCATTAATTGTTTGTATGAAAGCTATTAGTTATTCCTTTTCAGTTAATGATATAACAATCTTTCTTGGCAAAATTAATCAATGTTCTAAAATAAACAGTTTGCATATTCTTCAACTAAAATGTGTTCACATTCATATACTCACCGGCGACATGCAGGCCGGGTAGAAAGGAAACCGGATTACTGCCAATTATAAGATTCAACATCTACTCTTAGTTTGTTGCATTTTTACTGATCGATCGAGCACAACAATATAAGTCAACACAACACCTGAACACGCCCTAAATCAATATTGAGAAAATTGGCGCGCATTAAATCTTAATTACCTGCAGAAAGTTCATATAATGAAATTTGAACGATTCATATGATATGATTGGTGGATATTCTACACATATACATCAAAGCTTAAAAAAAATAAACTAATACTTCTAATTAAATATTAATATATAAAATATTCCTAATCAAACATCACTCCGTACGACCCTGAATTGTTTGATCGTATATGTAGATATATACAACAAATAAACCAAAAGTTACTCCTTGATTTTTGAGAACACACATTGTCGATTAAAATGATCTGTGCATATATTTATAGGTCAAGGAATGACGGTTACAACAGGCGGTTACTTAGGGCGGCGACGGTCGGTGGCTAAGAGGTGGTTACTGTGCGGTGGTTGTGTGTGTGGGTGGTGTTTTATTTATTATTACATAATATAATATAACTATGGTTTTCTAATACTAATCAAACTTCAAAATATCAAGATTAACTCTACACGAATAAGAACCATGCTCATGCTCTGTTCTGTTACTGGAAGTTAACAATTCATAAAGCTTGGAGATTATGACATTAAGTTTGAAATATTAAAATTTTATAGCTTTAGCATTTTTCTAAATAATAATAAACAAAATGGAGGAAACCTCATCTCTTATAAAAGCGTGATTAATCATGGGTTTGTAATTTGAGAGATTTTATATTCTCCAATTGAATTTTCATATTTTATCTTTTTACTCATATGATTAACATAAATGTTAAAATTAAAAAATTAAAGAATGAGATAAGCAAAAAGAATTAGTGTATCACACATATTACTCATTCAATAAGGATGATATAGTAGAGTCAAACAGAATTGTTATTTTCTAAAATTTTTAAGTGAACATCCAAATTGAGGTCAAGTTCTATCTAGTTCTAGTAGGGTTTTCAAGGTCTCTTTTCGGTTACCATATAGATTTTCGCACATCATAATTTACTCTACCATGTATTTGGTTTTTTGTTGTGTTATGTACACTCTTGTATTTACACTTATCAAATAAAATCTATAATTGGAATCCTATTTATGCGGGTATAATGAATACTATTTTTATAGTCTAAAAGAATAAACATAATTACTCTATGAGAGGTTATATACCCTCAACTCTATATTTCTATTTATTCTTTTACTTGTATAATTAAGACACGTGTTAAAATTAAAAGAGATTATTAAAAATAGATTCTACCATTTAATTAGTATGAAGATAAAGTAGAAAAATTAGTAAGAAAAAAATATATAATTTTCGTACCATGTAGCAAAGAGAGGATCCACTTGTAGTGGTGATAACGAGCTAAAATTTATGTGTCATAGATGTCATTTGATGACACACGACTATGGGTGTTTAGTCATCGTCTTGTCATTGTTTGACTCGTCATTTCAGTAACAAGCTCGGCAACCATTTCTTTTTCTTGAAATTTTTTCAACTAATAAAATTATTTTAAAGTAAAATTATTTGGGTTCAGTAATGGTAATGGTGATGATATAAATGTTAATCATTAACAATCATTACCTCAATGACTAAAACGACTAATATAACAATTAGTCATGACCGTGCGGATAATTATGATCCCCTGTGAATTTTAACTTAACAAATAAAAGCCCCCTATCTTATTAATAAGGGCCCATTTCGTCTCTGCCCTCTCATCAATTTTGAGCCCACAAATTCACTTTAGGCCCATCACTACCATAACGAATATATAAGTCGTCCATTCCTGGCCGTGAACTGAAGTGAACAAGAACGGCAGCAAGTCAGCAACGTAACCCGACCCGACCCGACCTGACGAGATTAGTCACTCACGCTCTCCGCGAACAAGAACGGGCTCGCCAATTCCAAATAGGCGAACTTTCGTCTCACTCTTACTCTCACCCATTGTCTGTCTACCCACGCTGACGCTCTCTGCTCACAAATTCTACATCTTGAGGTAAATAAACTCTAACCTAAAGTCTAATTTGGTTGAAATTAATACAATTATATGCTTATCACTTTTTATTAGGATATGTTTAAGAGTGTTAGATTGATTTATTTGGTTGAAAACTCTAAGTTATGGTTTGTTGAATTATGATGTATACTGTTGGGTAAACCTAAATTCAGTGTTCTATGTTATTACTTACATGTTTATCTGTGAATCTGATTGTTTTTTTGTGAAGTTCTAATATATAATTCACATATCATCATATAACAAGGCAGTGACGGGAAAACTATATCTTGTTGGGTGGTATATTAGTTAGTATATGAGCTAGGCTTTCATAATTTGGTTAATGTATAAGAAATGAGATATCTAGAACTCTCCTTTTTATTCCAAGTATTTAGAATTTTTATGGAAAGATCAAGAAACATTTTTTTAAAACCATCTAAATAATAGATTATAGCCTAAACGGTCTACATACGGCATAATGACTATCGAAACAATCCTAGTTGTCGGTTTTTGTAGGCTACTAGTTTAAATATGTGGTTATCTCATTTGTTACAAACCACTTTAATCGGCCGGTGCCCCCCAAGAGTCTTTTTTATGGATATGCCATGTAGCATCAATCACCTCTTAAAACACCATAGCTTCAAAGATCTATCAATTTTCAAAATGGAATAACTTTTTTGTTGCCTTCTTTTATATAATTTTTTTTATTATGTTCTAACAAGGTGTGTGTATGCATCTGTGTTTTATCTCTATTTTTCATCATTTGCTTAGTTAAAAAGAACCGCAAACAATTAGAAGTATTTTCATAATAGAAAAGGATAGCTAGTCATTGAAGAAAATAATTGTTTTAGTAAGATGATGAGGCCTGAGGGTGAGGGAAAATATAGAGGATGAAAGAATTCAAGAAAACACGGGAGAGAGAAAGTGAGAACTGAGAAAGTTAGGAAAATATGAAATGATTATAAGAAGTCGAAGTCTTCAAATGCAGGAGAGAGGGAAAGTTGAATAGTCATGGACTTGTTTACTGATGTGTTATGCACGTACAAAAGCTACAATTTAAGAGGTTTCTGTTTATATAAAAGACGGATTATATTTTCATTAATGAGCTGTAAACTTGTAATTGTTTTCAATGATTTTAATGGACATGCGTTGATTGCACATGTGTTGCTTATATATATATATATATAGGTAGATATTGGTATACAAGCACCTACCTTCCTTGTTCAGTTACCTTTTTCTCCTCTGCAATGGAGTCTCCAAACCCCTCTTCCTCTGCAACCCCCAATCCATTCGCCTTTTTCCACCATCATTTCTTACGCCTAGGCTCCGCCATCGCCACTCGTATCGATGAAACACGCGGAAGAATTCCCACAAATCTTTTCCCATTTAAACACCATCGTCCATCATTGCCTTTTGCTTCCTTGTCACAGCACCAACAAGATAACAACAATGTTCGTGGCGAGAAGCATGTGTTTGACTTGGCTTTAAGTTCTGCCAACGTCTCGAAGACACTCGCCGGAACGGAGTTGTACACTGTCAGCAATTCAGACAACGAATTTGTGCTAATTTCTGATCCTAATGGACTCAAGTCAATTGGATTGCTTTGCTTTCGTCAAGAAGATGCTGAAGCATTTCTAGCTCAGGTAGAACTTGTGTGTGTTTGTGTCCGAGTAAGGAGTTATCTGTATGTTCATTGTGTATCTGAGTATGAATTGCAGGTGCGATCGAGGAAAGGGGAATTGAGAGGGCGAGCAAAGGTTGTACCAATTGCACTTGATCAGGTGATTATTTTTTAATTTAGGTTTTTGAAGTACAAACATTGTTATGCAAAACCCTGCTTTGTGTATATAATCTAAACAAGTCTACATTATTAATGGCTTTGGAGTTGTGTGAAGTAGAAACATGGTTATGCAAAAGCACCATTTATGATCAGTATTGCTAAATGCTTACACCTTTAGCTGAATCATACACAGTGGTTCAAACTAATTTGTTTGTTTCCTTTTTTGTTGTTTGGACTAATATAGTACACTCTACCTCTATTAATAAAGTCTTGATGATATAAGAATTGATTTTGGACTATTTTTAAGCCTTACGAACATTTATAAATGCACATCTTGTTATATTAAACCGCACCTAGTACCAATTCTGTTAGTTAATATAGTACACTCTATCTCTATTACACTTGGTGTTCACTTGTTATTCTTTTGTATATAGGTTTATATGTTGAAAGTAGAAGGAATTGCATTTCGATTTTTGCCGGATCCTGTTCAACTTAAGAATGCAATGGAGGTTGGTGTCCAACATGAACACAATTTGTTTGTGACTGATTATATAACACATATATCACGGATCATACTTTTTACATAGAGCTGACGGGTCAAGTCGTCAACTTTAAAATGTCAAAGAGAAGTATCAAAGAAAGATGTAAATGTTGCAGACAAACAAATCGAAATCAATCTGATTTATTAAGTGTTATTGTGAATCATGAGTTGACTATCTTTTAAAAATCTTGCTTAAAAAGTAGTGGCAATCGGTTGATATTTATTTTATTATTATTTGATGTGCTACTGATATTGATGTTAGTGTTTTAATTCTGAGTAGTTGTTAATGTCATGTTTTAGCTAAAGGCTTCCGCTACCAAGAGTGGGTTTGATGGAGTTCCTGTTTTCCAGGTATGAAAAATGACTTATTGGATTTAATTGAATGAAACTCTTTTTCTCTTAAGTGGCAATGATGTCACACCTGCCATTTTTTATCCGTGTATATCAAACATTTAATGGGCAAACACAGAATTGAGGCCAACGAGAGGAGTGAATTATCTAGCAATTGATGATTCAAAGGGGCAATATTTTATAATTTAATAGCTGCATTAGCATTACCATTCCTGGATCTGAATTATTGCTTTCATGAAATGCTGAATCTTGGTTATTGTTTTTCACAAAATATTATGTTTGGCTCTCTTGATTCTTTGCACAGTCGGACCTCCTGGTTATAAAGAAGAAAAACAAACGTTATTGCCCTATCTATTTTCGAAAGGTTTGTATTTAAAAGTTTTAACATCCATTATCCAGCGGTAAAATATTTTCCGGATTAAAACCTGAATCATCCTAATCATGGCTGTTGCAACATCAGGAGGATATTGAGAAAGAATTGTTAAGTGTTCCACGAGGACCTAGAGGAGCCATGGTAGCACAACATATTATGGTATTGGAAATCTCTTTGCTTTTCATTAGCTCCATTTTAAGCTATATTTGGTACTGAGAATGCTGTTTCTTTCCCTTTGCAGGTGGGAAGTCTGGAGGATGTTCTGAAAAAAATGGAGGTAACTAACTTGTTACTCATTTTAACATCTCCCGATTCATTTCTGCTATAATATGATCATTAATCAAATTAACTTCTGGTGGCAGACGAGTGAGAAAAATTCTGGTTGGGAAGATTTGATTTTCATCCCACCTGGTAAAAGTCACTCCCAACATTTGCAGGAGGTTGTGAATGCATAAAAAGACTCTGTTCACAAAAGGTCATGATCAAAATAAGGCCCAAATGTAACATTTTTAGTCATCTTGCGGAAAAAAAAAGGTAAAGTTGTCATTTTTCTTTTGGTGGTCACTCCCAAAAGTGTTTGTACTTCAATTATTGTGTGTGAAAATCGATTCTCTTTTAGGAAGTTTCATAAAAATAATTAACTTACTGATGTAAACTTTTACCAATATGGAAATGTTACTATTTGATTCAGGATTTTCTTACTTGCGGCGATCACCATCTAGAGGAAAATGGCAAGGATAATGAGATTACCAGAAAAAGATCATATCTTTGCATACTGGACTCTTGATTATTGAACAGTTGAGCTTAGATTACATGACACCAAAACCAGACTGGTCTGTAGTTTGATTTTGCTTTTAATTTAATTATGAATGTCGTGTAATATTTATGGCGGTATGTTAAATGAATGAATCTTTCTAGTCCCCTAGTCTCAACAATTGCACTTGATGTCCTCATACAAGTTTGTTTAGAATTATCATGTATTTGCTGATAATCGATTCCTAATTACTAATTGCATTTTCTTCTTAAATAATAATCAAATCCACATTGGTTTACGAATTCTCATACATCAAACTTACGTTGAAAATATCAATCAAATGCCCTTTTTATTGATTTTCTATGTAGCAGCAGTGAAACTATATGTTTGGATCGTGCAAAAGATGCCGCCAATGTAACATCGACCAAATCTTATTTAAATCCCTGTTGCCACCAATCTTCGATACTACTTAAGTATGGGGATCCTTACTTTTGTTAAATTTAAGTTTTAATATAGTTAAACCTCATAATGTTAAAGAGTGGCAAATGAAGCATAACCATGTTTCTTAATTCACCTTTAAACATGATGATTAGAAAGATGTGTATGTGCACGTTTGGTTCACCCCACACCACGTGAGGTGCAGGTGCTCATATGCTTTAAAACATCACTCAACCTTTTCCCTTGTGCATTAACATAAAGTCATTCAATGATTTCCTTTTTGGACCAAATAGATGATATTCATATTAATGTAAGAGTTTGACAACTGAATCCTAATTAAGCTTGCTTATGAAAGGGTGAAAACCGACAAAGACTTACCCCAAGAGCTGATCGTCACATATTTTTTCGAGCCTTTGGTGGTGTTTGTTTTTGAACGAGTTGGTGTTTGGTGTTCTATTCGAAAATACACAAACAAAGCTAACCAAAAGGGTAACACTTTATGCCAGAATAAAGAAAAGCTTGCCAGGTAAGATATTAAATGAAATTAACTGATAAAATCTACTAGATCATTTTATTTTTTAGATTACTAAGTTTTATAATATCTTTTTCTAGTCATAATATATAGATTAGTTATTTATAAAAACTTGGGTTAGTTATAAATACTTAATAAAAGGGTGTTTGTGAATCAAGTTTATCCATCCTTTATCCCAGCTTTCTACATATATTTCACACCATGAGACAATGTTGTTTGTAATTGCATCTTTGTTGTTAATTTAAGGAATGAAAATTTTGGAGTGTAACAACATTTTATATATGTATGAATATGGACCACTATATTTATACATAGATAAATTGTATTTTGTTTTGTATATATCAGAATTTAAATTACTTTAAACCGTTCCGACATCGAAGGACAGATGATGTCGGACAATATGGTTGCATATATATGACTATATATAATTCGTTAGGGTAGCGTTAAGGTGCCTACGGTTACAACTGGCTTGTCAAAATTAGTGTGTTAAGCCAAGCCTGGAGTTAAAAATCTAAATAATGGAAGTATCTTTTGACGAATTAAATGAATGGAAAATGTTGAATCTAATATATTTTTTTAATCGTCTATGCAAAGCATTGGTTCAGTAACAAATATTATATGATGGAAGTAAGAAATGAAATAGTATGGGGGGGTTTCCTTTAGGTTGCTTTATCCTTGGAGTTGGCTACATTTCTGGGGAGTCTCTTCATAACACTCTCATCAACTATCTTGTAATGTCTTGAAAAGCCTCTGTGGATTGTACCTGCACACCGATCTACTTGTTCTTCGTATTTATTGTACAATGCAGGTAAAGTCGCTGCCAGAATCGTTCCTGGAATTTACATTTCAAACCCAAATTAATATGTTAACCATTGCAAAAACAAGAGCCTAACCATCACTACTTTCAGCAAAACTATATATAAATATTTCACCTTGTCTCGGCCAACTGCTACAGACCATAAGGAAGCATTGCATATATTAATGGGTCGAACTAGATTCTCACAATTTGGACTCGTTTACTTATTAATGGGTCTATTTGGGTTTTTTATATTTGATCTCAAACTGGTCAAAATTGTAATAAAAATATTTTAGCTAAAAAAGAAACGGGTAAGAACTGACCTAAGAAGTCACCCAAAGTGTATTTCTAATGCATAAAATTAAATCATTTTGTTCAAAAATTAGATTACTGTTGAAAGAATACAGTTTTTGAAACCTCAGTTGACACACTAAATAGTTATATTATAAATTATTGTTTTGGGCAAAATATATTTTTGGTCCAACCGGACCCGACCGCATTTGCTAATTTTTATGACATGTTACCCAACCGATCTGACCAAACCCATAGTGTTGCCTCTAGATTGGCCAGCCTGGCAAAACGGGATTCAACTCATTAATGGAGGCAAAGTGGTTCTGTATTTATCTTTCAAGTACTTGGATTTTACATCTGATTTTGTCGAAGGGGAAACATAATATCCTGCTGTTTCTACATACCTACTAAAATTATAACAACACTTTAGAACTAGAATTCTGTATCAGATGTACCAATCCCCTGAATATATAATCTGCTGTTTCTATACACTCTATTTACTTCTGATATGACAATTTTAAAGTAGTTGTCCAAAATCAACACTAAATAGCATCTCGTTTAACACAGACTGATGGACCTATATCTCAATTATATGAATCAAACTAGAAATCAGAAAGAAAGATGAAAAGATAGAATAATCGATTTTCGAGAGGTCGATCGGCTCTCTTAAAGTTTACTTTCGAGAGATAAAACCAACACTCCAATGATATAAAAACTATCAATCAATTTCTGCATAAGAGCATCAATATTACAACCCTAATGGCATAATTATAGTCAAAGATAGACAACCTACTCCTACAAAATAACACTAACTACTAATCCTTATCTTAATATAAATCCTATCTAAATATAACAACTAATTAATAAACATATTTAATATTTAAAACATACCTAAGTAATAAATATTAACTAATATATCAGGATCATATTACTCAAGTTTAATGAAAAAATAAGGTACTTAATACTAACACTTGTAGTGGCCTTACTATATAAGAGAACTCGTAACCCCTTTAGAAAGAGTACTAGTGTTTCTACATGAACCAACATTGTGAAACAGGGAACAGTTCAAAAATGATAATGACATAAATATATGAATACGTGAAGAATAATATTTCCCTTGTTTCAATCATATAATCATCCTTTCCTTAACATATTCGTCCTACACCTAAAAAAACACTTGGAATTTTGCTCTGAATTCCAAAATCCTATACCTGACTTAAATTCCTAGTCTTCCTACACTCAAATTTGGCACAAATAATTGAACACGCTATAAGATTAGTGTCCTTCAAACTATTCTTTGTTGTGTGTATGTGTAGGGAGTGAGAGAGATAGAAAGAGTACTACTACTACCACCAGAGTTGTGTAAAAAACTGCAAAAAAAGATGTACTCGCTGATGTTCCAACACCACTACACCAGTACAAGAAAGCAAGCAGAAACAATCACACACACGAAAATACACTTTAATAGCTTATATAGAATAAACATTAACAATGAAATCAATTTATATCATGGAGATTGATGTTCATACCGATATAGGCAAGCGTGAAGAAAGAAACTAAACTTCCAAGGACAGACAACAGCCACAGAAAGCCCACGACCTGCGTGTTTGATAGAGAAAATGTGGGTCATATTCTCTTCCAGTCTTCCATGTCAAAGAAGAGAGACTCAAATCACAATCACATTCAGAGGGTGTTTGGATTTCGTTTTTGGAACCAAATATCTGATTATTGAGACTTGATGTCACTGCAATTGGTTAGATTATTTGGATAAACAAGTGTTGCTTGTAATTTTCTGATTGATCAGAGGTCAAAATAATCAATTTCATACTAGCTTTAACAAAGCTAATTATCTAGTGGTTAAATAAGACATAATACCCATTCACACAGTTTTCTAAATAACTCACATTGAAACAACCCTTGGTAGGTCTTAGACTCTTAGTTGCAGGTAAGGGTCTCCAAAGTAACACAACTAATTTTGCTAAAATACTGGTTATAGAAAAGGTAGGTCTACAAATTACAAAGAGAGGTTCCATCAATTATCACTGTGCTAGATACTAGAGAATGCCAAACCAGTCTCTTATGGAGTTGTGATCACAAACCATGAAGAAGAGCCTGAAGTCCTTGCCAAGGGTGATGTCATGCGCCATAAGTAATAGATAGTTTACTTTGATACGAAATGATGCAGCAGCATAATTGACCATCTCCTCTGACAAAATAAGTTCAGGCAATGTCTGGATCTGTCTGTGCAATTTTTAAAACAGCTATAATAAGTGAATGCCATACCAGAAGAAGCCCAAACTTATCATTCAATCATTACAAAATTTAAAGGTAAAAGCAGTCATACTTGTCCCTTAAAGAAGCATAATTGGCATGTACAAACCGCAGGACGATCAAGAACAGCAGAACATTGGAACAAATTGTTAAGAATGATAATCCAGATCGTTCAAATATTAGCCAAGCAACAGTTGAAACAACAATGATGCCCAATGAAACACGTTGCCTCTTCCACAACAGAACGTCAGCCGCTAAGGATCAATAAGGAAACAAATAAGGCCCATCAATCATTTCAGTAATTCATGTCTTCATGCAAATATATCACTAAACAGCAATAATAAGTCAATCAGAAAATGACAAGGGGTCTGCAATTCATTCCATTCATTCCACTGCCAGAAAGATCCACTTAAACTTCTGAATATGTAGCCATATACTTACAAGCTTAAACTAAAGGATTCAAGCAAGTGACTACATTCTTCAACTACATAACTATATCAAACTGAACATGCCTGCATAAATTGGAAGAGTTTTACAAAGTGATTATCAATACACTTTAATTTCAAGGCAAAGTTTGCAATTCAATGAATTACTCTTTCCGATTTCACACGACAGCAAATTTGAGTTTTTGGTCAACGAGACCAGTTTCCAACTTCAAATAATGATGAAAACTTCATACTAAATCAAGCTTTAATGCATCTGGAGGTAGTAATCACTAACAATTTCGCGTGAAGATCTACTTCTGAATAAAAAAACTAATCGTAGGTTTTGAAATAAAAAAGAATTATACCCTTTCCGCCGCCCATCAACTGGTGAATTGTGGTCTGACGATCAAACAACCGGTAACCGGAACTTGTGGATGTCGAGCACGTATTAATATCCCCTTCAACATGACCGTAAACATCTTGTGAATCCTCCATTGATATGTCAAGATTTCACAGCGTAAACCAAAATCAGTTGAGAAATGAATCAAAATTATCTCATAAACTGTTACAAATCCTAGAGAACTCTGAATGGGTATTAAACATTCGAGCAGTGTAAGACAAACTCAAGAACCCCGAGACTGATGATTTGTTTGTTCTGTATTAGCGATTTTGCGTTGAATTGATGCGTTCGGCCGGTCTGTTCATCGGGAGTTTGGAGAAACAGGCATATTTTTTTTTCTTTTGTTTTATTGCATAAAAAGACTTGAGACTTTATCTCTATCAAACTCACCCTGCTGATTCTTTGTTTTGCATTATAAGTCCGCATGTTCTGTTTAAATTTCTAATTTCTAATTTCTAAAAATCACTTTATTTACAGATATAAGTTAGATTTTAGATTTTATTTGGTAAATTTTCAAATTACTACAAATCGATTTATTTACAAATAAGTTAATTCTAGATATATTAGGTATAAATTGAATAATTTATATATTAAATTATGGAGAAATAATGTGTGTAACGAACAACATTTATCTTATGTGTTGTTGCAAACACATAACGCTTAAATTATTAAATTAATCAAATGAATAAAATTATAACTAACTTAAGTATATGTGTATGCAACATCACCTAAAATTATATTCTTAATTACGTAAATCATTTCTCGTTAAATTATTTGTAAAATGAGAATATATATTTTGACCTCTAAATTATGCAACAATCTTTGATTTTTTTTAATTTATAAGTTAGTAAGTAAAATTAGTAAAAACTTATTTATTAATGAACAAGTATGGTTCGTACGTACAAATTTTCTTTCAATAGAAAGGATTTGTATAAAGATTTGTTATGAAACTTACAGATTTTGTCATGTTTTTCTTTAGATTTATACAAGTTTGTAATTTTATATAATAATATTTGTTATCAAACAACTTTTTTTTATATAATTTCTACTTAATGCTAGTTTAGATATTTAGTAGATAATCAATGGTTTATGTAAGGGAAAATTTTATATACTCCTTTCAAAATTATATTTAACTACATGAGAAATCTGGAACTTTAATTGTTATATATGGACTAGTCATTAGGTTATCTTTTTTTTATGAATCTTTATATATGAAAGGCACTTAAATATAACTAAACGTGAACAATGTTTTTCAACTGATTGTCTTGTTAATAGACTATATTAAATAATATATATATCCAAAATAATTCAATATAAGTTTTTTTAATAAACACATTACCTATCTATTTATAATATTACTAGACTAAATGTCCGTGTGATACACGGGTTGATTTAAATATATTAAGTATTAAATATTAATAAAAATATATTAAATAATAATAAAACGCGAATTAATAAAAAACTAATAACATACGACATCAACACTCTGACCAGTGGTGAAAACATTAACGGTGGGATGGTAGAGTTGATAGCAGAAACGTAGTATCTTCTAATATATATAAAAGATAGTCTTTTATATATATTAGAAGATAGAAGATAGAAAGGATCAACAAATCATTTTTATCCTCATGCTTATTAAAACTTCGATTGTTTTTATTTTGAAAAAGATCATTTCTCTAGTAACATGTGTGACAATTAGATAAAGAATATGTTCTTACTTCTTGATTTATCGCATAGTTTAGATAAGCAAGCTTTCTTACTTTAGCTCAAGTAATATGTGTGGTAATTAGATAAAGAATCTGTTATTACTTTCATGTTTTTTATAGAATGTTTGAATTAGCTTATTTCTTTAGTTTACAAGCTTATTATAATTTTAACAATTTATAATAAATGTTATATACATTATCCTACTTAATACATCGTAATAAATGTCAAATCTTTTTCAAATAAAAGAAAGAAAAGTAATGACGCTATAAGATATTGTTAGTATTTATAAGTCGTAAAAATAACTAAAGTGAATTTTTTTTTTAACTTTTATTATGCAAAATTCATTATACTCGTTATTAATATTAATATTTCTAAAAACATAAAGATGAAATATGGTAAAATCTAAAATAAATAATGAGCAAAGAGAGATTAATGTTTTTGTTGAATGATGAGCCGATGAGGTGTATGTTTGAATTTTGAAACTTTCAAAGTCTCTAGAACAATATTAGTATACCAAAATGATATGTGATTGTACTTTATTATTTACTTATCATAAAAATAAAACGTGCAGTTTACTAATATTTTTTTTATTTTCTTCTTTAATTTAACAATTGTATTAACTTATAAATAAGAAAATAATCAGAAAGGATATATCACCCCTCGTTTGTTTAGGATTATTACGGTTCAAATTACAGAGGGTGTGATCTGCAATAGCGTGAAAGCTTTTGAGGTTAAATGAAAAAATAGTAGCCTGTTTCTGGAAGACGTTCATAGATTAAGGACTATTAAGCAATTAAAATCGTCTTTTTCCAAATTAAAAACCCCCATAATTAGATGGCGCTTGACATTTTAGAAAATCCACTCCCACGCTACATGAAGCGCGTGTTAAGACCATCTTACCCTGGAAGAGAACAATCGGGTCCCACTTTGAGGTTTAGATATATTTCTTGAATTTTAATTTGAGGTTGATTCACGATAACTTGATTTTTTTTAGCAAGTTTATGATATTATAATTTTGGCTAATTAAGGTGTAATGTTGGAAAATTTATAAGTTGATATATTATTTCAGACATGATATTGTGGTTCACAAATAATTATATTTAATGGTTCGTGTTACTGATTTTTCTATGATTTCAGGTTTTGTTTAGTGATGAGTCACTTGTTGCAAAGTGTATACACGATTAAGTTATGCTAAATTCTCAGATAAAAAGTGAATGTGATCAAAAATTTGCTCCTCCTCATAAAGTTCTAGGGGTTGTGCACTTGTGCCCCTAATGGGGTCAAGGGCTAGAGGCCTTTGACATCAAAACCTAAACGAAAATTTGTTTTAAAAGGCGCGTCATGGCGTCGCCAAGGTGTGAGGCGTCGCTCCGCCGTTAAGAAATGGTCCTAGGCGTGACGCTCGCCAAGGTTTGCCAAGACGCGTCTTTGCACGCCAAATGACAAGCTTTTTATAACGTGGTGCCGAAAAAATCATTTTAAAAAAAATTGAACTTTTTTGTATACATTTCGCAATCGCGTGTATAGAACTTCTATAAATTTGTATTTTATACTTTGTATATGTTATTTTGCTCATCATTTCCGTAACTTTGTGTAATTAGTATATTAATAATGATAAATTTGATATATATAAGTATAGAATATATACAAAATCATCGCCTTAAGTCACACCTTAAAGTGTTTCGCCATGACTCCTAAAGCTTGAGGCTTGACCTCACCGCCACGCGACGCCTTACGTTATTTAGAACCATGGAAGAATGATTATTGTTGATCAGCTTCAATTGAATCTAACTTACAAAAGGTAAAGCTAGCCATTTAAAATTTTAAACCAACTCAGACCGGATGACTTGGGCCAATCTCTCCACCAATTAAACCAACTTGGGCCTTAGTCACATGTTAGTTTCCGGAATAAATCGTAAATGAAGAAAATTTTGAATATATATATACACATATATACATGTAACCAAAAGTTTTAAAAATTTAAATCCTTTAAACAATCTGCTTCAAGTTATTGATTTAAAAAAAATAGGAACTTTAGTCTAAAAGGGAATCAAAATGTCTTTTTATTTCTTGTGTAATTTTCGATTAAGATAAAAGGAAAATGAGAAAAACTAAAAATTAAGGCCGAATTTGGTTATGAAAAATTCTTTTCAGTTTTCTTGAAAAGAATTTATGGAAAACGGTTGTTTTCATTTTCAATTTTCAGTTGAATATTCTAAACTGCGTTTGGTTAAAATGAAGGACTATTCATTTTCTATTTTTGAAAATTTACTAAACATGTTAGAATGTGACTTTTTTACTAGTTTTGATTTTAATCTTTTGTTTTTTGAATAATACAAAATTTTACATATTTCAGCAAAAATAATATAAGATTCAACAACAAAAAGCTCCGAGTAAAACTATTTTCACTATTTTACTGATATCATGGTGGCAACTGTCTTTAACGATCTGATAAATAGCAAGAGGAATCATACATGATAAATTCTTTGATGATTGAATAAGAAAGATGAAAAATCCATGCTCCCTTCCTTGCTATCGGCTCCAAACACACAGACAATGAACTTGTATACTTGGGACTTTGGGAGTTATGCCATATTTCTGTATTTATAGTTCTATACTTATCCAACAATGCCTAAGCCCAACACACTTATTCTAACCCTAGCCGATTAACTTAATATCCAACCTATACAACTTACAATAAATTTCTTCTTAATATTTAATCAAGCCCCTTAAAAGGCCCAACATAAATCTACTAAGCACCCATCAACTAAATAATAATAATAATAATAATAATAATAATAATAATAATAATAATAATAATAACAATAATAATAATAATAATAATATTAATATTATTATTATTATTATTAAATCGGGTAGTACAGGGTGACTTTTAACAAAATAATCCATTTTATTTAATATATAAAAATCAAATCTTAAATTATATTAGAGTGTCGAAGCATTTTAAATCAAAACAAGATTAAAACTTTAAACCCCATATTTGATCTATCTAAATCTCAAAGTTTTAATCACAATTATAAACCTACAACAATTGCTTATAGAAACAAACTTATTTTAGCCGGAACCTTGAACACTGAACAAGCCAAACTAGATTCTATGTGTATGTGTGTCGAATGAGCTAAAACCGAAAAACCCTATTCGGTTTCTTTTGGTTGACAGCTACACAATTGAGAAAAGTTTTCTAAAGTTTGTTAACCTTATTTAACTAAAAAAATTATGGTTTCACCAAAGTTACTTGTTTGGTCATTTAAGAACATAAATACTCTACATGTCCCTAAGGTTTCATTTTTATACTTGTTTGGTCCTTTGACTAACACACGTTAATAATAGAAGTTAGTTTGTCTTCTAGTAAAGGGTATTTTTGTCTTTATAACTCTTATACCCATTTACAAACATACTTCTTCTTTCTCTTCCTCCTCTTTTCTCTCTCTCTCTCTCTCTCCCTCTCTTTTATATGCAATCAATTGATACATTATTTCTCCCAAAACAATTTGTTAGTATAATCGACCATGTGGGAACACCATAACAAAATCAAAGATCAGATCCATGTTTTCCATCATGTGTACATAATAACCACTTAAATTAACTTAACAAATCCCACCAATAAAACCTCAAATCTCAACGGCTTGAAAATAAAAAAACCTAAAATGGTACACGAAAATAGGGAACTGATATCAGGAAAAGATATCACCAAAAGACCCCGAAAGCAATGGAAATTGAGGAAGGAATGGTTTATGGTCGACGAAGAAAACCCAAATCAGAAGCATTGAAATTGAATGATGATTTGTGTGATTTTTAACATAAAATTCTTGAACCTGAAAGGAAACAATGTACTTACTAGCCTCTTCATGTAGTGAAGATTGAAGAACAAGAAAGAAGAGTAAAGAGAGAATCTCGAGAAGAGAAGAAGTGATTGTAGGATGATGATGGTGACGATGAGAGATGAGAGAAAGTATGAGGAAGATGAAGAAGTATGTTTGGAAATGAGTATAAGAGTTGTAAAGACAAAAAATACTCTTCACTAAAAGACAAACTAACTTTTGTTTTTAACGTCTGTTAATCAAAATGATTAAACAAGTACCTCAGAGACATGTAGGGGTAAGTTTTAATCGTAATTAAAGAATCAAACAAGTAACTTTGGTGAAACCACATGGACTATTTCAATAATTTACTCTTCTTAGGGTCTAAAAAAACATTACGTAGCGAGTACTGAGTTAGACTTTTCGGGTACATACTTTGTATTCGGGACTATTACTGAACCGACTTGGTAAAATCGATATCCGATACCGATATCGTATATGAACACTTGATACTATATTTAATACCATCTTTAGATCAAATTCAATATTCGATAAAATTAATACCAGTCAGTAGCGGTCTGGCACCGTGCTAAACCCTAACGCTGTGTTCCCGAGTTATAAAAAAAAAAGAGAAAAAAATTGATTTAAGTAGAGAAATGAGCTTTAGTCGTGTTCACACGTTTTTTAGAAGAGAAAAAAAATCTTGAGAAGAAATTTATCTCTTATTTTCTTTTTTGATTTTTCTCTAATTTTTTATATTATTCTGGTTTCTCTTCTCGTATAACTCTCTAACGCGGTGTTACAAAAATCGTGTGGCTGGTTTTGTCAGGTGTGCTATACTGCTATTGATTCAGCGGTGCCGAAAGATTCCATTTGGAAACTTTGGAACCATTTTGCTGCCATCTATACATCTCTCTCTCTCTCTCGCTCTCTCTCTCTCTCTCGTTTAGTTCCTTCAATTGATTTGCAGAACAAATGGCTCTTCGAACCCTAGCCGGTGGGAAAACCCTAGGTCGGTTATACGGATTTAAGCAACAGATTCGTGGACTGCAGACGTTTACGCTTCCCGATCTTGCCTATGATTATGGCGCACTGGAGCCGGCTATTAGCGGAGAGATTATGCAGCTCCATCATCAAAAGCACCACCAGACCTACATCACCAACTACAATAAGGCTCTCGAACAGCTTGAGGACGCCATCGCCAAGGGTGATGCCTCCACTGCCGTCAAATTGCAGAGCGCCATTAAGTTCAATGGCGGAGGTTCGATCCATATCTTAATTTTTATTCAATTTTCTTCTTTCTCATACAGATGCTTCTATATTTTGTCGTTATACATGCTAGGACTCTATATACAAAAATTTTAGTCAATTGTACACCACAGTCCATAACAAGAACGACAAATAAAAAATTGTTTTTGCATACGTTGACGAATTGTACAAATATTTGACATCAGGAATTTGGAACTCTGCTCCTGGAAAAGGATAAACTCTATCCATGTCATGTGTTTAAATTTATGCAGGAGAGAACAGAGTTTGTCTCCCTTTGAACTAGCTATTGTGTAACAAATTAACTAACTAGCTCTTATAATCATAAACAATGATTTCTGGTATAGCTAGCTGATATGCATTTATATGAAAAACTGTTCTAAACCTTATAGTTTGACATAAATTTGTAAGGCCATATTAGTCTTATATTTGGGGATTGGTCAAAATGCAGCAAGTGTGTGTTTGTGTGAGTGTTGTTTTGGTTTGCTTATGGCAAGAGTAAGTAAAGATTGTGAGTGACGAATCTTATGTGTGGAACATTCTTGAACTTTGAATCGAGGAAGCAGTTAGTATGCTGGGTATGAATGGCAATGGACTGTGATGTCATATCCATGTTGATATTCATTGATTTTTTATCATCCATGTCCATAAAAAATAAGTATATCCGTCAAAATTCATATCCATATCCATCGGATTAAATGAGTGAGTAGATATCCATTGGATGTTGAAAGAAGTATGTTTCTCAAGAAAATACCATAATTTGATTGGCAAAGGATATATGCTGCTAGCATTAACTAAGAAAATACCATACTTTTATATATAATTTATGATCTTTGTTGGTATAAATCATGGTTCTAAATAACGTAAGGTGTGGCGTGGCGTGGCGTGGCGGCGAGGTCAAGCCTCAAGCTTTAGGAGCCATGGCGAAGCCGCGGCGTTTTTTAAGGCGTGACTCAAGACGGCAATTTTGTATATATTTTATAATTATATATATCCAAGTTATCATTATTAATATACGAATTACATAAAGTTACAAAAATGATTAGCAAAGTAACATATAAAAGATACAAAATACAAATTTATATAAGTTCTATACACGCGATCGTAAAATATATACAAAAAAGTTCAAATTTTTTAAAAAAATAATTTTTGTGCGCCACGTTATAAAAAACTCGCCATTTGGCGCGCAAAGGCGAGCCTTGGCAAGCCTTGGCGCGCGCCACGCCTAGCACTCACGCCATGGACCATTTCTTAACGGCGGAGCCACGCCTCATGCCTTGGCGACGCCATGGCGCGCCTTTTTGAACACCGGTATAAACACATAGTTTCTTACCAAAAAACTGTAGGAATGAAAATATAACTCTACATAACTACAATCAAAGCTTAAAGCATAGTATCTCTCACTTTGTCACTTCTACATATGTAACCTACTTAATTTTTGTAAAATTAAGTGTGAATTTAACCTACATAGTTATATATTCTTGATACTACATTTATATATATATATATATATATATATATATATATATATATATATATATATATATATATATATATATATATAGAATCAGGATCAAATAAAAAGAGTTTTAAGATAAAAAGGATAAGGAGAAATGTAGAAGTGACACGTGTCCTTTTAAACCAAAATTAGTTGAGGGGCATTTAAGATATTTTACACTCATTCTCTCTCCTCTGCCTTCATAACCGGTGCCCTCCCACGTTCCTAAAAAACGTATGAGAATCCCGCCCCCATTCACCTAACCCTAATGGTATCGCCGCCGAATCACATCTCCTCCGCGGCAAAGCATTGTCGCTGCCGCACAACATCATCGCCGCTTAGGCACCATCGTGCATCACGGAGCAGAGTCGTCACACAGGAATCATCAGTCTCACGAAAACCCTAGATTCCTCTTTTATATCCGTTGGCGACCTTCCCTTACCCTCATGAAACCCTAATCGACCCATCGCCGCCGTCATGAATCTTCCGCCGATTGTGTTCATCCTCCGCCGCCCCTGTGAAGTCGCCGCCTCTACACCACCACTGCCATGGATGCACAAATGCCTTCGATTCCGCTCGCAGATGCACAGTTGCGATTCCCGATGCACATCGCCGTTCGCCGTCTCTTGTTCTTCGACTTTCTTTGATATTGTGCTTCAAGTTCTATGCACAGCAAATATTACAGATGCACATTGTTCGCCGATTCTTCTTTTGTCTTTTTTTTTTTGTTTTAATCGTGTACCAGGTTATTGTTGTAAAACAGGTCCTCTGTTCTTATGCATTAGGTTATTTGTTAATGTTGTGCATCTGATGTTATTGTTGGACTGGGTATATTTGAATATGGTAAAGCTTGAATCAATGACTCGTAAAGCTTGAATCAACGACCCTAAAATCTTGCTGATCGTTATTTTTTTCATTTCCTAATTTGCTCTTTAAATGTGCATCAGGTGTAGTTTTTTTTTTTTTTTGGTTTTGATCTGAGAATGTGATCGGAGAAGAAGAAGAAGCTGGGGTGGTGATGGTGGTGGTGGTGATTAACGAAAGTAGGTTTCGTAACTGCCAGTTGCTTTTGTTATTTTTACAAATATGCCCTTTTCTGTTTTATTTAATTCCGAATTTTTTGTTTTTTTTGACTTTTTTTATCTTGACTTTGGTTGATCCAATGGTTATTATTGCTCCTTACTTTTTGTACCCTAAAATTCTTTTTACAATATCCCTACCCTATATATATATATAAATTTATAAAATATATATATATATATATATATATATATATATATATATATATACTTGGATTTATACTTAGTTACATAAAACTATATAAAAGATTAATTTCGGTCAATGGATTTATCCATGGATGGAAAATCGTCACACATATCCACTTCATTAAACATTTGGGAAAATCGTGATACATATCCACTCCACTAAACATCCATATCTAGCTATCCACTCATTTGATATTCACCCATGTAACTTTAGTCATATCCACCATTGACGGATCGAATCAGGTGGGTGATCATCAGGTTGGGTGACAGCTGTCATCCCTATTCTTGGGGTTGGCTTCCCTAATTGGCTGTTAGGAAGTTTTTATTTTCAACATATTGAAACTCCTTATCCATCCTTTTTCTTATAGAGCCTTGAAATAATAGATATTGGTCTTGAGCAATTGATGCTTAGTTTGTAAAAACTCATAGAGCATCCCTTAGGGCGAGTAATCTGCAGTTAACAATTATTGACATTTTTTTTTTTGAGAAGGATGCTTTACTTTCTAGAGAACAATTGTTAAGTGATGATGCATTACTTGTTAACTAGACATATATCCCCTTTTATCTTTTTTCTTTAATCAGGTCATGTGAATCACTCGATTTTCTGGAAGAATCTCGCCCCTACCAAGGTAAGTATGTTAATTTGATACTCTACCCATGATTGTGAGCATAATACTAGACTGAAAGCTGAAACATTTTTGCAGGAAGGGGGTGGTGAGCCACCACATGGTTCTTTGGGGTGGGCCATTGATCAGCACTTTGGTTCTATGGAAAAATTGATTGCCAAGATGAATGCTGAAGGTGCTGCTGTGCAGGGGTCAGGATGGGTGGTGTGTTTATTATCTTGTCTAGTCATAACTTCTTTTCCATTTTTTCATCCTCAGTCATTTCTAGGAATGCAGTTGTCTTTTTATATCTAATTATCGGACTATTGTTTTCTTTGAAATTGTGATATATTATCAACAGTGGCTTGCAGTGGACAAGGAGTTGAAAAGGCTTGTGATTGAAACAACTGCTAACCAGGTATAGAATGGTAGTCTTGGTTGTCTAGTAATCAAGAACAATCCACCTTGTCCCTAGACTTGAATCATTTAGTTAAAGGTAGCAAATATACATAGGTTGGGTGATAGCCGAAACGTGTGTGGTTGGGTTGACCCACAACCTCTTTTCAAGAGTCTAATCATTGTTCAGAAAAATTATATTATGATAATTATGTTCATTGTTATAATAACTTGATTTTGGAGTTTATGGGCGATAAAATATACCTTCACGACATTCAGCTGTTTAACCCATTGAACATTTTTTTAGTTGTTCCCTTTATAGTTAAAAACATTGATTAGATTCCTTTGATCATTTGATATCTACTTCGGCTGTAGGACCCACTGGTTACAAAAGGTGCAAGTTTGGTTCCTTTGCTTGGCATAGATGTTTGGGAGCATGCTTACTACCTGCAGGTGATCACATAACTTTTCGTAACAGTTGAATTTGTTCATCATTCATACTTGCAGAGAGTTGTAAAAAAACCCAAATTCACAGGCAACTGCCTGCTCCTGTCACTCCACCTTAATGGTCGTGTATATATGTTTCAAAAGTTTTTTCCTTGTTTTTAAAATTTATATTATATACATGGATGCAGTACAAAAATGTGAGACCAGATTACTTGAAGAACATCTGGAAAGTCATTAACTGGAAGTATGCCAATGGAGTGTACGAGAAAGAATGCCCATGAAGAAATAATCGTGTTACCTATCAGAATTTTGAGACGTGTAATAAGGATAGCCCCACTTTTCCCTGGGACTAAACCCTTGTGTATGCAAAAACATGAATAAGCCCGTGTCTCTTGCTTTTGTTTTCTCACTCTTTGTAATCTAACATCCTCTTTCTATGATATATTGACGCTTGATTATGAGATTTGTGACAGTCAAGTCTTTTACTTGTTATTTATAGATTTTTTGTTCTTTGTTTTGTTTTTTTGACACATGGCGTACCTTTTGAGCCTTTACACTAGGGATGTAGTCGAGTTGAGCTACTCGTGAGCTATCCAAGCTTGGATGTTAAAAGCTCGAAACGAGTCAAGCCTTAACGAGCTCAAGCCCAGATAGAGCTCACTTAGTAAACATGTTTTGCGTATCAAAAAGTGAGTTCGATAAAGCTTGCAAGTCTAAACAAGCTTTATATATAATTTATATTTACATATACAATTTTAATGAGAAAAAATATAATATAATATCTGACTCCAGAGGAGTCGATCTTAAACAAGCTGAGCAGAAACTTCATATACTTTAAAGTTACTATCATGAGCTCTAAACAAGTCAGGCCCGGCTCGTTAAGTACTAGGCGTGAGCTCGTCTCGGCTCGTTTATATATATTTTTTTGGTCAAGGAGGTTCATCCAAAATGCCTCGATAGGTTGACTGGAAATTAATCAAATTTTTACTATGATATAGAACTAAGAGACATAGGTGGTGCTGTATTCATTCTAAAATATGGCCCAGGCAGGGTAACGTTTATCAATCAAGTAGAAACTTCCTACTTTGTTCTGTCAAATCAGTGAATCACAATATCAACTTTCCCCGGGATTTCCCACTTGAACTGTTGTCAAAGGTGTGCAACCAGCTCATGGTACGAGGCTAGTTGTCTGGCTTTAGTAACTCACACGTGTCCAAGTTCTTTTGCGATCCTAATGCATTCTGCCATGGGACAATTTGTCTTGATTGCATTGTTGGAAATGTGGGATCTACTAACCGTGTATCCCTCCTACAACAGAAAGTTTAAAACCATAAGATAATGCAAACATTTTGTAAATAGGAACAAAGTCAACCACTCGTATATGGAGTACTAAGAACGTGAAAAACATGTCAAAGACGATCTCAAACAAGAAATTAAATACGTTTATTCATCCTACTATGCCTTTTTTATTTATGCTTTTCAGTTTTGTTCTTATTATAAATTGTCTCTAGTATTTACTATTTAGGTTATCTTGACCGAATGGTGTCATACCCATTTCTTTTACAGATATAAAAGTAAATATATTTAAATATCTCACGAAGTACCTGCTGGATTGCACTCATTATTGTCATGAGACGAGGAGAATTGACCTTCGCACGACTTGCTATCTGTCACATACATACACGAGCCAATAAATTATAGAATAGAGAAATAACATATTTATGTAACTGATGTTACTGAACCAACATTTAGAACTAAAAAGACACAATATAACACCACAAACCTCATCAAGTTGGATATAACCAAATTGTAAGTTGGGATCACTTTCATCAATCATCCGGTGTAATAGCTTATTAAGATCATTCTTTATGTCATCACCTAACCATCCCCATTCTCTGGCCAAAGCAAGCATTTCAGTAAGATAGGATCCACAGTGAAGAGGCCCTGTCCATAGAGGCCCGGAAACAACAAGCGAATCAGGCACCTGTAAGATCAGATAGATTTAGGCCATGCCAAGGAATTATTGATATAAAATAACAAACAAATACAGACAAATGATAGCAATATATGCTGCTATGAATGAGAAATGCTAGAAGGGTGAACCATACATCTGATCCACAAGGACAATTCACTTGACAAAGTTTGTCCCAGGAAATAGCTTGAGAGTGTCCACAACAATCACAGTAGCCAATAAACCTATAATGCCTGTTACAGAAAATACACTTAGAAACAAAATTTTATGGCTTGATGAAACTCTTTATAACGTTTATTATAATAAATTATAACCAGTAGTACATGCCATGGGGTGGTTTTCCTCGGTTAACACGTAGCAAAACTCTGAAGACAGGCCCATGATATGAATAGTATGAGAAGAGTGGTGAAACATGATAACCCAAGACAGAAGCCTCCCGCATTGCACCACCTATAAGCATCCGCAAACCAATTTCATTCGAGTAGGGCAGCGGACGGATATATGCTCCATATGCAGCTAAAGAACTAAAACATACAAAACTTAGGGTGTACACTTGCTAGAAAGCACTGGATTATACAAGTACAGAACTTTAAGGAAGTTTACATAATGATGATAGATAACTAGATATTTTCAATCAGTCTACCTAAATTATACTTTAATATGGCTAATTCCAATCAATGTTTCTAATTATACAAGAAGGCTCTTGATTTCGTTTGTAGAGCTGTCTTGCTTTTCTAAGTCAATTCACTGAAACTTAAGTATAGATTATTGTTCTCCGGTTTATCAAAACCCTAATGATGTAAAGTCTCATACATGAAGCTGATAAAGAATGATATTCTCGGACATCAGGCATCGTAATGAAGAGCTAGAATGTAAAAGGTAAACTCACTGGTTAGGCCGATGACCGCCAGAAGAAAACCCGTCAGTTGATGTAACATAAAGCAATCCACCTAATTTCACAGTATCAAATGCAAACCTAAAGAAACTGGAATCACTCCCAAACGAATCAACATCAATGAAATCGAAGAAATCCCTCTCAACATATCTCTCGGCCAAAACTCGATTCGCAACAGAATGACTCACCTTCCACCTCCCTTCCTCTTCACTCGAAACAGTTGATAGATTTGACACTATAACACGATTACAATCCTCATTTGCGTCGTTGGCCAACACGAAATCGGCCTTGGCTTCAGCCAAGTAACGCAGTGATCGAATTCCGCAACCGCACATTGCATCAAGAACTCTTAGGTTAGCGTTGGACTTGTTATAAACAGCGGCAGCGAGAACACCGAGATCCCGGCCGGTAGCGCTTTCATGGCGAAAGAAGGTGTCACCGATTTCAAAATGGAAACCTCTCTCGGTTTCACAGTGAGAAGTGCAAAGAATGGCGGTGAGAGGGCGAAGACTGAATGCTGTGGGCTTAGGTTTTTGGGACGGTGGATTCAGGGGTAGGATTTTGGGGTAGAGAGAAGATAGGGTTGTTAGTGCCATGGCGGGAAGAAAACGAGGGTTTATGTCATTTCCAGTTTTACGGGTCATGTTTATAACCCGGATTTTGGATCCTGCGCCGTCTCAAAATTAGGTTTTATTTTCTTAAATAAAATTTTCCTACCGATTCCCATTATTAAATAAATAAAAATAATCTGTAATGTTAATATTATCTAATTTAAGTGATGAGTAAATTACAAAAACCGTTCCTGTGGTTTGTAAAAAGTAACATCTTTAGTCTTTTATAATCAAAAAGTACAGAAATCGTCCCTGTGGTTGACATTTTGTAACACATTTGGTCCTCGTGGTTGACATTTTGATACATATTCCGTCCTTTAGACATACGACCGTTAACTTTCAGCGTTAAAAACCCTCATATGACATGCACATGAGGGTATCTTGTTCATTTTACACACTATCCTTATTACCAAACACATTTTCCCCCAAAACTCAAATACCTCTCACTCTCTCTCATTTGCAAAACCTAATAAGGCTCTCTCTCTCTCCACCGTGAATCCATTTCCAAGTTCAAACCAGCCGCCGCCAGCGAGTCGGACCACCGTGCAACCATCACCACCACCGGCGACAACCTTTTGGATAACCCCACCGCCACCATCAATCTCTGACATGTCCTTGAAGAAGAAACCAGCCACCACCACCACCATTAACCACCACCACCATCAACGAAGTCCACCATCAATCTTTCTGCCGGTGTGGAAATCACAACAACCACCGTCGCCTTGTCACAACCACCAAGTCGCCTTGTCACAACCACCACGTCGCCGCCCTCTGTTTCACAACCACCACCGCCCCATATGAATTTCCGCCCTATGTTTCACAACTACCACCGCCCAATCTGAATCGCCGCCCTCTGTTTCACAACCACGTCGCCTTGTCTTTCGCTGTCATATTCACACCCCCACCACCAGCTACGATTAGGGTTTGTGAATCGCACCACCACCGCTAGGGTTTCAGATTTCAGCTACAGATGAAGCTTCGATTTGGAGCACATATAGATTTCGAGTTTCTAGAGCACAAATTAGGGTTTTCATCACAAATTTCTTGAAGCAGATCTTGGATATGGGTTCTCGAAATTCGAAGCACTGATCGAAATTTGTTCCAGATTTGAATCTTGGTTGATTTGTAAGCCTTTATTAAGAAAGTCTTAAAATAGGATTTTAGTATTATGATTTTTTCTTTGTTCTTATCAGACTTCAAGGTCTTAGATTATGAATTTGGTTTTGTCATCTCAAATTTCTAAGTATTTAGATTAGTATTTCTTTAAATTTTCTTTTTCTTAGTTGATATTATAAATCTAGTTCTTGGTGTTAATATGCATTTGTTCCTGGAAATTTATCGAGTTCTTGGTGTTGATCTGTTGTTATTTATGGAAATTCATAGAGAGAGTCACAGCAGAGATCTGTTTTTATTCATCTTTCTTATCAGACTTCAAGTTCTTGGTGTTGATCTTGGTGCTTTCTGTTTTTATTCATCTGTTTTTATTCATCTTTCTGTTGTACTTCATCTAAAATCATCAAGAGGAGAGAGAGAGAGAGAGAGATAGTCGAGAGCAGGGGGAGAGAGTGAGAAAGATAGTTGGTAGGGGTGCAAGAGTGTTTGGGAACATGGATTAAGGGTAGAAAGACCAAAATACCCTTATGTGCAAGGCACATGAGGAGCCTTAACGGAAAAGTTAACTGCCGTTTGCCTAAATGACCAAATGTGTTACAAAATGTCAACCACAGGGACGATTTCTGTACTTTTTTATTATAAAGGACCAAAGGTGTTACTTTTTGTAAACCATATGAACGATTTTTGTAATTTACTCTATTAAAATCAACAGAGTATAAAGGAAATCAAGAGTTTATATGATAAAAAAGATTAGGAATTTACATGTATAATTTAGTAGATATAAGAATTTAGTATGAAGAAATAAAAATTTTCTTTCTGAAATGATCAAGTATCCGTTGTCCATCTTTCATATCTAGACTCGAGTTTCTCTCAGAAAGACTGTATTTAAGATTGACTTATAAGATCGGCTTAGAGCACGTTTTCAATTTAGTATGATTTAGGGGTAATTTCATATATATCCTTATAAATCTTCTAAGTTACGTATATATTCTTATGAAGCTCGAAATTAGGTCATTATCTTCTTAAAAACTCTAAGCACTCTTATATATCAAAAATAATAATTGAATATAAATTGAGTCTTTAAAATTTAGAAAAGTTATCCACAATATAAAGTACATGTAAAATCCCTCAAATGCTCTTGTTCAAACATTAGAAGCAAACCTTCAATACACCTTCTTGTTAAAAGAAATTATTATTTGACCTATGCATGCCCTGTGATCGTGAGGAAGAGTGGTGATTCTAGTAGATATTGCGAATTGTCAGTTCTCACACGAATGACCATGATTTCGCTCCAAAATTTCCCACCTTTTTCAAATTAAATAACTTTTGCAACTTTTGAACTGAAGAAATTTAATTAGGGTCGAATTGGTTTTCTTCATGACAAAAAAAACATTAAAGGCCAAAACTGATTACCACAATCGCCAGCTCTTCTTAACAGTAAAATTGCCAATGAACATTGGCTCGACAATCACGTGCCATAATTATTGCAGATTTTTACATGAGGGAAAATTTTTTAATTTTTAAATGATTTAATTTTAATTAAATTGTGTTTTTTGATATAGAAGAAAAGGTTAAAAGTTTTAGAAGGATGTTAGTATAATATTAAGTTTTTTATAAGAATATATACGAATTTAGAATTTGTAAAGATATAAATGAAATTATCGTTTAACCCTATATGATTTAGATCTTCTAAATAAATAATTTATATCTTCTTAATAAACACCGCTTTGAATGAAGATAATTGTTTAATACTTGTAGTGAATGAACAATCTGGTTAATAAAAAATTACTATGTAAACCTTTTGATTTATAAAAAAATTCACTACTGTTCCGATCCTAATGCAGAACATTTTTCACAAAGGAAAAATCGAAACCGCTGAATTGAATTGATGTCTGGATATAAATGTAGTATACTCTATCTTTATTATATAACTCCAAGAAGATAATAACAATGCTATAAGTACAAACATGCAATGGATTTCTCTCGCACTGAAGACATGAAAATACTAGTTATTAACTTATTACTACTAATAAACGAAATAGAATATAATAATTATAATAAAAATAAATGAGATGCATGTATATATAATTACTAAAAAGGGTATGGCTGAACTTGGGCAGGAGCCATTTGCCAAATGTTGAGCGTAGCCTTCACAGTGGTTGCAGTGGCGTTGTTGAAGATGAATAACTTTGCTTCTTCGTATATTGCTTTGGTTGGATACACCCTTGATGTTATTACCGTCCTTCCTCCTTGTGCAAACCCCTCCACCACCGAATGATCCACCTTATTTAATTACACGAGTATATATATATTTTAACAACTCAGCTTTCAATTCGATTTATATATTATATAATATTAACTACAATACGATTAATTAAGAAATAAATTTATATTCATATTTACTTACCAACAGCCTCATTGTGAATTCTTCACCCTCCAGCACAGGAACAGTGCTCCCATAAACCACTTTCTCACCGTCATAATCCAGTGATGACCTGTAATAATTTTATAATTCATTTTTCTAGTCAATAAGTTATATATAATTCTGTAATTTGAAGATATATAAAGAGGGTGTTTTGTATACAGTTAAAAGTGATACACACTTTATGTATATAAATTACAATTTTTTTATATAAAAATCATCTCCCATATAAAGAGGTTTTATTTTTAAAATTTGTGTGTCTATTACCTTAGCTTATCGGTACAAAAATGTGTTGCAACTCCTCCGTTAGTATTTTTAGCAATGTAGAAATAAAACGGAGTTAATTCTGAAAGTGTTCCATCAGCTAGAACTGCAACCCCAAATGGCCCTACACTTCCCCTTTGGGTTGCACCCGAGCTCGTGGTGCAACTGTATTCATCATTGGTTTCATTTATTGCTTTCAAAGCGTCTTGATCGACCTCAAATGTTGCAATTATGTCCAACTACAATAGTCATATGTTACGTTATTATTTCACCCGACCAGTTTATTTGACTAATGGATTACATGTTATGTCATATACAAAAACTTAATAAAAATAAAATGCAAAACGACTTTTGCTTTTTCTTGTACCTGTGTAGCCAAGCCAATGTGAAGTGGAATGATTGAACCTGGCTCGAGCTTGATCTCTTTGAATTCTCGACCATTGGATCTCAAGCTTTCAATTTCCTCAACTGGCCAATGAAGTAAGTGGGTCCCCGTCTTTCGATCTAATACCACAGTTCTTCCAACATTCTATTTATAAAATGTGAGAAGGAACGTCACGTCAAGAATGTTATTCTAAAATAATATATAAAATAAGTAAATAACATACATAAATAGTAGCCCATCCTCTAGAGAGGTCTTGATCAGCACTATCAGATTCTCCAATGTAACCCCACGTGACCCGTCTTTTCTTTAATGGGTCATAAAGACTTTTTGATGCAAAGAATCGCCCATAATCACAACGAAACCCGATACCCACATCTAATTCAGGGTTATCAGGAGTCCATTTATCGTTTGTTGGATCATAGGTCCCGATTGAATAAAAATCCATTCCATGCCCCTCCCAACTTTCTTTAATCACGTGTTTGATACCCGACCCAAAGGCCGCCATATCAAGGGCGCTATCATTGGTTAATGAAACCGGGTAAAAGTCAACACATTCCCACATATCAGTATTAGGAACCGAGTGCAATGGCTCATCCAACATTACATAGTTTGTGTAGTCAGTGGTGTAGTAAACTAGAACAAGCCCTGTACTACCCCTTTTAGATCCCATGATCATCCTATGTTTTCCATCTGGACCTGTCCAAACTGTTGATGGGTCCCGGTAGTCTTTCAATCCAATCCCTGGTGGAGTGTACAGGATTGGGTTGCCATCGTACTTGACCCACTCGACAAGAAGTGGGTCTGATGTGTTGACAGGTACGGCCTTGCATTGTAATTGGGAAAAATCATTAGCATTTCCTGTGTACAAGGCAAATATCTGCCCATTGGGAAGGGCTGTGGTAGACCCGGATAAAACGCCCTCGATGTCGTACCATTCGGTTGGGACCATAGCGACAGGAAGCTCAAACCAGTTGACCATGTCTTTGGACACGGCGTGACCCCATGACATGTTGCCCCAAACTGGTGCATATGGATTGTATTGATAAAATAGGTGATACCAACCCATGTGAAATAATGGACCTAAAATAGAACAATCCAACCCACCAAGTCGTAAGATCAACTACAACGGGTAATAAAGGATGTTTGCATGAATGTTCGAATCGAAATACTAGTTTGAATGACTAAAATAAGTGATTACTGATTAACATTTCTCATTGTTAAAAACTTGCAACAAAATATAATATTAGTTTGAAGGACTAAGAGTAAACTAAATAATACCGCTTGTTTTGTATGTCGTAGTTTAAGTTGCGATAATCTACTTTGAAAGGGAAAATTGACAAGATCATATATTAGATATGAAAATACTATGTATGAGTATTTTTATTGTCATAGTAATTTAAGTTTAGGAGTAACTTTTTTTTATAACTTTAGGGGTAATTTTGTTTTAACTTAAAAAAAAAACATAGGACAGCTGTTTTTTCTTTTTCTTTTAACATACTCATGGTTTCATAAGTTTTTATTTTTATTTTTAAGCTATGATGTTATTAAAGGGGTATTTGTTTTAGCTTATCTTAAGGCTTACTGATTTATAAGCTTATTTTTTGGGTTTATTAAGTTTTGTATGTTTGACTTAGTTTATAAGTTTATCTTTAGGTAAAATAAACCACTTTTAAAAAACTAGCTTGAAACAACTTATTTTCTCTCATAGAACCTTATTATAAATTTATTATACAATTATCATTATACTTTTCCTTATATACTTGAATAAACTTTCTTAATCTTTATTATTTAGTATGTCTTTTTTTGGCATTTTATAACATTTCCTTATTTTCTCTTCTAAAAACTAATTTAACCATTTTTTTTCATTTGTAAGCTTATAATCTAATAAGTTAAAAAGGTTAGAAAATTTTTTTTGGCCCAAACACCCCTAACTAAGCTTTTAGGAATTAAGAAAACGAATCACACAATTTTTTTCAAGTGTGAGCCATTTCACGACGGTGATATCATGCTGGCCACAATGACAGTGGTGGCATGGCCCCATCGTGTGATCGGATATTACAACGCCTAAAATATGTTCACACTCCATCTCAAAGGTTCATTATGTATTTGTGATGTTTAAATCATGAATTGTGTGACGACAACAAATTAAGCAACACATAAATTGTAATTGGAGTAGGAAAATATGATGAATAGCACGTACCATTGGGATCTGAAGCAGAGAGTCCACCGAACAACATTATCGATAATCATGAACAATCAAAGAGAAGAAACAAATTAAAACCGGAAAATTCTATAAATAGTAAAATTGATCAAATTAAACCTGCCAAATTACATCGAAAAATAGACTATGAATAGCAAATTTGATCGGAAAGTTGCTGGACTTTAATCGTACCGTAGATGAAGTTTTTCGCCGGTTGAAAATGGAAAGCTGTTCTTTCCCATTTCAGGCGATCAGTTTGTGAGTGCCGCAAGGAAGATTTCTCCGGCACCTGAGCTTCCGGCGGGGCTGAATAGGTTGCCGTGTAAGTGGAATTGTGTTGGTTGAGAACGATGATCACGAAGGATATAACGAAAAACAGAGAGACGAAGGTGATACTAGACAGAACCCTAATGAACAAGCGTTTTCTTAGGCTAGCTGATGACGGTCGGGGGTGGTCCAGTAGAGGAGTGCGGTTGGGTGTGGCCTCAAGGTCTCCAAAGGGTTGGGTGGTTTTCATGGTTAAGGGAAATGGGCTCACTCAGCTCACTGAGTGAGTGTGCTCCCCAGGACAACTACTTAAAGCTTGGGTGTTGGTGCACACTTGAATTATGAAGTAGATATTTTTGGAATAAAGCGTGATTTTTGTATTGTTATATTCAACGGTTATGGTTTAAGCAAGCTCAGCTCTGTTAATTACTTAAAAGCGTTTCTGTAAGACTAATATAACCGTCCATATATAATAATTTAATTTAATAGAATGACGGTCCATATTAGCCCTTAGGTTGATTATTTGTAATCTATCGGAACTTCCAAGTGTCGATTTAACTTTGAAAAAACGAGATTAAAGACTCGAGATGTTAGGTGGGAATTAATAAAATATCATCATCAGATTAGGGGTGTTTTCCATAGCTTATTTAAGCTTATTAGCTTATTTAATTAAATAAGCTAAAACAAATAAAAGTGTTTCCCATTACTTATTTAAAGAAGGTTTATTTATACTTTAAAATGACAAAAAAGGGCATGTCTAAAAATCGGAGAAGAAGAAGCAAGGAAGAATAAAGGGTAAAGGATGTAATTTGGATAAATAAACTCTAATAAGCCTTAAAATCTTAGCTTATTTAAAACCTATAAATAAGCTAATAAGCTCGTCCTTAATAAGCTATGGGAAACACTATTTAAGGCTTATTAGCTTAAATAAGCTAATAAGCTAACAAGCCAAATAAATAAGCTATAGAAAACACCCCCTAAATAATGTAAACAGTTTAACACAACTTTTAAGTAAACAATATCCTGGAAGGCTAACAACTAAAGCAAATATGTATAAAAGGGGGTCAAAATGCTATTTGTTGATTGCCCTTTATGTGGGGAAGAGGAGGAAATTGAAGAACACATGCTTATCAAATATGTTACTGCGAAAAAAGTATTAAAGGAAATTGGTTTATAATGGGGAGTGAATTTGAGTGATATCTTGCACCTATCCAACCTGGTTAATTGGGGGAATACACTGATTTCCAAGGGGGAAAGAATGAAAACATTTATGACATTAAGAGCATGGGGAGTACCCCAACCTCTACATGTCATGCTTCTGGATACATCAGCGCCACGTCAGTTATGTTTTGCCTATGCTTCAAGGTAGGAAATACCCATGCTTTCATGTTTTCAGATTTTTTATTAAAAAATACTCTCTCTCCTCTCTCCTCTCTCCTCTCTTCTCTCTTTCTCTCTCCCCTTTCTCTCGTTTTGCATGCTACCAATGTTCCAATTATCTCGGTGAAATTTTCGGTGGCCAAATGCCGAGTTTGTCTCCAAACTCGGTATGCCGAGGTTGGGGGGTGGTGTTCCCCTCGGCATACTGAGGTCCACATCAGCCATGTAGACTTCTTGTAGAGGTATACCCCAAGCTCTAATATATATCTTCTTGTGGCTTATATGGAAGATGAGGGACGGGAAAATATTCCCTAGGTTTGGGCAAGAAAAGGAGAATTTAATTAATAGCCATATTAAAGCCCTTTCATTTTTTGGATTAGTCATATATCAACAATGGTGAAGCTACTACACGGGTGGATCGATTGGATTAGTGACCCTTCTGGTGTATTTTCTTGATGTAATTGTACTTTTGGGGTTGATTAGGTGGCTAGTTGTATACGTTTTAGTGCTAACATCTTGCTAGTTTGGTTATATTAGTCATGCTGAAGCTTCACCTTACTATCTTTTTCGTTAGCTGTTCAAAAAAAAAAAAAAAAAAAGGAACAAGTTTTAAAACAATAACAATAAATAGATACTATTGATAAATATTTACAAGTTTGGTAAAAAACGTATATGTTATAATCTAAAATTCATTCACAACTTATTGAAAACTAAACGTTACATATTCTCTTTTCTGTAGGAGGAGTAATTTCCTATACAATATGAATTTAGCACGAAAATAATTTAATTTAGATTGGATATAATCATTCTGGGTTATAGAACGAGTTGACAGTTGACACAACATGCAAGTGTGTAAGCTCTTCAGGTTAAAATGTAAAAAAACAATTTAACCGGCCACCAAATAAAAAAAAAGTCAACCTGCATATACAACTCATTTATGTAGTGTTTAGTTACGTTACTGACCCGTTTACAATATGTTTTAACCAATTCAACCCATAATTAAATGTTTTATATGTTGATGAGCAAAAGTGACCCCGTAAGTGTGAAGATGCTAATCTAAATATGACACGAATTGTTACCCATGTAGATACAAGTGAATCTAAGCTTTCAAATCATGAAACAATTTACTTAATTAACTGGTTGAATGTGTGCTCATGTACGTGTTTGAATAATAGTTAGGTTCTGTGGTGTTCTAATCGATCCGGTTCAAGCTAGCTAGCTGCATTTAGGGTATGTTTGGCGGAAGTAGCTGGAAACTGTTAGCTGATAGATGTAAGCTGGAAGCTGGTAGC
Organism: Pulicaria dysenterica; assembly: GCA_947179395.2. Taxonomy (NCBI): domain Eukaryota; kingdom Viridiplantae; phylum Streptophyta; class Magnoliopsida; order Asterales; family Asteraceae; genus Pulicaria; species Pulicaria dysenterica. The sequence goes on along the minus strand of OX359295.1, from coordinate 69,865,933 downwards.
TGGAGCTGGAAGCTGTTTATTTTATTTATATGTGTTCGGCAAATTAGCTGGTAGCTGGAACTTAATAGTGTAAAATGACAAAAAAAGGACAAATTACAAAAATAGGAGGATTTATAAAATAATTAAAGAAGGTATTTAGGTAATTTGGTATATAAAAAGCTCCAGCTAGTTTTAAAAGCTACTTCAAGAAGTTTTTTGTTTTAGAGCTTTTTTATTTAAAAAAACTTCTAGTTTTTCATCCGAACATGACTTGTAGCTTTTTCTTTCAAAACAAAAAGCTACCAGCTCCAATAAGCTTTAAAAAACTCCATACCGAACATACCCTTAATTTGTTGGTTTGGTTTCCTTACTTTATAGATCCACATCCATAGATTTGTTATTTTCTTCAGTTAAGTTTAATTTGATTGATCCTTAATTTATGTAGTGGTTTATTTGGGTTTCAAGTTTCTGCATATATTATGCAAAAACAAGGGTGTTCCTCTACCTTTTTTATGGAATTATGGTTTAATACAGTTATTGCTATTCCAATAAGCTCAACAAGTTACTTGCATATTTAAACGAGAATTATATCTAGGTTTATTTAATTAAGCAACTTCTTAATATTGACAAAGCATAACAATAAAACATTGTTCTTACAGTAACGAAATTAAATTATGTTATAGGGCCATCCACAATACAAAACCTTTTAAAAATCATAGTGTAATATTTCAAGCCGCTACGTCGTGTCAAATAGGCTGACAATTCCAGACCTGACAGGGAACACGATCTGAACCGGCAAAAATGGGTCAAAAAAGCTCGACACGAAAATAAATAAGTCGTTTTAGGGTCAACCTGACAATCCGAAAGTGACCTGTACAAGGCTAAAACTAAAAATAATAAAATTTTCTTTAATACTTAAAATTAAATTTTTAGAAACAAAATTGTAAATTCAAATAAGGGAGTGACATCTTAGTCAATAAAATCCAATAAACAAAAGTACAAAACTCTCAAAACTAAAAACTTAAAATAAACAATAAAAGATTTAAACTTAAATAATATTACATCATTTTGTTATTTATTAATTTTACTATATAATTTTAGACTTTTGGTAGTTTGACATTTAGCTACTTTGTGAAATTTAAACATAAACAATATTATAGTGACGATGTTTAAAACCAAGACCATTTCAAACTCACCCAATCCAATATTCCTTCCGAGAATACTACGGTAAAGAGGAAAAAAATACTTGCTTTTTGAATTTGGATAGTTTTCTTTAAGTTTTTTTAATTCATGGTTCGTTCAATAGTTAGTACTTTTGTATTAAAGCTACTAAATGTATTAGTATTCGGTATTTTAATAAGTGGTTTATTCACTAGTGATAAAAAATTGGAAACAAACAAGGAATACGTAAATTTTATAACGGAAACCATACTTGAAAACCGAATTTGAGAACCGTAATAAAAAACCGTATTCGAAACCGTAATTGAAAACTCCGTAATTTAAAAGCGTACTCCCCGTAATTAAAAATCGTATTCGAAAATAAAAAATATACTTGTAAAATACATTAAACCGAAATGGGTCGACACGAAACACGACCCGAAACCCACAAGAAATAAACGACGCGACTCGAACATGACACGAAAATAAATGGATTCTAATTAGGTCGACATAAAACTGAGACAAACCCGATCCAAATTGTGAGCCAGTGTCATATCTACTATAACATTTTTCAAAAACTCTATCCATCGTCTTTGACAAAGGTCTTTATAATATTTAAATGATTCACCATTTTTATATTAATGAATTACTTGCTAATGGGTTTTAGCCTATTTGGTAAGGGGCCCCTTCCTCGTAAGAGGTTGGGGGATCAAATCCTGCTGCATGCAGTGGGTTGGGGGTTTTCTCAATGGAGTGAAGGTGTGGTACCCGAACATTGGTTAAAGCCAAAATAACGAGGGTTGGTTGAAAACACGCCACCAAGCAATTCGAACACACACTGGAGATGCTTCACTTTACTTTTTTCCCCTTTACTTTTCAGTTTTCTCGGCTTCACTTTCTCTTCTGTAAAATCTCAACAACTAAAGTCCTTGAGCTGCGTAGGTTTGATCGATCAAGAACCGTCCGTCCGTCCATTGGTTTGGGATGGTCTAAGAATATCATGTAAATTATGAAGCTAGCGAGGAAAAGAACAAAACAAGGGACATTATATTGATTGAAAACCCCCTTCTTTAATTAGGTAGATAAGAATATGAACCGTTGGTTGCTGCTTCATCCGTCAATTATGTCTCCCGCATGTACGTCATTTTTTTATATTAAATGGAATAACACGCTCCCTCTAATTCTTTTTTTTTTTAAAGGCAATCAAATTTTATTATTAAATATGGTCCCAAAATTTGAGAGTTGAGACCCTATAAACCAGATGTCTTACAATTCACATACTAATACAAGACATTTGACATTATGCAAAAGCATTAAAAACTGGGCACTAAATACCAACTTTGATAAGCTCAAACACCTGTGCTAAAACTCCACGTCCTAAGCTTAATGAACTGATGTTGCAGTCGTTTTCTTCACATTTTCCCGAGTGTGAATGGTGTGGAGAGCCATTCCTGCAAGCCAACACCCTTCCTTTTTTAGCCCCATTTTTCTACCATTGAAACAACATAAATTGTGTTTCAGAAAACATGTTTTCTATACTTGGTTTTGCTGTAGAAAAAACATTTAAGTTTCCATTCTTCTAAATGTGATATGTGGTCACTCTTATGACAAGTTTTGAGTTGCCATGAAGAAAGAATTCTCCTAGCTGCAGTTTTCAAGTCACAGACCATCCATTGAAAGGAATCCCCTACCATTGATGGATGGCTGACCAAACTTCCTTAAGCATTGGGCAATTAAAGATAGCGAGACTTACATTTTCAACATGACATCAACATCTTGGACATAGAATTGACGGCAAGTCCACACCTCTATCGTTAAGGTTAACGAGTACCGGTAGCCGTTGACTATCCATTCTCCAGGCAAAAATACAAACTTCATTTGGCCGTTGACAATCTACTCCCTCTAATTCTACTATTATAAATGGTCCCTCGTACAGCAATTATTTACGTAAATTTATTTGTTTGTTTTTAAAGTGGCTCAATTACTATTATTTCATGAAACAATTGATAAATTATATATAATGTGCTATATATGTAACTCTTATCGTAAACAACTATATATGTTTCATAAACGATCATCTTAACTGATTGAAGTATGTTTATAAGTACTAATTCTATAAATTTTAGATACGTTGAATTACTCAAAGTTTGAATGACACAATGCTGTTTTTTTTTCTCTTTCACGACAATTGGCCAATTGTTGGGTCTTGTTTTGAAGCATTAATTTGTGGGAATGATAATGCATGGTGGTATTTGGTCTCATGAGTTGTGACTGCATCTTGGTCGTTAGTTCCCTTTCACTACTTCGATGCTATTATTGAAGCTTAACTATTCGATCAATAAACGTTTTCTTTTTAAGGCAGAAATTATATTAACCAACAATAATCAGTTGCTACATATATGATGAGTACGTACATCCCTAGCTAGCTTCTACCAGTAGTAACAAGAGTAAATTAATTAATGATAACAATACCAAGTTTAGGTAGTAACTATTGAATCCTAACAATTTTTACTAAGCAACAATAACACATTGCAACTTATCCTGTAACCTCAATTTGCAATTGCATTTGGGTTTACTAAGCGATCCCGTCATTACTGATTATTTCCATTTGCCAATTCTGAGTTTGAACCACCGGAAGAACAACGTACTGAACCTAAAATATTCTCTTTTATTTTCTTACCAAAAATTAATCATATCATTGCCATTTTTCCGGATAAGATATCCCGCAGATATGATGATGCATTTCCACAGTTGAAATTGCGATGATGATGAAATTAAGAGAGTTAGAGCTGGCCGTAGTCATCTCTTTGAATAAAATCGAGATTCAACCATTTATGAACCCCATGCCGAACCACTTAAACTTTAGGTTGCATAAAAATAAGGCATGACTAGTTGATTCTTGATCCTTCATGCATCTTTGGACACAAAACTCAAGGTATGTCAATTCCCCTGTCGTGCAGTACAACCCGAACTAGGATTCTATCACACTCCACTTTCCAAGAGAATACAAAAACCTTCTTTCGAATGAATTCACACATGTTTCCCTTCCCATCTTGATGTAAATACTTGATCTTGATTATGTATTTTATAAATTATGTACCTTTTTACTTTTTTTTATTCAAAATTATGTAATGAAATTTATGAAATATTATTAATTATTTTATATTTTATTGTTTTTCAAATAATTGAACTATTTAAATATACCTATTTAATATTTATATTAATTATATTTATAATAGTTAAAAAAATAAAAATTAGAAAAGATAGAAGGTTGAAGTGCGAGTTTAGGGTTATAAAAGGGTTGGAGATAGGAGATCATATGAATGCTGATATAGCAATGGATTTGAAAGGATAATTATGTGTTGGATGCTGATGATCTTATACGTCCTATGCTTTCAAAAACAAGATTGAATGTAACATATATAATTCTCCCATATACGTTACATTTTTCAATTATATTTAACATTTTAGTTTCTATTTCTATTCTTTTATCTCATTTTACCCTTAAAATATTTAATACTAGCTAGCTACTATATATGCTAAATATATATATATATATATATATATATATATATATATATATATATATATAGTAAAAAAAGTTTCTAGCTTTTTTAGAAGAAAAAGTTTTAGCTTTCCATTATCTAGTTTCATCGACTAGCTATTTGTTTAGTTAGGCAATGACTTATACCCTTATTTCTTATTTCTCTTATCCAATGTAGGATTAGCACTAAATATTTTCTTTCTTTCTATTCAAATTAACTGTTATACCTCTACTGCAAACTATTCCTATTTTTTTTTATTGATACATATATTATGTGTGAGTGTAGCTACCTTCATAGGGTTAGTGAGTAGGGTTAATCTTCTTTGTTTTATTTTATATTTTTAATGTATTTTCTCTTTTTATCTATTTATTTTATTTTACTTATTTATCCTTTCTTATTATTTACTCAGTTTTTTTATTGTTTTTTATTTTTCTTATTTTTATTATTGAGTTTCCTTTATCGTGGCCGGAGGTCCTTTGCTGGAAGCAATCTCCCTACATTTTGGTGGGGGTATGATTGTCTACATTTATACCTCCCCCATACCTCGCTTATGCGGGATTGGGTATCGTTGTTGTTGTTGTTGTTGTGATATTATGTGTGAGTGTGTGATTGGTTGAGAGGGGGTGGGGTTGTGGGGTTTATGCATGTTCTTCATCGAGTTCTCAGGTCCAAAGAACCTACTTGATTGGGGTACCCGAAGATGGTGTAATGGTGTTCCTGGGTTACTCGATGGCACCCGAAGGCCATCAAGTTAGGCATAACGCACGGCCTTAAATACATAGAAATTATGATGGACTTAATTATATGAACATTTTGGGGTGGAAAAAAAGGTTTGAGCTCTACGTACCGAAAAGCAAGCTGCATACAAACGTGACTGCAAGTTGATACATAAGACTCGAATTATATATATGAAATCAAACTTATAAGTTCACAAAAATAATTATTATATATGATCCTATATCTTTTGTTAAACGGCCTAATAGATTTGACTTTGTCAAGTTTATACTATTATTTTTAGTTTACCCGATTTTGACTTGTTTGACCCATTACGTATCTGAAAACAGCAAGACAAAAGCATGCACACTAAAAAGATCGATAAACATTGTTATTAAACACTATTAAGTAAATGGATCATACCTTTGACTCACGGACAGTAACAGGTCAGCAGCAACAGATAATAACTCAAATGATATTTGATCTCCAATTGCAATTTACAAAAATAGAAACTCAAGTTAATTATTGCTCAAGTTAGAACCCGTTTTCTCTTTTTTAAGCTTCCTGGCCAACAAACTAATAAAGCCCAAGTAGTTTTTAAAACAACCAGAACCCCTGCTGCAGCTATGACCAGAAAAGTAACAGAATTTCACCAAAGAATTGTAGCCATGACAAGTAAAGTAACAATGAAATTGTATTTTAAAACTAAACCCCTGCAAAAGCTTACTGTTGACGCTAAAAACCATAGACTGTGGACAGTGCTTCATACACCATAGTAACCACCAGCAAACACTCCTCAAATTACTCTTAAATATTCCAGATACCTTCCAAAATTGGTACCACATCAGCTGCAAATTACTGTTCATGCTGAAGAGAACAATGAAAAACCAATCAGACCCATTTCCATAGTCAAAATTAGTAAGAAAAACTATGAGCTTTGATTGTTACAAGCTAATATAGGTGCAACATAAGTGAAATATTTCATCAAAGAATACATTATTATCTACTTGTATATATTGCCCAGTGAAATAATAATAAACAATTAACCAATGGAAGTCCTCATCAAAATTTACAGCCTTTTATGCTAAGTGAATGTATATGTTGTTATCCCCATTCATCTGTACCTAGAATAAAAAAATCATATTTGAAACATGTTACTTGTTTCCGAGAAACAATGTTACTTGTTTCAATTGATTCTCAATGCTCATAATTTCTTAGTAAATCTTAAGGAAAAATGTGAGGTGAAACAACAAACACATGGTGTGCAGTGTAATAAACCAAGGAGCAAAAAAATCTAGTTTTACTTTGTGTTAACCAAATGAACATTCTAATTACAATGATCTTGGTACTAATTCTTACATCTTTCTGCAAATGTGGCTATGTTCAAAATAAGTCAAAATAATATTTAGGTCAATAAACTATTTTCACTCTGAACTTAAACATGTCTAACAATAATAATCGGTTCAAACTCAATTCCAAACATCAGCCATTCTGATTTCACAAAAATAACAATCAATAAAGATCTAGAACTCACGATTTTTAACAGATTATTAAAATATCCACATGAAGAGTAGCATAATTCAGCGAGCTTACACCTTATCTATCAGTAAACTGTTTTCAAGGTTCTAATCAAATGGTCAACTTACATCTAAATTTTGTTCTTCGGGGAACAAAATCTGTGTATTTCTTATTAGAAACCAGTAATGTAATGGCTAAAGAGCGCAAGAAAAAAGAAGAAATTTTTCACATATATTAACCAGAAAATCAAAACACAGAAAACCCGTAATTACATGAAGAATCTAGAAAATTACCATGATTCTTGGAGGAAGCAGCAGCAGAAACCCTAGAGAAATTATCCATCGGAAACAACAAATTTTGGTTACCATATTCAAAGATTCCACTAAACACTCAAAAACCCTGATCAGGCCAGATAGAAATACATTCGAGAATGAGAAAGTAAATCAAGAAAAGGGGATACTTTTCACACCCAGTATCCGGGGCAAAATGTGTTGGTCTTTTCTGGGTTTAAAAAAAAGGGCAAACATGATTGCCCTTTTATCCCAACTACACTCTTCCTACCTTGTAGCATAATAGTCGGAGATTGTTACTTCGCTAAATCATGCTCCTCCTCCTGCAGATAATGAGGAGATCCGAATTGATGATAGATTGAGGAACTGCTTATACTATCGAATTGAACATCATAAATTAGGGTTGGGAAGAGCCATTTTTTCTGTTAATATATGAATTAAGGGGGAAGGTGCGTGAATCAAGGAGGAGATTGAGGGGCTGGAGACTAGAGTTAGGTGAAGATTGATAGTGAAATTGTGAATAGTGAGCTGGTGGACACGTGGAATGTCTAGAGGATGAGAACATGAGCGGGAAGCCGAAAGATAGATGGGCTAGAAAAAGGACACGTGTTCTTAATTTAATTTAAAGATTGACAGGACAAATGAATAGTAACCTGTAATTGTTATTATATATATTTTAACCAACAAAAAAAAATGAACTGATTTGCTATAGTGGTTAACAACATATGCATGGGATTACAGAGTTGGGTTTCGAGTCTTAATTAAAGTTTTTTATGAGATTATTTTCTTTTTCCTATTTCAATCTTAATTCACCAATAGGAACCCTCAATTGCAAAATTAATCCATAATCAAAAACAATTTTGACAAGATTTGGAATTTTAAATCAATTGCAAAATTGATCGATTCAATTTTAACAACATATGCATGGGATTACAGAGTTGGATTTCGAGTCTTGATTAAGGTTTTTTATGAGATTATTTTCTTTTTCCTGTTTCACCATTCTCTCTCTTTGCTTTGATTTTGCTGTGCAACAAAATTTTCTTTTTGTCAATCTTTTTATGAGATTGTTTTCTTTTACCATTTTCCGGCATGCCATTTTAGTTTATCCTTTTATTTATATCATCTATCTATATCTATATATAAAAGACATGCAATTTTTTTAAAAATAATCATTGAATCAATCTTAATTAACCAATAGGAACCCTCAATTGCAAAATTAATCCATAATCAAAAACAATTTTGGTAAGATTTGAAATTTTAAATCAATTGCAAAATTGATCGATTCAATTTTAAATAAATTGGAGGGGTTTGATGAAAATTGTGAGAGGGGATTTATAAAACAGGTGAGGGACTTTTAAGAAAATATGAAAGGGTTATAAAAAAATTATAAATTAATGTAATTAATTATGGACTGTTTATAAATTATGTTTAATAGCTTGTGATATAATTTGTTTAGATAAAAAATAATTATATATTTACGATCGTCTCATTTTTATCTATGTTTTAGTGTAAATTTAATTGTAAAATGACACTTTTTTAAAATTAGTATATTCTTAATTTTTTGTTATCCATTAATAGTAGTAGGTATTCCTAAATGAAAATGATTTCATCAGATACAAAACTTTCGGTTAAGTTTCAAAGAAGACAATTTCCTCTAATGTTGTGTTTTGCTATGACGATTAACAAAAGTCAAGTACAGTCACTTCCAGAAGTCGGTTTATTCCTCAGAAAACCTGTGTTTACACATGGTCAATTATATGTTGCCGTTGCACGTGTTAGAAGTAATAAAGATTAAAAGTTTTCGGTGATATTTCATTTATTGCATTATTTTTATTTAAAAATTTTAATATCTCTAATACACTTCCGAAATACCCGTGCGTGCACGGGTCAATAAACTAGTTATTACTAAAGCAATTGATTTAATAGCATTTATAAGAATCTGATTTATGTTTTTTCTTATAAATATTTGATAATATAATATTCGTTGTAAATATGATTATATTATTATTATCCTAAGTATTAAAAAACTTTGTCTTATTTCAAATATTTATTTTTAGCTTTTAAAACAACATTTGTTAGAATATTTGTCATTATTTTTTTCAATGTAACACGCGGGATTTTTATCACCTCGTATATATTAAGTTTGTGTAAAATTTAGATGATTACAATTTAATTTCTAAACTATTTATTACTTCTATACATAATTTAAAAGATTAACACAAGTACAAAAACTCAATCATATTTTTATTTTAAAATAGGGTTTAGTACGTAAAAATGTATTCAAGTTGTCATCTTTTACTATTGTATATACTGAACTTTCAAACTTACCATTTAATGTACTGGAGTTTTCAAACTTACCATTTTATGTACCGAACCTGCTATAGCATGTTAGAAGCTGATGTGGCGTAGGTCTTGCTGATGTGGATGGTGACTTGACATATGAGTTGGATTTTTCATGATTTAAAATAAATAAAAAATAAAATCTTTACTAATAATATATAAATAATATTAATAATAATAAAAACAAACACCTGCAAGAGGTTTCCATCGATTTGCGTTCACAATGAATCTGCTTCATTTGCTTTTGCAATTTCATTGATGGGCTTCATCATTGATTTTCTTCTTGGGCTTGGTTAATACTCCAGAATCGATAATAATAATAAAATAAAAATAAATCTATGAACACAAACCAAGTAGCAGATCAAAGAGTTTTTGTCCTAAATACATATGTGGGTTTTTTCCCTGGTACAAGCTTCAAGTTCTTCCCTGGTACAAGCTTCATATTCACAACTTTATCGATGTGGGCTTCGATCTTCACAGCTTTATCAACCTGGGTTTCCATCTTCATGGTTCGACCTGGGTTTTTATCTTCACAGCTCCATCTGCTTCATTTTATGGGTTTCGAGTTCTTGAGGATTCTGTTCGAAAGGGTTCATGGTTCTGTTCCATTTAGGTATGTGATTACTTGGTTCAATTTTAGGGTTCCTCATTAATGAAGGGTTTCGATTTGTTCACACACCTCCAGCTTTCCATCGATCTGGGTTTGGGACTTCTGATTTTCAGTTTTGGACATCTGATATTGAGCATATCTTCTTGCTTTGATTTTGGGTTTTCTCGTTCTTCTTCTTTTGTTGGGTGTATCGATTCAAGGCTTGTCCTCCATTCACTTTCTCGCTGTTTGCTCATCTTCACGTGTTTTAGCCATTTTGTTCATATATTGAGATCTGGATTTGCGATTTATTTTAGGATTTCTTATGTATAGATTTTGTTTTTTGATATTTATGATTTTCTTCATCTTCACGTGTTTGTGTTCAAAAAGTTTGATGATTTTGGAGTTTGTGTTTGTATGTTTGAAGATGAAGATGAAGATGAAGATGAAGAGTGTTTTTTATGAAGTAAAAAAAATATAAAAATTAAATGAGGTGGCATCAATTTATGAGGTGTGAGATTAAAAATAAATAAAAAAGATAAAAGTTACCTGTTACCTGAACAAGTGGTAACCGAGTATACTAACTGGTAACTTTTAAAGTTTGGATACATTGAATGGTAAGTTTGAAAGTTTAGTATATATAATAACAAAATAAGATAATTTGGATACATTTTCTTGAACTAAACTTTTTAAAATATGAACGTAGTTATTTATTATTAAATGTAATCATATTTAGTTTAATAAAGTATAATACAATAAGATTTTCATTAAGAGAATATACTTCAAATATTTAATACAAAAATATATATATTGTATGAAAATAAGATAATAAGATAATTATATATAATAAGCGTATTAAAAAATATATATGCGTATATCTAATTAGAAAGACTGAAATTTGAATTTGAATCTTTTAATATATAAAAGACTAATTTGAACCAAATTATTAGAAAATCTGAACCTTTCATTTAATAAAAGATTTAATCTTAGCCGTTAAATTATTTAATTCTAAAATTTTGATTTTAACCTTTTAGAGTCAAACTAATGTGATTAGACAAAGATAACACGTAATCAATTCAATAATAAATACCAAAAATTTATCTTGAATCTTTAATCTAACATCTAACATATTTAAAAAATCAAAAAGCAAAAAAAGGATACATCCATCGATCCCATAATTCTATCGCTTTATTTTGAATTACTTGATAATTTTTCATAGATATTTAATATTTAGGGTTGTTTACAGAAAATGTATTTAAACTATTTAATAAATAAATTTTTTCATGGTTATTTATATAGACACGTAGACTAATTTGATTAAATTAGTACATTGAAATTTTTTTATTGGATTTGTCATAATATTTTATTTTAGGAATCATTTCGAAAATGATGTCATAACATATCACTTCAAGTACTTTCTTTCTTTGTTATTTTGTTTTCTATCGTAATTTGTTATTATATTTTACGTTATTATTTATATATGGGGTATTTGTTATTGATATGTGTATTTATACATGGGGTATTATTTATTTAATTATTTATTTATAATTTTTGTATGTTTTACAATGTTTACAATATAGAAATTTTAAAATTTACTTTAATCATCCTCGTATTTATACACAGAGTATTAAACTAGTTTTTATATATACAAATTGGTCAATTTGAAGACATTGGTAACTTTAACAATTTTAGTGTATTAAAAAATATATATGCGTATATCTATTTAGAAAGACTGAAATTTGAATTTTTATATATACAAATTGGTCAATTTGAAGACATTGGTACCTTTAACAATTTTACTCTATATAACTATTTTCACTATATCATAGTTTTAAAGTCATGATTAATTAAATGGAGAAAATCTGATCATTCAAATTTTGAAACGGGTTAAAGATCCAAGTAATACTTAGAAATCGGATACTTCTAGATATGGTGATCAAAATTAAGTTTTTTTAATTGAAAAAATAAAAGACTCTCATAGATTACTTATTTAAAATTTTATTTAAAAAGGTTTCTCAAAACTAAATTTATATTTATTATATAGATTATTATTCTTCTTTCCTTTTATGTATACTTGTTTGAATATGTCACGTCATACATAAACAAAAAACTATTAAGCGGTTACCAATACATCAAATATCATTTTCATTCTGGCGAAAGAAAACCAAAAGCTTATTTAGACGGTTCATAGAACTTTATCTTCCTTGTCATTTTTTATGTTGTAATTAAATAATCTTCCACAACCAAACATTTTTCCAAGTAATTGGAATATAATCAACGTTTACCTCCATTTACCAAGTATAATATTCTTTTTAGTGTAATTTTTACCAACAAATACAAAGACCAAAAAGATTTTGTAAGAAATACAGAACCCAACTAGCTAATACAACCAATAAGAAATCCAATCAAACACCCTTAATTAAATCTCTACTGCTCAAATACTGTATAAGCTTCAACAGAAATATTTCTAGACACTTACCACATTGCTCCTAGTTTTTCAAATCCAATATTAAGTAGTACAAATCACACCCATCCACACTTGAAGAATCAAATTCTCAAACATCCCATGATAATCTATTCTAAACAATACACTAACATCAGAATAATTACCATGTTCCAATCCTTACAGGTGAAAAACAGTTTTCCAGACTTATGAATTTTTTTTTTGAAAAGCCAAAATATACCTTCATTCAACAAAAGTCTAAAATAGGTACATGCTAGTATCCACACATTAATTTGAGATACACCAAGTCAAACACATTAAAATCACATCACTCTCTTTTATATCTCACACTATATAAACACTCATCATGAACCAGTATGCTGCGATCAGCATAATGGTAGCAACGTGTTAAGTACCATCCATAACACCCTGCACAACACCATCACAGAGAATCCAATACATCCACAACGGTTCTACCTGCGGCTTCCTTCTGTCAAACAGCGACCACCATCCATTACAAGACACTCAATAACGGAATAGCGTCAAAACGATATCATATCATCGCACATCAGTACACACAGTAGCATCAAACTTGAAACCCTAACCGAACGTTGAACGTGCAGCAAAACAGCAACACACTACATCAGGCCTCGTAGAAAATACGCACATCAGTACTTGAAGTTAGCAGCACACGTAAAACAGCCAACCAACACAATAACAAAACAGGCCTCCAGACCTATGAGATGGACAAAGAACCTTGCATCAAAGCCAATATGTCATTTTTAAAAAATAAATCATCATATAAGAAAAGGCTATTTAACTTTATTTGTATTTTTATCGAAAAGCCCATGTTCGGAGCTATCATAACTTTAATATAAATCTATCTCGCTATCCTTATTAATATTAATTAATAAAATTAATAATAAACAAAGCCTCCTCCATTGTGCTATGATTGTGAATGATACTATAATCGTGATTTAATGAAATTTTCTTGTATTGACCATTAAATAATTATACGTATTTTAAAAAAAATAGGTTTTATCTCTTTTTATCATATATTTTTATTTATCTTTTACTCACTTATCAAGCAAATGTAAAATTTAATAGATGATACTATAAAAAATTTAGTATATTATACGTGTCAATTATTAAAGATATAAAAAAATGAGGTAGGAGATTAAAATAAGAGGGAAAACAAATTTTCTATTTTAAAATTTTGATTACCTCCAATTCTCCAAACATGAATCATTTGGTCAAATTAGTCTCTTCTTTGTAAATGTTGGTCAAAAGAATCAAGCAACAATTAAGTTTAAGCCACAAAATTTCCTATGTGTTTGGCGGTTTGGCCTCTCCAAAATAAAATAAAATAAAATAAATATATAATATATGACCAAAAGAAAAAAGTGCACCTATACACCCATCTTCACTAACTCCTTATCAAGATGATTGAAAAGCCGAATTAATGAATGATAGTAGTTTCAGTATATAACAAGTAACTAAATCTAATGTCACTAAACATAAAGATAATATTTTACACATCCCTTTTTTTAAATTACAAGTAAATCTTATATTTCAAGAATGTAAAACTTAATTAACAGAATACAAGTTTATCACAAAACCTTGCACAGACCTCTTTAATTTTAAATCAAGATGAGAGACATTTCGACATTTTGATCAACCATATATTGTTTCGGGTTATTGGACTTACACACTTGTGCATTAGTACTCTTATTCTTCATTGGTGTTGGATGGAAATAAATTCTTAGAGCCAAGCAAGAACAAACCTTCTTTAATTTCATTGACTAATCAGTAAGCAAGGCCATGTTGTTCTAAACGTCAAATGACAATCGAAATATTATCGATCCATCATGTTAGAAGGTGAGTTATGATCCCCAATTCACACCACCATCCAAGGTAAAATCAATGCTTTAATTAAGTAGCTAATTGAGGTTTAAATTTGACATTTAGATTAACTTTAAACACGAATGTTACAAGTCAATCAAAAATGGAGTTTTGATTTCGTAATATTTAGCCCTGGCTTGTAGTCTAAGGTTGCATTCAAACAATTCTTATGATGTTTACGTGTCAATCGCTAGTTTTAAATGTATAAGATTGACATGTTTTAGCATGTTATCCAACAAGTCTTAGGATTTGATGTCTCATATTCAAAGTTTTACTTAATCCACCACTTATTTACAGGTCAAGTATAGTTTATCGGTCACTAGATATACTATTATGCTATACATTATCTTGCCTTTAAACAAAATGTGCTACTACATCCGCTATTTAAGCCAAGGCCACTATTGTTTGGGTTAATCGATCATCTACCCGATTGAATGCATAATAGTCAATCATTTACGTGGTTAAATGCAATCATATGGACAGATTATTTTATTGTCAAAAAGCTAGGCAGTCCAAACCAAATGTTGACAAAACTAAAAGGACTAGTTTTGTAATTCAATCTAATCTAATAAATTAATACGCAGGTTAGGTAGAGGATGGTATGACTAGAGTGCTTTCTCTTCAACAACTTTAGAAAACAAAAAATGGCATATAAATCAGATCCATCTGGCCCCTTCAGGTATTAAATAATCAGATGACCACATAGAAGCGGCTAAGTTACACTTAGGTACTTCCATTAGTCGCATATGTACACCTGGGACCACAAACTTTATCTCTTTTCTTTTTTTCATTTACCATCTATTTTATTCAATAGCAATATTTAGTGAGAGTTTGCATACATGCTACAAGACCAATCAAATTCACTATTCAATTTATAGATTTAATCCTCAATTCTTTTCGGCTCATAGACTTATTTTCATGTTTGCCATTTTCAGGATACCTTTAAAGATGAGAGTGAATGTAATCGTCTTATAGTGGTCCTTCTGAAACTGAAAAAATATGGCATTTCATACTGTTAGGAAGGAAAGAGATAATCTTATGAGCAAATACTTTTTCCCCGCATTCTAAAGCTCTCGCTCTATGGCTTTCGAATAGAAAGCCCTCATAGAAGATCGGTTTAACAACTTGGCGCTTGAATCCTATATAGACGCTAGATAGTTTACTAATTGTAATTTACTAGGTTAAAATGTCTACTCCTTGGAGAGTTTCTTTTTGTATTTGGTTGTTTTGATAGTATAAAATCTCTCTTTGCTATTCAAATAATAAACAACTAATTAACGTTTTAAAAATATATGTTGATTAAAAAAATTAAAAAAATGACCGTTACATATGGTAGTTCTTTTGTATCTCTAAACTAAACATGAGTATCTTTCAATGAGTGATGCAATTTTTGATATCATCTATGTGATATGTATATAATGAATTAGTGACATTACTAATGTTATATCAAATACATTTTCTCAGCATTCTAAAGCTCTTCTTAATGGCTTTCGAATAGAAAACCCTCATGGAAGATTGATTTGACAACTTGGTGCTTGAATCCTATACTGACGCTAGATAGTTTATAAATTGTAATTTACTAGGTTAAGATGTCTCCTCCTTGGAGACTTTCTTTTTGTATTTGGTTGTTTTGATAGTGTAAAATCACTCTTTGCTCTTCAAAAAAAGAGATGTCTTTTTAGATAGAGTATAAACAACTAATGTTTTAACATATATGTTGATTACAAAATTTAAAAAAATGACCATTACATATGGTAGTTCTTTTGTGTCTATATAACTAAACATGAGTATCTTTCAATGAGTGACGCAAATTTTGATGTCAATTATGTAATATGTATATAATGACATTACTAATGTTATATCAAATACAAACATGATAAGATCAAAAGTGGTCCAACCTTGATGACTCGTCATAAACTATTAAATCTCTATTAATCTTGATTGGGAATGTGTCGATATCACCA
This sequence comes from Pulicaria dysenterica, assembly GCA_947179395.2. NCBI lineage: Eukaryota > Viridiplantae > Streptophyta > Magnoliopsida > Asterales > Asteraceae > Pulicaria > Pulicaria dysenterica. Next base: position 69,849,491 of record OX359295.1, on the reverse strand, counting down.
TTAAAATATGTAAACAATTGTGGTGGCTAAGAGAGGGACCCTACCGTCACAAATTACAAAAAAGAGGGGCTAGATTTTCATTTTTATCGAAATTAAGGGTTTGATTTGTAATTAAAGTATAAAACAAGGTAGTGAGAATGTAATATTAAAAATTAAAATATTGAATGCTGATTGCTAACAAACCTAGACTTGTACTCATCATGATACACCCCAAGAGAGAGAAACGCAGAAGAGAGAGAGAGAGAGAGGGAGGGAGGGAGGTGGTCAAAGAGAGATCTGAAAATGGTGAGGGCGCCCTGCATCGACAAAAATGGCATGAAAAAGGGCGCTTGGAGCGAAGAAGAAGATAACAAGTTACGAGATTACATTGAACGCTATGGCCACTGGAACTGGCGTGAACTCCCCAAGTATGCCGGTAGGATTGATCTTCATCTCCTTCATACAGATATCTGTCTTCGTTTGATTTGTATGCATCTCTGTATTCTCTTTGATTCATCGAAACCGAAGGTGATATCAGTAGTATAAATTAGTTGATTTGTATGTAATTCTGGAGATTTTATTGATCTATCGAAGCGTTAGGAGAAATTAATGTTAGACAGCTTGGTTAGATTAGGCGGGTAGCAGTAGTATGATGATTAATTTAACTTTGCTTGTATGTCTTGAGTAACTTTTTGATTTTTCTGAAGAAACAAATGTGCTGATTTAAATTTAATTCGGTTAGCTATAGAATAACGATCTCATTGTCTGTCTGCATCTTTGTAGTCTGAAGGATCGCTTGATTCGCTTTAGGAGAAATTGATACGTGTTATATATGTTTCTGCATTTTTCTAGAGTATTCTTCAACTTGAAACTGTGGGAGACATTAATGATGTGTTTCTTAATTTCTTTTGCCTCGATTGAGGATCTACCGAGTCGCTGAATCTGATTTAAGGATCTGTATTGATTGTTTATGTAATTAGGTCTGGCAAGGTGCGGCAAGAGTTGCAGATTGCGATGGATGAATTATCTAAGACCAAGTGTAAAGAGGGGGAATTTTACCATGGAAGAAGAAGATATCATCATCAAATTTCATCAGGATATGGGAAACAAGTAAGGAATTTAATCGTACTTCATTAGGAAAATTGTTGTGATCAATGTGGAACAGAATGAATAAACTATCAAACGGATTATTAATTAGGCAAGTAGAAGATCCAATTTTTGTAATTACTATAAAGATTGTCGGAACATTTTGCAGATGGTCAGCAATTGCTGCACAATTACCAGGAAGAAGTGACAACGAAATCAAGAACCACTGGCACACTCACTTGAAAAAACGAAGCACCATACAAATTCATCAGGTTGTGCCTTGTGAAGTAAAACAAGAACAAAAACCCAGAATTGAACGGATTATAAACTTCTCTGCTTTACCTCCGAGCGTTGTATCAACATCAAGTGATAACCGAGTTTCCAATGAATCTACAACATCTAACATATTATCCCACGAAACAGCAACATCACAGAGAGCTTCTGATGATTCAACATCACGTCCCTGTGTACAGCACCGTTTGTTAATCGATCTGAATCAAGAATATGTAGAATCATGGGAGGAGGATTCCATGTTAAAGAAGGAATCTGAGTGTTGATACAGTTTTAGGAAGGAAGAAAGAAAGAAAGAATAGGAATTAATGTGTTGAAATAGGTTAAAATTTTCAATCCCCAATTAGAGGATTGAAAACTACCCCAAATGTTGTTTTGTACATGAAACATCAATTGTCTCAAGTTTTGATATAAATTTGTTACTTGGTTCATTTTTTAGATTTGGATTAATTTGTAAGATGAACCGTATTTTGTACAAATTAAACAAATGTTGTGTATACGTCTTAATCAACTTGTTTGGTACACCAACCCGATCCTAATAAAGTGTTGATACCAAGTTAATTACCAATAAGTGTGTACCAGATATTGATTAGGTCGTAGCATGTGACAAAAACTTGTTATAGCACCTGAGTGGATCCCGGACTCGAGATCATTACGGATGTCTTCTTAAAATCACATCACTTACTCTTGATCATTATTATCGCACCAAAAATATCATGTAATAGTTCCTTTGACCCCCTAACTATCTTGTTACAAGTAAAATTTTTATTTATTTTGTAAATACCAAAATAATACCATTTTATTATACTACTGTTGTTGTTATGGTTTCAATTTAGTTTAGATCTTTAAAAGAATCCTGCAAATGCTCGGAAACTTTGCCATGTCCAACAAACACTCAAACACCACCGATTACCTCAAAATCGACTAACTTTGTTGGAGAAAATAAAGTCAAACAAAATTCGTTGTGATGATAATAACAAAAACAAAACAAAAAAGCCTCAAATGAAAGTGACTTGATAAAGCAAGTTGTCTCTCTCTATATATATATATATACACAAATCATAGTCATCTACTAATAAGGTGTTTGTTTTAGCTTATTATGGGCTTATTTTCTGAGCTTATTTTTCATAAACTTGTTTTTTTCGGGTTATTTTTTATTAGTTCGGTTTATGTTTTTATTGTAACTCATAATAAGCTCAAAAATCAGAAAATAAGCCAGAAAAAACGGACTTATAAAAAATAATCCCGGAAAATAAGCCCTAAATAAGCTAAAACAAACACCCCCTAAATGTTAACCTATTTAAATCTTACGATCACATTTCACCTATCGCATGCGTGTCCGTTACATATAATGGTTGAGTTATGAATAAAATGGAAGACGAAATATAGACAATTAGATCATATCACATAAAAGGTGGGGATCAAGTCTTCCATGGTCACGAGTCACGATTATTTGCATTCTCAATTAAATATTAATAAATGAGTTTAGAATTATATTAAATAAATAATGACACAACGATTATAATAAGATACATTTCGAAGAAGCTCGTCTTATGTATAATTGCTCCTATATTTAAACTATTGTCAGGTTAGTGCTTTCTTCCATTTGTAAAAACCATTTTGAAATTTGATGACCTCTAAACAAACAGAAATGACTTTTAACATTAAATTCTAATATTAATAGTAAAACTACAAGTGTTTTACAACTTAAAATGAGGGGGTAGTGTAAAAGATAGAGAGATAGTAAACTTGAACGATTAAAATAATAATAGAACATACGAATTTATGATCTTAACATTCAACAAGTACAACGAGTCTACAAATACGAAATTACGATAACGCCCCCACCAGACCTGAATCATGCCACCATATTTCACAATATATATAATAATATATCAAGTAATAAAAATACAAAAACAGGGACTAAAACGTAATCATCAAGAAGAAGTAGTCCACCCAGAAAGAGGGAAAGGATCGAGTTGTGCTTCCCCCATTTTCCAGATCTTGACTGACGCCTTCACACTGATTCCGGTGGCGTTGTTGAACAAAAATAGCTTAGCAGCGCCGTAGATGGCCTTCGTCGGATAAACTCTCGACGTCACCACTGTTCTTCCGCCTTGTGCAAATCCTTCCACTATCGAATGATCCACCTGCAGCAATCATATTATATACATACCACTTTTAGACTAATTTCACCCCATTTTTGCCACCAAATCGAATCACATGTACACGTTAGCGGTTCGGAAGATAATAGTTCAGATTTGGTAAATTAATTTTACATACCAGTAACCTCATGTTGAGCTTTTCGCCTTCGAGTACAGGAACACTGCTTCCGTACACCCATTTCCCTACCTCTACATCCTTCGATGATCTGCACCAGTTAAATTAATTCGAGATTTGATCAATTTTTACATTACCGATTGAGCGAAATAAATCATGTTAACTGATTCTGGTGATTGCCAAGACGATAAATTGAAAAATGGAACTACTGAAACCTTGATTCATCAGCGCAGAAGTAGGTTTTAGACGTCCCATCGGTGTCTTTTGCAATGTAGAAGTAGACAGGAAGCTGCTCGGAGCGTTGGGCATCGGCTAAAGCCACAACACCAAATGGTCCCAACACACCCCTACCAACCGAACCTTCGCTTGTCGTGCAATTGAACAGAACATCAGCTTCAAGAGTCGATTCCAACATCTTTTGATCAGCTTCAAAGGTAGCAATTATGTCTAACTGCAAAGGTTCACAACTTCTTAATTACCTCTATACAATATTCTTGATTCTAAGCTAACTAGAAACAAGGAAAAACCAAATGTAACGAGTCTAACTTCACCTGTGTGGCTGTGCCTATCTCAAGCGGAATGAGTGATCCGGGTCGGAGCTCCACGTCTTTGAATTCATCGTATTTTTTCGATCTCAATTTTTCAACTTCCTCTATTGGCCATTGGATCAAATTGGATTGAGTTTTCGTGTCCAAAACAATTGTCCTCGGGATATTCTGTAAATGAAAGTGAAAAGCGTTATAAGAAATATTTGATACGTACTTGTGTATTAATAATAGAAAGACGAAAACAAGAGTATTCATTCGTCTGTAGTTAATAAGTAGTGAGAACTACTTACTAGAATGTTAGCCCATCCCTTCAAAAGATCCTCTTTTGGGGGATCGGTTTCTCCAACATAGCCCCAAAGGACTCTTCTCTTCATATGTTGGTCATAAAAGGTTTTAGAAGCATAAAATTTTCCATAATCATATCTCAATCCAATCCCGACGTCATTTTCAGGGTCGTCTGGGTACCACTTATCTTTCACAATATCATAAGTTCCTATCGCATACCAATCATGTCGATCTTCATCTCCACTTTGTTTCAACACATGCTTAACATTTGGCCCATTATCCCCCATGTCTAGGCCGTTTGTATGTGTGGTAGATACTGGGTAAAGATCTACACATTCCCACATACCAGTATGGGGCACGGCGTGAAGCACCTCCTCATTCAGTTCAAAATGTGTGAAGTTAGTGGTATGGTAAATCAAAGCACAACCAATAGTTTCGTTGTGTTTAGACCCCATTACCATCCTCCACTCACCATCAGGCCCTATCCATAAAGTGGACGGGTCTCGAAAATCCTTATACCCCACTCCTGGTGGTGGGAACAAGATAGGGTTACCTTCATATTTTTTCCATTCTAAGAGAAGTGGGTCAGATGAGTTGACTGCGTACGCAAGACATTGTAATTGCGAGAGATCATAGGCATTCCCGGTGTAGAGCATGATGATTTCACCATTAGGAAGGACCGTGGCGGATCCAGTCATGACACCTTCAATGTCGTACCAATGATCTGGGACCATGGCAAAGGGGAGGTGGAACCAGTTGATCATGTCTCTGGATACGGAATGACCCCATGTGATGTTGCCCCAAATAGCAGATTTCGGATTGTACTGATAGAATAGATGATACCATCCCATGTGGTACATTGGGCCTGCGTCACATTCAATCATGTTTAGCATTTTAGGAATGATCATTCCTAATTTTCATGGCATTTATCCGTACAATTATTCAACACGTCATTGTCACTAACAATATTTCTATCTTTTTCTTGTTCCTTTTTTAAACCTATGAAAATTCATCAAGTTTTGTTTAATTTTCACTCATAATAGAAATGTGTTTGTGTGTGTAATTGTATATTAGCATATGCTCTATTTTTCTTAAGACTACTAGATAAGTTCTAAATTTAGACGTAGGAGTGTTTGGGAGAACCTTTCCATATTGATTTTCAGTTTTGTGATTTATAAAATTAAGCATGAAAAATGTTTAGTATTGCATTTTAAAAACATAATTATGTGATTTTTTACTTGTAAATGTTTTTTACAGCTTTTACAAAATGTTCATTAAAAAAACGTAAATATACCTCAATAAAGAAAATGTCGATTGAATTCCTCCTACATTAATAATATTTGTAACAAATGACTTTCGATTCAACTTAAAATCTTTTTGAGATTAAAAGGCAAAACCCCATTCTTAATCTCTCTTACTTTACCTTGGTCAACAACGTACCAGCAAAAAAACTATTGTTTAGTTACAATGTTTAACTTTTATAGAATAATAATTACTCTTTTTATTAATTTGATATAAAGTATTATAAAAACCAATTCCATAGATGAATAAAAAAAATGGGCAAGTGTTAAATACTTACCATCAGGATCTAAAAGCCCAGTCCATATCATCAAGAAATTGTCGCCACCATGAAGAAAAAAACATGAAATAAAGTGAATTAGTACAAATAAGCATTAAATTAATTAATGAATAAAGTTGTACTCTAAATCATATTTTACATGTATCTTTAGAGTTAGATATATATATATATTTCTTATTTATGATCAGTATTAGTACCGCTAATGAAATTCTTATCAGGTTGAAAATGGTACGCCGAGCGTTGCCACTCAACCTCCTCGTTTGATTCCAACATTCCGGGAATCCATTTCAAATCATTTTTTGGCCCAGGCGTTGTAAACGTGGTGGCGGAGGAGAAGGGTTTATCTCCAGCATGATGGTTTTTGTCTGCCGGCGGCCGTGGTTGGTTGTGGATTACAGCCACAATAACAGCACAGAGTAGTAAAACGGAAACAAAGACCCCGGAAAGGACTTTGGCCATAAATAGACGACGACCACCTGCCGGAGAGGAGAGTTGTTGCCGGATTTCAGGGTCATTGTGGAGGATGAGTGGGGTGGTGGTAGATGAAGAAGCCATGAGGCGGTGGTGGTCGCTTGGTTTTCTCTACTACGTACTTACACAAACTTGAGTTCTTATAGAGTTCAGTAAGTTAGATACTTCCATTCAAGAAAGTGACACTTGTTTTAGTGTATCAAAAATAAATATTGGTGTTATTCAAGGGAGAGTTATTGAAGGAATGAGATTTTATATGAGAATGAGAATAAATTTTATTCATCCATTAGATGTTATTTAATTAAATCTTGCGGTCGTAATTCATCTGTCGCAATTCATGATTGAGTTATGAATAAAATAAAAAGCTAAATGTAAATAATCCGATCAGATCAAATGAAAAGTCAAGATTAAATCTTCCGTTCTCACAATTATTTGCATTTCAGTTGAACCTCTCTTATTCATTGAGTGTATATATGGGGTCTAACCAACACCGAAAATTATTTATAATAAAATGTAAACACTTATGAGAGGGATAAGAAAAGCTTATAGGCTTATATCCTAACAACAGTATCATATATTTCTTATTTTTCTGGACTTAAGTCTTGTTATAGACATAAATGATAGATTTAGAGGTAAGATTATTGGTATATTTTGACATTCAAAATAATTTACAATAGAATGAAAAAGCTTATGAACCTCAAAATTCTTTATTTAATTTTAGAAATTAAAATTGTTATATCATCATAAAAAAATTCCTACTTATTTATATAACAACAATATCAAACAAGTGTAAAAAAGAGTAGAGAAGACGAGAAAAAATAATTAGTAGATACCAAACATTATCATTAATTACGTTATTTTGCGAATGATGATGTCATTTTTGTAACAACTCATCTCACACAAATTATATGATAAATATATATATATGTAGGTGAGAGTTTTTATACAAATTCATTTCATATCAATAGATATATGTTAAAGCTTAAGTTATGAAATACTTATACTTTTATCAATTATCATGGTTTTAAGTTAATTTTAAGTGTTTTTATTTTAATACACACAATAATAAAGGTGTAAAGTTACATTTCAATCAAAGAAGCTTTACATAATTTTATTCTCCTTGTCTTTTCTCACTTTTTTAAATCCAAATATTATATTAAAAACATATTAAAATTATCTATTAAACTTATACATACATCGTTTTTTGCGTCTACAAGATGGTCAGTTTTACTTAATTACCACTTTAAAACAAGCAATGAAGATTTTTTTCTATATATACTTGTTTAAATCTTTGCTTCTATTGCCAGACTAGTAAAGTTTTCTTATCTTTCCTTGTAGAAGTTTGAAAGAATATGTTGGTCATTTTTATTTAGCACATCATGGTTTTCTTGTGCTTATTCGATCTCTTATAGGATGGCGATTCTTATATCTTCTACTGTAATCAAACCCGTATACTTTCCACGCGGCACTTTATCCTTGTTGTTAAGTAATTAATGTCACACATGGGATAAAAGTAACTTTATAATGTGTTAATAAACATACTTGACTACTCCACTACTTATAATCAATTAGTTTTAAGTTTGAATCCCACAAACTTACATAATATCAGTCAAGATTTATTCGTGGTTGATATTAGGCCACATTCACTTCGTGTAATTTATAAGTATCCACATGTTAGACATTAATTAAAGAGCGCCACAAATGAAGAGACTTGTTAAACAATGTCTCATATCGAATAAAAAGTAACTTTGTAATATGCTTAATAAAAAAACATAGATTATTTGCTCTACTTATAATCATTTAATTTTAAGGTAGAACTACACGAACTTACACTTGCCTCGGTCATTCTCCATTGGTTTGAGAGTGGATATAGTGTTTAAATTTTTATAAAGAGTAGCAAATTTTGAAAGGAAGATATTAGAAATGAAAATAAGGAATAATAACAACCGTTGGTTGAGTGCTTCTCAACTACTCCATAAACTAAAATATTAAAAATAAATAAATATACCAATGCATATTAATTAAAATCTATAGTCTACAAATTCATATCTTTTAAGACTTTCATTGTTGGATACTTTTAAAGATGAATTTTTAGTGTTGGAAAATTCATCTTAACAGGCTCCCTGACTGAACTTTTACTACGCAAAAGTTTATCCATCTAGTTTGTACTTGGTGAATTTATGAGATATATGTATGTATAGCAGGTGAAGTCTTCAACAGGCGGATTAGTAAAAAAAATTATGAATAAGTGTTAAAACTAATTTTTTTTTCTTGGGATACATGTATTCAAAAACCAACAAGTGTTCTAGTGTAGGGTTAACCTTTCTTTGTTTTTTTATTTTTTATTTTTTTTTGGGTAGCTTTGTGGTCATTTAAATGCTTTTTCTAAATTTTGATAACATCGTTTATAAAATTCTCTTTAAAAAATGTGAGTTTTAATTAGAAACTTTTATCAAATGTGATAACATTAAACTTAAAAACCAAGTACTAATTTGGTTAAGTGTCAAATACTACCAACAAAAAGCTAGGATCATAATTTTCTAATATATAGAAAACAAATTATATATTAAAAAATAGAATCAACGGACCAAGTAAATGTAGAAGCTTGAAGAGACAATTATAAAAACATTACTCCTCACCAACCTCTCAAAATGACAAATTAATTGAGATGACAATACTTTTGTACATTTTCATTGAAAGAATCATCATCAAATTAAACTTTGGGTTGTTTCGTTTTGACACACCATTTTTCTTATCACATGCGGTACTTTTTATATTATAATATATTGCTATTAATATTTTAATATAATAGTGTGATGATAACTCAAGGGAATATACTTAGATATCTACGTATATTACGATTACTGTTATACTACCAATCTACCATAGTATATGCGTAATATGATAGCGAATATTTTTACTCGAAACATATGAGTATGATATTTACGACCTATAATGACATATCGAATAATTTCATTTGTGACATGTGTATTTTCTTTTTCCTTTTTCGATTTTCTTTATTTCGCTTTTATCTATCAACTCTTTTATATACTTTTGAAAAACAATTAAATAAGAAAAAAAGTCTCTACTTATAAATTAAGATAATAATTAAAACCATGTCATGACTTTAAGCATCGTCTTGATGTGGATGAGAAATTGTGTTGATATAAGAGAGTGTTTTGTTGGGTTTGTCTGTTTTAAAAAATGTAAAAATATTTAAGAGTATATTAGTAATTTTGTATTGAATTTTTAAGAGTTTGTAAGTAAAGTAAAAGAGAGAATTGTAAATATATTATAAAATAAACGTCTTACTTTAATTGTATGAGTCATTTATAAAAATAAAAATCGTTTATAAATTCGGGTTACATGTATCCCTTTTATGATTTCTAGTCATAAATATTTTCTAATAATTAAAGTAAAATATTTGTTACACGATAAAATGTTTAAAAACATTATTTATGTGAAGATTTTTTATTTAAATAAACTATAATATATGCTACATGATCAAATAAAAAAACATTATTTATGTGAAGATTTTTTTATTTAATTTTAATTTGTATTTAATATCTTATTGGTTAAAGATTAATTTGATTTAACCTTTTTAAATATTATTTTTTATGAAATGTTTAAATATTAAAATGATACTTAAGAAGCTAATTAGCTCTATTTTATGGTTTTCTTTTAAGTTTGTATGAAGAGTAGATTAGTAATTTCGAATTACTTAAAATTAAGAGATTAACAATGTATTCTCGAGTTTAAGAGGAGGTAAAGAAAGGAAATAAAAAGAAATCATTTCTTTTAAAATCCTCTATTATTGAGAGGACGAACTTTAATGCAAGTACATTATTGCTAATAAATCAATAGATAGTACATTTAAAAAAGATTCGACTAAAGTCTATACTACATTTGATCAGATTTAATACGGTCACATGAGCAAATTAATCCTAATGTTGTTTAAATTATGAATTATCAAACTACTATATGTCGCATTAGCATGAAAAAAATTGTAGCTATTTTGTGGAAAATGTAACCAATTAATTAGAGGCTAATTATTTGCCACTATATATCTACTTTAAGTGTATCCTTGTTAGGTGTACGAAAACGATGTTTTTGTCATGCTAATTGCTACTCGCGATAATGAAAATGAAAAGAAAATCAAGGTTGGCTTGAGAGAGAAAATATATGTATAGCAATTAATCAAGGTTATATACTATGGGTGAGGATCTTCTTGTTTAAGTCAAACATGACCCATCATGTTCTCTTACAAACATGAGAGTGAGTCTCTTATATTAGTCAAGAATGAGTCTCATTTGTAGGGTTCACTCTCATGATTGTGAGAGAACATGATGGACATGATTGACTCAAACATGAGAGTATCCTCACCCATATACTATATGTATATACTTGCATAATTACATATCAGATTCTTCTTTCTCTCCATAACTATCATTAAATTAAGATAAACATAAATGGTAATGATTCGTGTTGAATGCACTTGCAGGTGCTACATATATAAAAATACTCTCAATTTTCATGTATCCATCTTAACAAGTTTTTGTACTTTTTCTTAATATATATGCATCTTTATGATTTATCTATTACGTTTTCTATCGTTTAAATATTTTGGGTATACTTACTAATTATATATTCCATTAACTTTTTTCTAGGAAAGAATGAGAAAATTCTAGCTTATACAAAAACTTTACAAAATATGTAATACTGGTATTAAAATAAAACGTTTAAAATATTCTTTGAAATTATGTAATTTAATAAAAAAAACATAACTATGTAAAATATATTCTAGTATTAAAATTTCGGGGATTTTGTGTTTTAATACACTACCCATTCAGGAAAGAATTTGTCACTATTCATGCCGTATTTTTTATTGATCAATACTCGATAGCTACGAATCATTAACACATTTCTTAGCCCAAGATCTTTCTTAGGGGTGTTTGTTTTATCTTATTTTATTGGATTTTTAGCTTATTAGCTAATTTTTTAAGCTTATGAGAAATTTGATTAACATATATAACATATTAGTTTAAGTTTATTAGCTTATCTTTAATAAAAATAAACCACTTTTAATAAGCTATTGAAAACAATTTTATTTTTCTCTATATGAGCTTATTTTTATGTATTTACATTCCAACTTCCTTTTCTTAATACCTTCTTTTTCTCAAATGTAAAAATGTCTTTTTAATGATTTTACAATAATAAGCTAAGTCAAACACCTTTTTAAAAGAAGCTTATAAGCTTATAAATCATAAATTAATCCAAACACTATTTTCACCTATTATGTTTAAAAACTAATAAACTTAATCTAAAAAAAAATAAGTTTACCTGAACACCTCTTAAAGTAACAATGTCTTATATTCTTCTATAGTGAAGAGCGAGGACTGTTGTTTTTTTTTTTTTTTTTGAATAATTGATTGAGGGCATTATTTCTTAGATCGGGATTTCAAGAAAGAGAGAGAAAGAAAAATATGTGTATTGAGTTTAGAGTGAATAGAGAGTTAATCATTTTTTTTGGTAATTTCATAGGAATAAATATAATTAAAGGCTTCATTCAGTTTTTATAAAATATAATAACAAAAACAAAATTCCACAATACTGAATCAACTGGTTTTTTTATATCTAAACATGGGGTTATAGTATTGTGTGTTCAAAATGTAATAAACTATATTTATTTTAATATTATGCGTAAAGAACTAAAATATGTTAATTATAATACAATTAGTTATCCAAAAAAATTACATTATGTGTAACATGATCAACAACTAAAGGTTAAACAGGTCGCCTTTGATTTTCTTATTATTGTGCTTCTAGCTGCATACAACCTTTTCCCTTATTATTATTATTAAAGAACACTTTTTGCAAAATCTAGTAAAAACATGAAACTGCAACCAAAATCGTTTATGCAAAATCTTTGATATAGGGTTATGATGTCATCATCATATTTAAGATTTTTAATTCCAATCATATGTTTTTATTTTCTTAAAAGCCTTTAAAATTAGTTGTTTATACATATGTCAAAAACCTTAAATCTTGCACATTGTTTAAGATTTTTATTTTTAGGGCTGGTTTAATTTGTTAAGACTAAAATATTTAAATTATATATTCAAATCATTTAATAGATACAGTTTTTGTGGTTATTTGTGTAACAAGTAAACCAATTTGGTTAAATTAATATATTGAATTGTCATATCCGATTTGTAATACTATTTATTTTGTAAATTATTTCAAAAATGACATCATAACATATCATTTCAGATATCTACTTTCTTTATTATTTTTTGTTTCTATCATGATTTGTTATTTTTTGTGATACAATTTATATACATGGTAGTTGTTATCAATATATGTATTTATGTACGGGATAGTAGATGTTTAATTATTTATTTATATTTTTTATATATTTTACAATTACTTTACTAAACAGAAATATTTAAAATAAAATTTAATCATCTCCTATATACAAATTGTTAAACTAATAATTTATTATATTAAATATTTACAAAGTTCAATTCAGTATCCTATCATAATTCAGTGATCTATATATGGCAGGCGCTTTTGTTAACAAAGTTAACAGCTTCACTTGTGAACAGTTCTCAAGGGTATTTTTGTTAATGTACTTCCTGTGGTCAACTACTTTTTATGTCGACTACCTTTTCCTTCTGTACTTTTATATGAATAGAAAGATCATAGTCTTCCACTAAAAATATCTTATATATCATTCTACATTTCTACCTATTTCATTATTTGATTAAGATAAATTTTAAAATTAATTAATAAGGTAAGAAACAATACTTAGGAGGTGTTTGATTCATTCTTTGATTTTGGAAGGATTTGGATTCATAGAGGGGATTTGCATTTGGAAGGAATTCATTTGGTGGGATTTAAAATCCCACCCCCTTGTTTGGTTCACCTCATCTAAGACACCCACATAACCACCATCAAATCGCCGGCCACCACCTCACCGCCTCCCTTCTCTGCGACAGCCACCAGATCTGTTGCCGGCGACGAAGGGTTTGACGGCGACGTAGGGTTTGAAAGTCGACGGGTTTGAAAGTCGCTATGGTTTGAACGAAGCCTGTCGAAGGGTTTGAAAGTCGGCGGCGGCGACAGCGAAGGATAGGGTTTCTGTGAAGCTAGGGTTTGCGAAGGGACGACGAACGGTAGAAAGTTGACGGACTAGGGTTTGCGAAGGGACGACGAATGGTTGTGAAGCTAAGGTTTCCGTCGTCGAAAGTCGACGGCGGCGACAACGAGGGCTAGGGTTTCTGCGAAGCTCGACGACGACGGACAGATGAAGACGACGGAGAATGGCTAGGGTTTGTGGTGGCTAGGGTTTCTGTCATGGTTTGCCGGAGAAGGAGACGGCGACGGACTTGCGATGACGGTTTGACGGAGAAGGAGACGGCGACGGCCTTGTGGTGGCTAGGGTTTCTGTGATGGTTCGCCGGAATATTAGCCGGAGGGGTCGCCGGAGCAAATCCACCAGGTGAGGGATTTCAAAATCCTAGGGGGGGGTGGGAGGATTTCCAAATCCCTTATTCATGGGATTTCAAGCATTCCCAGGAATTTGAATCCTTCTTCCCATATGCAAAACAAACACATCATTTGGGGGGATTTGAATTCCCATTCCCCTGAAATCCTCCCAAAAGAATGAACCAAACACCCTCTTAGTGCATTACAATTATTCATCATTGAGTAAGTATATATTAGGATCGGATAAATAGAATGATATAGTATAAGAAAAAAAATTATATAAATAACATAAAACAATCTTATAAAACTAAAAAACTTCTCAAAAAGACTTGAAACAATCATATTTACTAGAGAATGTAAACTACTATCTTATTTACTAAGAAAACTTTTCAAAAACTTAGAAAACAATCTTATACAACTAAATGAGAGGTTTTATTTTTATATACTTCTATAAGAAATTTCTAATTATTTTTATTCACATTAGAAATATAAATGTCAAAAATCAATGAAAAAGATGATAAAATGAATTAATAGATTACACGTATTATTTTATAGTAAATACGAGGATGAAATAAAGAAACTAGTATAAATAAATAGAATTTTTCAAACTAAATACACCGCATATCCTACTATAAAAATGCAATAACGTATACTATGACCGGCCTTTTTATTTTGAGATTGCAAACGAAAATGCAACTTTCTAATATAAAAAATCCACCTCAGATTTATTAATTTAGTAATTTTTTTAACTTGGTTTTATTAATATTTTATATTATATGTTGTATTACTGCTCTGGTCGCTAATTTTTTTTATCATATTTTATGACTTTCCCATAAGATATACAAAATCACTTAAAGTGTGTATTACATCACCTCCATTTGCCAAACCTTGTAAAAATATACAAACTATTATGTCACAAAAAAAAAAAAAAAAAAAAAAAAAAAAAACTCGCGTTTAGAAGTATAAATGATGCGGACATGCGGTGAGATTTGTATTAAAAAGTTAAATTTTACATTCATCAGTAAAACATTCAAGACGATATTTTTATAAAATATATACTTTATTGTACTAAAATCTTTTTTCCCCCCTCGTAGATATGGATGTGGGGGGCTATGCAACATTTTCTATCAAGTCTTGAGTACACCAAATGCTAATTTCATGTCCTTTCTTACCCTTTTTTTACTTTATACTAATTTAAAAAAAATTCGTTTATCATCTTGAGAAAACATACATAGTTTCAGAAACCGGTCAGGAAATATATCTTACAAGATAAGAGTTGATTGTATTCTACTCCATTAACCTTGAACGAACTTTTAGATGCTCTATCATCTAATAATTCGTCGTTAAAACATGAAAAATGATTAAGGATATTGACATCATTGTTAAAACCAGCGATACTGATAAATGTACGTCAAATTCATAAATCATATATATGAGACAACCACTTCTCATATAGTGGTCAGTGTTCCTGGTTGCCTCTCGTATATTGACCTTGTCAAGCCACAATGCAATTTTTCCATTTCCATTGTGTACATAGAACCTATGATTCCAAACATTTTATTTATGCGCAACATTTCCAGGTACGTACTGATCAAACACGTTAACTATGCTAAACTTATTTTGCCACTAGCATCTCAATCTAATTTAAAATATGTAAGATTTTCTTTTCATCTCTTAGATTATACGTAGAAATAATCACTTGTTGCTCATGTACATTAATCTACTAAAAACTGCGCGATATTAGATAACAGACTTTCACCCGCATTACTGCTTGGTGGCAAGCCAACTTGGACTTCCGCTTTCGGGAAGGACTACTCCCCTCCGCCTTTGAATGTGTAATTAAGTTAAACAAAGTCACGTACATTGATAAATAACATGAGAGAAGGAAATAAACGAATAGATAGGTTATTACTTTAATAATAAAAACGTAATTCTCATATTTTTAAAATTTTAAATTTTAAAAAATAACAAAATATATACTTTCATTTTAATATTGAAGGGAAAGAAGAAATTGAGAGAGATAGAAATGATAGTAGTGACAAGTGAGTGAGTCGAGTAGCTAGGGAATTGAAGACTGGTAATGCCTGTCGGACCCCGTGGAGTAATGGTGGTCGTTGGTAAAAGTGCATGTCCCACCAGCAATAAACGCCAAATGGCTAAAAGTACCTGCACTTAAAAAAAAACAATCTTCAATTATTGAATACAAGCAATGATGCATATTTAGAAATACATAAATAAGTGGAAACACATAATTGACACGATAGACTCCTCACTTGGTCACTACCGTTCTTTTTCCCTCCTAACCCATCCCTTCTTCTTTTATATATCTTCATTATTTCACGTTTCTATTTCCCATTCATTATTTTAATTAAATTATTAAATTAAATTTCTTATAAATAAATCATATCCGTCTATTATTACATAAAACACAGTATAAGACTAGTAAGGTGATTAGTGACCATCACTCTTTGTCACGCTCCTACGTACGTTACTATTTAGCTCTTAACTTGTTCATATCTCATTCAATATATACTTGAGTCACTCGTCATTAACATTATATTATATTAATTTAATTTAATACTCGCCTATCATGCACACAACTCACTAATGGTTAAACTAATTATAATTTTGATATTAATGGTTAAACTAAGCATTATGTATAAAATTAGTCTATCTTTCTTTAGATGTTAGTGGTTTTTACTATATGTATATTATTGTATGTATAAAACCATTGCTAATTATAATTTTGATGTAACGTCCCAAATTTTTTTTTTAAATATGATATAATAAAAATAAGTAAAAGAAACATCAACCAAGTGTTCCAAAAATATAATTACAGACGAATGTAAAAGAGTATTAAAACTGTATCAGATCGCGGAAGCTTTAAATTAAATAAATGTCTGTAACATGTTTTATTAAAACTTGAACGCTGCTGCTACTGCCGCTGTGCCGGAGCCTCGTCCCAACCGATTCCAGAGGAACCTGAAAATATATCAACAACAACGGGTAAGCTAAAAGCTTAGTGAATTACACTACCTTACCATCTGCATCAACACAATACATAGCTCGGGCCTCACCCTCCCACAGGAATCACATCCTGTTATCATCACATCATATATCTCGGGCCTCGCCAGTCACCGTGGTGAACGGTCTACCAACCCGTTGTCGTCACAACGGTCTCATACCCGACACCGAAGTGTGCGGTCTAACATACCCGACACCGAAGTGTGCGGTCTAAACATACCCGACACCGAAGTGTGCGTTCTAAACATACCCGACACCGAAGTGTGCGGTCTAAACATACCCGACACCGAAGTGTGCGGTCTAACATACCCGACACCGAAGTGTGCGGTCTACTCTCCCGTCACCGAAGTGTGCCGTCTACTCTCCCGTCACCGAAGTGTGCGGTCTACTCTCCCGTCACCGAAGTGTGCGGTCTACTCTCCCGTCACCGAAGTCAACGGTCTGACGTAAACTATAGCATAGACACATCATGTTCATATAATTCACCAAGTTATGTTGTAAGTAAGAGTACTCACCTTTAGATATCGTACATCATCCCCGACCAGCCACGTAGGCACGATCGTCCATTCACATCACATAACAATATACACATAACATTTATCACAGTAAAACATATATAACACATATCAACAACTTCATTTCACGTATCAAGAACTTCACATCACATACCACTACGCATTGCGGGAAACGGAAGTCAGTTAGGGTAACTCACCTGACTGTCGACACAACTTGTTCAATGATAGTTCTTGAATATTAGCTTAACGAATCCCGCCATCAGAACCTACAACACGCGTACCAAAATATACTGAGTTTCGTTGGATTACACGACACTCACAACCCCTAGGGCGAACCGCCCTAAGGCCGAACCTAGTAATTAGATCTACAACACAACCCTAAGCCGAACGCCACGCGTTCCAGTCAACACCTCAAGTCGGATTCTTATAACCTAATCGAATCTCCCCACTTGTCTTTGTCGGATCCACGAAGTCGGATCCGTACACCTAACCCATAGGGTCGGATCTTAGCAACACGCGAACACACAATATATACTTATATATATATATATATATTTAATTACATGTATGTATATACACTATAAATAAATGTGTACATATTTTTATATAATTAAATATATATTTATATACGTACATATAGATAATTTATATGATATATATATACCTATATATATATATACACATGTATATGCACCCTAAAGAAAGCCCAATTAAAAAAATACAAACATCAAATACAGGCCCTTTGTTCATGACATTAAAGTCCAAAAACTTGCCTAATAGCTCAGCCTAAACTTTAATTAAATTAAAAGTCCACAAACCTTTAACACCTATAGATATTTATCAGCCCAACACCATTGTTAAAAGAAAACATGCTTTAAGCCCACTTGGTTAAGTTCCAAGTTTGAAGTTGTATAGCATCCTGCATCTATTACCTGGTTTTCTTACGTTTTTGATCCCTGGTTAAATTGAAATGACCAAAATACCCTTATCTTTTTCATTTTCCTTTTTCTTGATTTTTAATCAATTTTAAATATTATTTAATATTATATATTTTTTAATTAAAGAAATATCAGATTTTATTTAGATTAGTTGTCCCTCACTCTAGAAACTACCCCTCTCTCTCTCCGTCGCCTCAGACAACACCACCGTCACCATCTCCTTCTACAACAACCACCGCCACCATCTTCTTCTATAACAACCACCACCATCACTACCACTTTCGTATTCAACCACCACCATCGCCACCTTCATCTTCACCCACCACCTTCATCTTCACTCCCATCTTCATCTTCAACCACCATAACTACCACCATCTTCAACCCCTATCACTGAAATCGCCATCAGTATAAAACCCTAAATCGATGGCGGCGGTACAGTGACCACCTTCATCTTCATCTTCAAGAAATAAAACCCTAAATCTGTACACCTTCATCTTCATCTTCAAGAAATAAACCTCAAATCTGTACACCTTCATCTTCATCTTCAAAAAATAAAAACCTTAAATCTGTGAAGTTGCTAACTTCGACCACCACTGTGATATATATTTCGTTACAAAACCCAAACAACCACCATCTCCCGTCACCAGTGGCCGACGAATTAGGGTTTCGATTTCGGGGCAAAGGGGGTTTTGAAGGGGGTGTGCGATGAACTTGATTGGGGCAAAGGGTCTAATGAAGCTCGATTAGGGTTTCGATTAGGGTTTCGATTGGGGCAAATGGTCTAATGAACTTGGTTGGTTGCAGTTCGGTGTTGTTGTGGTATCGCGGGATGTGAAGGTGACGGTGGGCCTGCGTGTATTTCTTTTTCTTTCAAAATTGGGCAAGTCGATTTTGAGTCTGTGGCCGGAAACAGTGATCAGAGTGGTCGCCAGAGATGGGGTGGACAGATTATAGAGAGAGAGGTTGGGGGTCGTGAGTGGTGGAGATGTGGGTGGTGAAGATGGAATGGCGGTGGTGGATGTGGGTGCCTGGATCGTGTTGACGATGAACCAGGGAGAAGAGAGAGGGGGGGGGGGGGGGGAGAGATAAAGGTAGAGAGAGAAGGATAATTAACTTCATGATTTGTTTCTCAAAAATTATTTAATATTAAAATAATATTTAAAATTAATTAATAATTGAAGAAAATGAAAAAAGTAATATGGGAGGGGTAGTTTAGGCAATTCAAGTTGAGGAGGGACTAAATGTGCAAACAAAACGGGTCGGGAGGGACCAAACCCGTAAAAATTACGACCCAGGGACCAATTTCGTAAATTTAGGTAAACCACAGGGACCAAAAATGTAATTAACTCTAAATTCTATTTAATACACCTAATATTACCTATTTCTTTTCTTTTTCTTTATTTTTATAATCACCAACAACCTAATTCATTTAAACTAAGTACAAGCCCACTAAGCTTAGCCCAAAAGATGTCTCTTTCAAGCCCAACCATCACTAATCAACTTATGTCCAATAAACTTATGTAAATCCAATATTAATATCCACCATGAAAGTCCACTTATGTTATCATGATTATTTACTTAACCTGATTAAATCCATTATCTCCAAATAATTCATACATATTGCTCAATCCACAATATAAATATAGCACCATAATAATAAATCCTATATTTACGGCTTTCGAATTCTCAATATAAATATAAGTGTAACCTTAGATCTCGATTTATATAAATCTCTTTTTCGAAAACGGGTATTACATTTGATAATTACGTTTTTTTGCTTAATTAACTTCCCTGACTTGTGGAATTTATGTATATTAAATTCCATGTAGATTTAGTTTAAAATAATTATTATAAAGTATTATAAAAAATTTATTATACATTATATTATCTAACTTAAAGTTGTTGTAAAAATAATTCAAATGATTATAGAGCAATGTGTGTATTTAATTATAAGAATGAAAAAGAAATCTCAAAGAACAAATATCGCATATTGTTACTAATAAAATTAAAACAACAAACTAGAGGTGAAAAATAGATGGGTTAATTAAGTATTCGAAACAAATAGTTTTTGTTTCAAGGCAGGCCAGTGCCTTAATTATGTATAAGTAATATTTTTATTAATTATATCATTTCTTCATAGATAAACGACACTTTAATCGACTAGTCTTAGGCTACAAAAGTATATTATCAATTCTTTTTGTGGATACAAAAGAGATTCTTTGTATTTATTTATAAATTATAATGTAATAAGTACTAATAGCTGTTGGGTTAGATAGAGCATCGACTGGCAAAAGCAGCCCAAATTAAATTTAATTATATGCCATTTTAGAATCGGTTAAATATTGGCATCTTGCATTTGTCGCCCAGGCCCATGACACATATACTAGATAATACTATATCCGGTTATAGTATTATCCGGATCGGATATTTTGGGCTTGAAAAAAACCGGTTTAGTAATAACCGGTTTTGGGTGAAGGAATACTATACTATATTAACCGGATCGGTTAATACTATAACCGGATTTTTTTTATCCAGTTTTTTATCCTATGAAAATAACCGGTCTGCACAATAAGGCCAGCCCACTGTTTTTTTTTTTTGAGTTTTTTTAATAAATTTCCTATAATATATACTATAAAAAAAATACATATGAAAGAAAATTCAAATTTTGATTAATTTAAATACTTAAAAAGTACAATATTCAAATTACAATATTCAATACAAACTTCCTAATTAAAAATATCCAAATTACAAACGTCCAAACATCTTAATTTAAAATACTTAAAAACATTCAAACTTAAAATTAAAAGAGGGATGCTAGGGAGGAGCTTCAGCATCGCCATCACCCCTACGTAGCAACCCGTTCGATAGCCTCCTCTTCATCGTCTTCTTCGTCGGGAGATGATATTCCAAGTTCCACTTCTTCATTGTGTATGTTTGATTCCAACTCGACGTCAATTGGGATTCAACCCATAACATATCCACACTATATATAAGATTTTTGGGTGGCAAAATTGTAAAAAAAATCGAAAAAAAGGGGCAAAAAACCTCACCAACGGCTATAAAACGGCTATATTTTTTAACAACTCCCGGATCGGATAAAAAACCGGATAAAAACCGGTTTTTTTATAACCGGTTTTTTATCCGGTAAAAAAACCGGTCGCCCATTTTTTACTCAAACCGGTTATAATATCCGGTTATAAAAAAACCGGTTTTGAGAAAATCCGGTTTCGGATATTTTTTCGTGTAAATCGGATATTCGGATTTCTCCCATACTATCGGAACGAGACTTTTATCCGTGCTTCGTGACTTTTGAAATGTATTATTTTTATTACATTAGTACTAGATCTTATCTATTAGTCTTTTAATATATAAAGTTAAAGATGTTTTAGTTACTATAAAAGTCTTTTATTATAAGAGTTTTAATTTTGAACGTGAGTTATATCAAACCATAGATAAAAATAACGGTAATAAATATATATTTATATTTATAGAAAACATTATGTGTTAAAAGTTATTTAGTAAAAATAGATAATATATAGAAATAAAATTTTAATAAAATAATAATAAAATTAGTTGAAGACGAGCAAATCTCCATGTAAGGAAGAAAGAAACAAATCTTTGGTGCTATGATCCTATCTAGAGTGAAATACGGTTTAATCATCAAATTTTTTGTTGCTTTTCGGTTTAATTATCAAAGTTTTGTTTTGAATGATTTAACCATAACCTTTTTTGTATTATATCTCTACCCTATATATATTAAAAAGATTAAATATTGTTTTAATTAACAAAAAATTAGAAAAAATGGTAAGAATACTAAACTACCCTTGATTTAATGGTTATTACTAACGACCAACTTAAAAAACGACTATTCTCGTCATAAAATGATTCATAAAGGACTATCTTCACCACTTTAATTTTGAAAGAACCAAAATGATAAAAAAAAATAACTAAGTTAAAAAATTATTCGACCAATTAACTACTATCTAAAATGGTAACTGTAAATTCTGAAACTCTGCCCCTTCAGCCCCTCCTTGTAACGCCACTGCATCTAGTAAGTTTATACCTGATAGTCTGGTTATATTGGGTGGCTTTTTGATAATTGTCTACACCCATCCATATATGTATGTTTGTACCTTTTTTAATTACACGTAGTTATAAAATGGTTAGTTAATTTTAAACGAGGCATTGGACTCATTTATCTATCTACAGCTTTCATCATTTGCTCATTCTAATCGCAAAACATTTACACGACTTTATCAAAGATTACTTATATATATATATATGGGAAGGTTCAAACGAGAACTGTTTTTCGTACGAGAACTGTGAGAACCAATCTCAGCCGTTCCTTGGATATGAGAAGTTCATGGATGGAGAGCGTGGAGGGGATCAAGTGTGGCAGGGTGCATGTGAGGAATTCATGGGTGGGCAATGACATTAAATGAGGGGGAATTGGACATCTCAGATTGGTTCTCACAGTCCTCGTACGAAAAACAGTTCTCGTTTGAACTTTTGCCTATATATATATATATATATATATATATATATATATATATATATATATATACTAGCTAAACGACCCGTGTATCAACACGGGCTGATATAAGTCAATTTAAAATTTATATAGTTTTAAAGAGTATTAAGACATATAGTAAAAATAATTACAAAACATAGATATGAATATAAAATCTCGTAAGAAATGAATAATCATTACAGAATTTTGAAATTCATACATAAGATTATCATTAGATTTTCTTTAAAACCTCTGTATAAACAACATTCATAGTTTTATTAGTAGGGTTTTCTTAATTATCGCAAATTAAAACCTTTAACCTCTATTTACTCTTCACTAAAAAAACTGTCACATATAACTGTCCATGAGTGAAAACGTGTCTTTTTAGTACTTCTTATAAATACTCTTTTTAAGAAATATAAAGTTACATTACACGTCTAAAAGTTTTAGTATAATATTAATGTGTTTCTCGTGATGGAGCTTTATCCCGATATTGTAAAACCATAACTATAATATTATTGTTGATGTTGTTTATAAGCGACCCGTGTATCAACACGGGGATGATATAAGACAATTTTAAATTTATATAGTTTTAAAAATATTAACACGTTGAAAAATTAGAAAACATATATATGAATATAAAATCTCGTAAAAAATGATAAACATTACAGAAGTTTGATATACATAAGATTATCATAATACTTTCTGTAGATACTTTTTATAAACAACATTCATGGTTTTATTAGTAATTTAACGCACACACAAACTAAGCTATTTAATTTGAAATGGGCTAATGACATATCTAACTTGGGTATTTTTCATACTTTTATAATTGTTGCCCCAATTCACGATTTTTTTTAATCTACTGAATGTTGTTTTTTCCTTTTTTGATATCATAAGATATCGAAGATATCTTTTACAGTTGATTTGTGAACTCACTACCTCGCGTTTACTAAATGAATTGCACACAAAATCAACGAAATTTACTAAGGCAGAGTAGGAAATTAGAGATAAAAAGGAACAAATTATGAATCTTCAAACTCATATATAATTTTCGTTTCTTAATCTAGCTTTTAGGTAATTCAATCACAGAATTTTCAATTAAATTCATATTCAAATGGTTGTTATATTATCCATGTATATCTCATCGTCTACTTCCTTTTCCTTTTTGTTTATATTTTCAAACTTAATCTATCAATTATTATTCCATTTAAATCACATTTTAAATTTTTTTAAATCTAATTCTAAAAGTAACTTCCTTACCTAACAAAATGGAGTAATTTTAAACCAATTAAATACACGTCAATTAGAAATATGTATTCAATTCAAATTTAAATATATATATTATTATGTTATCCACGATTAATTCAAATATATATTGTTATCTTATCCAAGATTAACAAACACATGAAGTTTGTTATATAAAATTTCCCTTAAGAGATTTGATGGAATGTGACGTAATAACTAATACATTTTTTATTTTCTTTAATTTTTTTTAATCAAGGGCTATGATTGGTGGAAATTTTTTAGGGAAAGAGTTGATGATGTAAGTAACCCTTTTTTTAATAGTTTTATTTTTAATAGTTGATTATATATATGATTCTTTAATTTTTTATATTGATTGATGCATCTTTGTTTGTTTTAAATGTTATCTATTTTTATATAAATTTATCATAAATAAAAAAAAACTTAAAAAAAATTTATTACTTTTTATTGAAAGACCGTGGAATCAGTTATTATATCGACTATTATACGTAGATAGAATAAATATAAAAAAAATATAAATTGTTTTATGAATAACCTACCCACTACTATTAATGGATAACAAACAATTAAAAATATACTACTTTAAAAAAAGTGTCATATTACAATAAAATTTATACCAAAACGTAGATAAAAATGAGACGGTCGCAAATATATAATTATTATTTTTCTAAACAAATTATATAATAATTTATTAAACATATTTTATAAACAACCTATAATTAATTATATTAATATACAATTTTTATAAAAACCCCTCACATTTTCATAAAAACCCTTAACATATTTTATAAAACCCCCTTAGAATTTTCACAATGCCCCCCTTCCAAGACTTAAGGATTTTTGGCATTTTTGACATCATAATCTCGATTTTTTTAATTTTTTTTTTTAAAATCAAGAGTTGTGATTGGTGGAGATTTTTTTGGAAGAGAGAGAAACCCTTTTCTTTTAATATATATTAAAGATATATATATAGGGTGAGGTTCAATAGAAACCCCCCCTTAAACAAAAACCCCAAAGTCCCAATCTCAGTCACTCATCTAAAAGGGCAAGATGGGATCTCTCCCCCAGTCAACAAAAAAAGTCAACAGAACCATATAAATTCGGAATTAAAAAAAATTGAAAAGGGTAAAAAGGACAAATCAACATGGAACACTTATCTCTCTCCTCCCTCTAACTGAAACCCTAAAACGTCAACTACCACAGCAGTCGGATTCACAGATGCACAAAATACAAAATCTTTTGATTCACAGAATACTTTGATGCATAAAGTACAACATTTTAATGCAATATGGATTCACATAATACATTTGATGCATATAGTACAACATTTTGATGCACAAACGCAATATATGCATACTTGTGTAAAAACTGATGCACTAGGCGGGCGGTGCGGTATTCCAGGCGACGGTGGTCTTCGCCGGCGATGGTGGTGGGCGACTGTGTGCATCAACGCCCTTCAGATCTAGGAACGGAGAAGGAAGAAATGACCGGAGAAAACATAACGCTTGTGCATCGACGGGATCTCGAAGGTTTTCAGGCGTCGGTGTTGGCGTCTTATCAAAGCCAGCGGCGGTTGCGTAGCAAAACCAGCGGCGGCGGAGGAGGAAAAAGTTTAAAAATCGGACCAAAAACCCTCGAAATTTCAGATCTAGGGCGGCGTATGTTGTAGAGATGGCAGCCGGCGACGTGTTATGCGGAGATGGAAGAAGGCGTCGCTATTGAATGACACAGAGAAGGTGGTGCTCAGCCTGGTCGATGGACGGTGGTGGTACTCATCTGGTCGATATTTCAGATCTGTTTGAACGTGGGGGAAAGAATGTTTAGGTCAAAGATGAGAACGTGGGGAGAGAATTAAATTTGATACCTATTCTACCCTTTAAACAACTTTGCCACGTGTTAAGCTCATGTTCCTCCTTACATTTAGTACTTTAATATTCTTTTTACTTAAACTCAACTCTCTCTATATATATATATATATATAAAGTTTTAGACACACTTCTCTGATGAAATTACTTAGAGCAAAGGGTGTACACGCTTGAAGCATCCCATGCTTCAGCACCACATCAGCGACACATCGCCTATGCTTCACCAATGCTTAACCCTCATTACTACCTATGTTTCACATGCTTCAAAAAAATATTATTAAAAAATATCTCATTTTCTCTCTCCTCCTTTTCTCTCTCTTCTTTACACTCTATCTCTCTTTTCTTCTCTTCGGCAAGAGAATGCTTCAAAAGCATGCCAATTTTCGGTACCTAAGGGGGCGGGGTGGTGTTTGGCTCGATACCACACCGCCACATCATCATACCGAGGTGATGCTTCGAGTACTCCTGATTCTCTTAGGTACTTATTATTTTGTTGGGCCTCTTTTCAATGAGTATAGTATATTTTAGATTAATATGTAAGCTTGTTTAAAGCCAAGCCCAACTCATTTCCGGGCTTCTATTTTCAAACCAAACTTTTATCAAAATATTACGGAACATCTTTCACACGCATATCAAATTTATGACGTGACTAGCATTTATTCTTTTGTAATTTTCATTTCGTACTTTTCAAAGTGTTCTTTGTATGTTACCATGTTCAAAATTAGTGATAATTATTTGATGGAAAAGTTGTTTCTATGTAGTCAACAATAAGTTTGTATGATTCTTTTATTCTCCTATTATTTTCTCAAGTTCATTGAAGTAGTCATGATATAGTTAGTTTGTTGAGTTTTTTCAAAGTCTTTCCCGTCACTCTCACCTACAAAGGGTTTGTGACTCTCTTTGTTTTGTTATCACTTCTTTAAGTTTGTGAGTAATGACAAAGACATTAGCTTTCTTCTAATTCTTGTTCTTAGATATATAAGCACTCTGTGGCGTGCTTTGATTACTTTTCACATGGTATCAGAGCCACAAAATTAATTGCTTTTCTCCAATCAAATATGCTCATAAGGTGTTCCATGTAATTCCTAAGCGAAGGTGTGGTGCTATTTGGATCCTTTGTTTTCACTCCGAAGGTGAATACTGAAAATACTTTATCTTAATCAGCAGTTAAGAAGCTGGTCAACGACAACTACAGTTATTGGAAACTTTGTATTAAGGCTTATCTTCAAGGGCAAGATCTATGGGAATAAGATCTTATCAATGGTGCGGAGATGATAATTCTAGAAGCTACTCCCGAAAATACAGTCAATCGATAAATTAGCAGATTAAATGCGGGAAAACAATTTTTGCTCTGTGGTCCTCGATAAGCAAAGATTATGTTGACCAAAGGAAGTGTGGAAGACACTTGATAGATTTTTTACTCAAAAGAACACTATGAGACTTCAGTTTCCGGAGAATGAACTCGATGGAATGGTTTAAGGTCTAATGATTGATGTCTCTCTATCTCGAGAAAACAGTTTTCTTCATACGAGAGAGCAGGAAAAAATTCAAGTCCCCAATTAAGCAACCTCGTAATGACGGGGGACAATAGGACAGTCCTAGAACATGTTTTCGATGCGAAAAAGATGAGCACTTCAATCGTGATTGTCATGTATAGGTTACTTGATCTTGATGTGGAAAAGTTAGACACATAAAGAAGTTTTGTCGAGTAAAACTTCTTGATGAAGAGGCAAACACTTCCCATGAAATCGAAGAGTCTGATGATACTAACTGGGACAAATGCTTTATTATTGAGGTCATTGATCAACCTACAAATATGGCCTCTGCAATGTACCCAACTAAAGTGTCCAATTCTATTGATTATGCAAAGGAGTGAATCGTTGACTCGGGGTGTTCTCATCATGCCACACGGTACGTTACCTTACTCTCCAATGCAGACCACATGAAGAGAAACATGTTAACAGAAGATAATTCATTACACCTACTATGAAAGAAGGTAACTTTAGCATTGACAATCCAAATGATATTGATCATGTTTCTCTTAAGGATGTCTACTATGTTCTTGGCCTAAAGAATAATCTCACATTTGTATCGCAAATCATTAAAAACGGTAAGTATGTTTTGTTTGGTCCAAATGATGTTCAGACTTGATGATTTTAAATATGTTTCTGTTGTTGTTTTATTTACTAGGAAGAAAGAAGACTTCTCTATATATATTATCTGCAAGTGATGCATATGTTCAAAGGACGAGTAAGAAAACAAGTCCTCTAGTTTGGCATGCCTGACTGTGCCACGTTGGCTATGATTAGTTATTGCAGCATATATCTTCTAAGAATATATTGGATTACGTCCCTCTTCTCAAAGATTTAAATATAAACACAATGTGTTGGTTGTCAATATGAAAAGTCTCATATGCTATCATTTGACAAATCAACAAATCAAGCCTTGAGTATGCTTCAAGAGTTCAATGGCCAACTTAAATATTTAGTTAGTGGCTTTTGTGAGTATGCTTTAGCTAAATGTAATTACAAATGCTTCATCACCAATGACCTATCATTACATTTTGTTTTTGATTAACCATGAGTAATATTATGACCCCATGACTATAAGAGTGGTGGCTCTCCACCACACTCACTATACCACCACGTCAGCTTTTCACGCTCACCGCTCACTTACCACACAAACACTGTTGGGAAAATGATCTCGTCAGTTAAGATTTGATGAGACAAAGTTAAGTTTGTAAGATGTGTTCTACGTATAACTTAAACAGAATTATGAAGCTTAGTCAGACTGAACACTCATAGTGATTCAGACTGAATATAAGCTGAGCATATGTTCGACCAGTTTATACTACACCTTAGTTAGTTTATTAATATGTTTAATAAGCTGTGTATGTCACATAAGGTATATATCGAGTATTCAGCTTGATGTGTTTCAAGCTGAGTGACTCGGCTCAAAAGCAGAGTCAGCTCAACAGAGTTGCTAAATATGTTTTAGTTAACTAGTTATACTTCTAAGGATGAGTTTATCAATATACGTGTTAGTTCATGTATGTATTCGGGTTTGTTCTCGAAGAACTCAGCTTGATGAGTCTCAAGCTGAGTAACTCAGTCCGAGTAAGAAGTCAGTCTAAGAAAGTTTAAATATGTTTTAAACTTATCTTATTAACTCTCTATATCTACGGAAAGGATAAGAAAATTCCAGAATCAAGATTGAAGATTGAAGATTCAAGATAAGAAGATTCAAGATTCAAGACTCCGAGTTATCCTATAGTTAGTTAGCAAATTAGGATTAGTCCAGTTTGTTAGGAACCGTAGCCACATGATTATAAAAACTTATCTCCTGATAAGTTTAGAGGTACGACTACGACTCAATACGACTGCTATACTGCAGATTAAAAGAGCCAAAGTATATCACCTCAACCGTATGTGTTACGATTCTTGAATCACTGTTTGTAAGTTTAACGTGATCAAGAAACTCACAGATTGCCAAGTTATTCGTGTGTTCGAATTATCACATCAGTTGTGATATTGGTAAGTAATCATAAGTTGATTCAATCTGTGTAAATCCTGTTTAGAGAGTCGTCAGTATCTATAATCATAAGTTGATTATAGATAGCTAAGTTTGAGAGATTGAGAGATTTATATTAGGTGATTATGTATCAAGAGTTGCTTAGTTGATAGTTACTGTAATCATCTTCTTATTCAAAGCATTGTAATCATCTTCATATTAATAAAAACATTCGAATAATTGTGGTTTGATTTACTGTGTGTAACACTTTTATTTGATTTGTTCAATTTCCGCAGAAAGTGTATTCAACCCCCCCTTCTACACACCTGTTGCTTGTTGTTATTCTCACAAAGGGACCAACAGACACGTAGTGATCACTTTCAACCACATCAAATTATGAGACCTCCTTATTTACTAAGTTCACATTTAATAATACTCAATATGTTAATTAAAGTAATATAATAATAATCAATGAAAAATGAAACAAGAACTTTAAATTAAAAGAAAATAAAATTCATTTTAAAATTTTAAGAATTAAAAATAGAAAATTAACGCGACCTACATCAAATATATGCTACATCTATTTTAATTAGGAGAATGATGATCTAACATTTAGGGTTATGAATAATAGTAAAAAACAAAATAATAATTTCTAAAAATAGTAATTACAACTTAATTTTTTATAATTAATTTTCTATAAATTTCAAACTTACCTTTTAATTGTGTTTCAACAATCTATACCATAAAACAAGGTTACTATTAAAAAAAATCATTTTTTTTTATGTTTATCCACAATCCTTGCGTCATGTTCTCGAGTTTTTTCTAAAAAGAAAATGAAAGAATTTGGAATGAAACTCCTTTAAAAGGTGTTCTTATGTTTAATTTAAGAAATGAAAGAAAAGAAAATGAAGAGATTTGGACAGAACATTTAGGCTTATTTTAAAATTGAAATTATTTAGAAGGAAAGAATCCCCCCCCCCCCTCTTTGTTTTTCTTTCCTCCTCTTATTAAACTCAAGCAAATACAAGCTAATCAAAATGTTTAAATTAAAAAAGAATGAAAGTACGAAATTAAATGTAACCAACTACCATGAATAAACTCCAAATTAAATTTTTAGCCATCATCACACTGGGGTTTTTGCCACACAAACCTCTTCACCACGCTGCCATAGTGTCGTAGGCAGCCCACCACGGCGCGGTTGAAGGTCTTTCACGCTAATTTTATTGGTCACTTTGTCTACTCTAATGTTATATAGTTGTTCACGTTATAAAAAGAATAACATAGTGTAAATAAATTAATGAAATTTTAAAATTAATTTTTATTAGTTTTTTTTAAGGTCAATCACCCATCGTTATTTGGCTTTAACCAAGGTTCAAATACCATACTTTCACTCCATGGAGGAAACCCTTAAGGGAAAAACCCCTAAGAGAAAACCCCCAACTCACTGCATACAACAAGATTTGATCTTCCACCCTCTTGCGAGGAATGGAGCGTCTTACCAAATGGGCTAAGCAATTTTTATTAGTTGATGATGCAATTTTTGAAAAAGTTTTTCGGCATAAGACTCTTAAAATTTGAAAGGAAACCTTGAATTATTAATATTTACTAACTTGTTAGCCGGTAAGATACAACTGCTGGAAATTATAACCCTAAACGTTATATATTGTTTTAGGTTGTCTCGGAAAAAAGTATCAATATTGGTTGTCAACAAAAGTGATTTTTTTAATTGAAATATCTAATTAATGTCAACAAAATTAATATAATTGAAGTCTGAAATATATTTTAAGTGTTTTTAATAGGATGATGATGGGTATGCGGAAGTTCCGTCCTATGTTGTCATCTTTGTATATAACAATATAGAGAAAAGTTTATTCGAAAACCGTTGTTAGCGCGAGAACCAATCTGAGCCGTTAAATTCCTCCTACTTTATTGTCATTGCCTCACCCATGAATTTCTCACATTCACTCTGTCATACTTTATCCCTCCACACTCTCCATCCATGATCTTCCCAAATACAAGGAACGGCTGAAATTGGTTCTCGCGGTTCTCACGCTAACAACGGTTCTCGAATGAACCCTCCTCTATCAATATATATGTGCATCAATATTTTGGTATATACATACAGAAATTGAGTGTTTCACGCTAGCTGACCAATATGTAAAATTAGATGACATATATCGTTTTGCTTTTGTCAACAGAAGATTATTATATAACGACGTTTTAACAGCAGAATCAAACTTTATATGATGTCAACTATGACTCATTTTAGTTAACAATATTTTTAAAATATATAAATAAACATAAATATGTATACAACAAGCTAAACCTTAAAGTAAAACAGCTAGCCTTAATTAGCCTCTTATATATTTAATTCATTACAAACACGCCCGCTAAACAGACATTATATATATATATATATATATATATATATATATATATATATATATATATATATATATATATATATATATATATATATATATATATATGATAGGAGGTTCAAATGAGAACATTAAATTAAATGAGAATGAGAGACTCAATCTCAACCGTCAAATTTCTCCTTCTTTAATGTCATTATCCACTCATGAATTCCTCACATGCACTCTGTCACACTCGATACCCCCACGCTTTCTATTCATGAATTCTACTTACAAAATGAACGGCTGAGATTGAGTCTCTCATTCTCAATTAAATTATCATTTTCATTCGAATATTCCCATATATATATATATATATATATATATATATATATATATATATATATGGTGAGGTTCAATAGAAACTCCCCCTTAAACAAAAACCCCAAAGTCTCAATCTCAGTCACTCATCTAAAAGGGCAAGATGAGAAATTAATAAATTGATCAAAAAACCCACGCCATTTCCAGCATTCTAAAAAACCCATTTTATTTAATTTTTTTACCACTCAAATCTTTAAATAACCATAACTACTTCAATTTTTTGAATTTGAGCAAAAAAGTTATACCAATCTTCTCATTTTTTAATCATCTTTCAAACGAGACCACTATTCCTATATTTCTGGAAAAAAAAATTCGACGAAAAATGACGAAAATGATAAAAATGACGAAATTAATCATTTTCGACTGCCCCTTATATATCACGTAACAGCAGGTGACGAAACTGACGAATTTTCGTCATTTTCATCATTTTCGTGTCCCCTTATATATCACTTAAACAACAGGTCCTGAAAATGATAAAAAATGATGAAATTTATCATTTTCGGACCCCTTATATATCATGTAACAGCAGATGACGAAAATGATAAATTTCGTAATTTTAATCATTCTCGTGTCCCCCCTTATATATCACTTAAACAGCAGATCCCGAAAATGATGAAAATGACGAAATTTATCATTTTCGTGCTCTTGTATATCATCTAACAGCAGGTGACGAAAATGATAAAATTTCGTCATTTTCATCATTTTCGTGTCCCCACTTATATATTACTTAAACAACAGGTCCTGAAAATGATGAAAATAACAAAATTTATCATTTTTGGCTGCCCCTTCTATATAACTTAACATTAGGTGACGAAAATGATAAAATTCGTCATTTTCATCATTTTCGTGTCCTCTTGTATATGACTTAAACATCAGGTCTCGAAAATGATAAAAATTTCGTCATTTTAATCATTTTCGTGTCCCCTTATATATCATGTAACAGCAGGTGACGAAAATGATGAAAATGACAAAATTTATCATTTTCGCGACCTGCTATTATGTGATATAACAGCAGGTGACGAAAATGATAAATTTCGTAATTTTAATCATTTTCATGTCCCCCCCTTATATATCACTTAAACAGCAGGTCCCGAAAATGATGAAAATTACGAAATTTATCATTTTCGTGCCCCTTATTTATCATCTAACATCACGTGACGAAAATGATAAAATTTCGTCATTTTCATCATTTTCGTGTCCCCCCCCCCCCCTATATATTACTTAAACAACAGGTCCTGAAAATGATGAAAATAACGAAATTTATCATTTTCGGCTGCCCCTTCTATATAACTTAACATTAGGTGACGAAAATTATAAAATTCGTCATTTTCATCATTTTCGTGTCCCCTTATATATGACTTAAACATCAAGTCCCGAAAATGATAAAAATGTCGTCATTTTAATCATTTTCGTGCCCTTATATATCATGTAACAGCAGGTGACGAAAATGATAAAAATGACGAAGTTTATCATTTTCGGGACCTGCTCTTATGTGATATAACAGCAGGTGACGAAAATGATTAATTTCGTCATTTTTATCATTTTCGTCATTTTTTGTCGAATTTTTTTTTACAGAAATATAGGAAAAGTGGTCTCGTTTGAAAGAGGATTAAAAAATGAGAAGATTGATATATTTTTTTTGCTCAAATTCAAAAAATTGAAATAGTTATGGTCATTTAAAGATCTAAGGGGTAAAAAAAAGGGGCTTTGACCATAATACCCTTACTTCTAAAATTAAATCTTATAATTGTTTACTTATTTACAATAATGTCATTATAGATCTGAACCATTGATTTGATCGATCTAACGGCCAGGAATGGGACCTTGAAAACTTTGTTTAAGGGGGAGTCTTTGTTGATCCATTTTCTATATATATATATATGTGTGTGTGTGTTCAAGATTCAAACATGCACGCGAAACGGCTTTAACTAAATTATCCAACAAGCAGCAACAATAATGTAGCATTCCTCGATCAAAGCATATAGATTTCATACGTTTATATACGTACCTCACGGCATCTACTTATTAATTTATTATATATATATATATATAATAATATATCAGATATCCATCTATTTTCTGAAAGTGTACGTATTTATTTCATTCTCGTGCTTTCTGGCAACGTACGTACAACTTCGATCATACCAAAAATAATGTCTCCCAAAATATATATATATTGATCGACAAAAAATCAAGATATATGTATAGAAGGTCTTTCATTAATCAAATGAAACAAAATAGTATCTAACTGAAAACCTATATATAGAACTAGAGTAGAGAATCAGGAACTGCAATCATTTGTATAATTTCATTAATATATATGTTTTGTTACATATATCAATTAGTACGTACGTGATTAAATTAGCACAATTGTATATATATTCAGAAAAAGTTATGTACATCTGAAAACTACAAATGTGAAAGCTAAATCAACAAACCAATTAATCAGGAGATCAATTCATCAGCCTCAACAGAACAGATCGATCGATTAAAGTCACTCGATGATATATCAAGTGCGTTTATATATATATATATATATATATATATATATAATTCTATAAACGTTTCCTACTTACAACGAAATAATTTGTAAAGTAACTAATCGATCAACAACCTGTTAGTTGTTCATATCGTTGGTTCTCCGGCTTGGTCCAGATGGGGGTACAGGTGCTCCTTTCGGAAGAGCGCTCAGAAACAAACTTCCATAATTTCCGCCTTCGAATCTCTGCAGCAACTCAACTTCACGCTCTGAAGAGCTGATCATTGCACATGGAACTTTTTGCTTAATATTGGCGACGATGTGACCGGAATCATCAGAACTTATTTTCTCCAGAGGAGCTTCTGGAAGAGCTAGTTTAAGCTCCGGACTGGTACCTCCTCTGTGGTCCGCCATGAGCAGTCTGGCGGTGGCGAGAACCGATGGCGAAATCACGATGAACATGAAAAGAAGCAGAAGAAGAAGGCGGCGGAGGAAGGATATCGGCATCGGCGCGCAGTCGGTGAATTGTAGGGTTTCGGAGTGGATTGCGACGCGAGAAAGGAATAAATAAGTAATGAATAATGAAGTAGGAAGATGGGCAGCAGCGACGATGGAATTATATACAGGCAGCAGCAGCAGGAGGAGGAGGAGGGGTCATGTTGACAAAGTCAGAATGTTAAAAGTCAAATGGAGGAGCTGCTACGCGCTTTTTGACACGCACTCTCGTTTGTCAATTGTCATGGGTGGGCCGGGGTCACTGGTTACCATTTAAGCCTCAAGTAACTTGGACTAAAAAAAATGCTATACAAATACAAATGTAATATTCTTTCAAACTGAAATGTTAATGTTCTATAAGTCACAACTAACATTTGACAAATCGAAGAAAGAGTAATTTGTTTATATTTTATCTCCATTTATATAAAAACTAATGCTTGTATGCATCAATTTGTGTAAGATATAAATTTTTGCCTTGCGTAGCTACCTATAAACAATTATTAACATATATACTTGCCAATATAAATAATCTTTTGGATTGTGATTAAATAACATTTTTCAAAATTAGATACTCGTTCCTATCTTATGTACTGTCTGGGTACCATGATGATATTACTTTCGATTAATCAAGATTGTCCATTTTTCAAGACCGACTTGGTATTTGAAGACTTTAATAAAAAAATTCGGAAATATATACTTACTTCCTGAAAATTTAAAATAAGGCATTGCTTTATAGATCGCCTTTTTTAATATAAATTGGTAATGTTGGAACATAACCTTGGTCTTCATTTGTTAAATCCGTGTAACTTGATGTAACTTTTTTTAAGGCTTTAGTTTAAAGTTTTTTTTAAAAATATATTTGATAAGATTTGATTTGCCTTTTAAAGAATTCCTACGTTTAAATATTGGTTGAAAAGAGCAAGAGTGTTGCCCCCTAAACCTAGCAAAAGAGTGTGCTTATTAGAGTGTCCAAGTGGTGTGGTGTGATAGGTGGGATAACTAGTTGTCACCGTATTACTAACTCAAAACTAAATAATCATAGTGATAATACTCATAACGAAAAGGAAAAATAAAATAATATATACACCGCAAGGTGTGTGTGTGTGTGTGTGTGGGGGGGGGGGGGGGGGGGGGACGATTTGGTCGTAATGGGTATATATAACGGCAAGATGGCATTTTATGAATGGTTTTCGTTCATTATCCTTTATAACCAAACTCTATTGCGAGTCCTTTTATGCTCGGTTGTTAGTTTATATAGTTTGATATAAAATCTTTTAATAATTCTCAATTGCAATGTTTATTGAAAATATATAATAAATTTCTTTTTGTTTCTAATTAAGTTATTCAAGCTACGTACTGAATCATTCAATTTCTCAGTTGAAGAAATTATATATAGTACTCTCTAGCACGTACGTATCTGGATATCATTAATTAAATTATTTCTAATTCATCGATCAATGCATGTATATAGGTGAAGAACTCCTATAAAAACTTAAACATGACTATAAATGTCGTAAGTCTGAATTCAAGAAATCGCTACTTTTTATATGTACACATCCTTATTTATGTACGTACGTATATGACCAAGAACAACATCGGATGAAGTGATGTATTAGATGATTTAGTGTATTATTAGCCATATTAATTGTAATTATTCTGTCATTTATTTTGTACCAATTATCTCCTTGATTGTAGGAGTAATCTTTGTAATCTTCTCTTTATATAAACATTTTCCAACCTCTCGTATCATGCAGGTTGATTTACTAGAATTCACATGGTATCAGCCAGCCTTCCTTTTCATTCCTCTTTTTTCTTTTAATCTTTCCTGGGCAACATGTCGTCTTCTCTTTCTTCAGATGGTTCTCTCTCTATGAATACCATTCTCCATATGATAACTATTAAGTTATCATCTACTAATTATTTGCTTTGGAAAAATCATATGAGCCTACTTTTTGCCTATCAAAAACTGTCAGGTCATCTTGATGGAACCATATCCCAGCCGCCTCCCACCATAATCTCTGATGATAAAATTGTTCCAAACCCAGCCTTCTCTTCATGGAAAGAAGACGATCAACGAGCCATTCTTTTATTGAATGCCTCCCTCACTGAAGAATCATCAGCTGAGGTTCTGGGTCTCACCAACGCTCGTGACATCTGGCTTGCGCTCGAAAATGCTTATAGCAATTCCTCAGTTGAACGCATTCACTCATTGCGAGATATGCTCCGTCAGATCAACAAAGGGACAACTTCTGTGTCTGATTTTGGTCGACGGTTCAAGACTCTCTGCGATCAATTGGCAGCGATTGGAAATCCAGTTGATGGCATCGATAAGGTACACTGGTTTCTTTGTGGCTTAGGGGCTTCCTTTGAAACTTTTTCAACTGCCATCAGGGCTACAAAACCAGCCCCAAGTTTTCGTGATTTGCTATCACAAGCGGAGAGCCATGAGCTTTTTCTCCAGTCCATTCATGGTGCTTCTGCCCCACCGGCAGCTTTTCAGGCTCAACACACTCCCAACCATTCTTCTCACAGGGGGAGAAATAACACAGGTGCTGGCTATCGTGGGAACAATGGTCGTGGCTCTCAACGGGGTCGTTCTGCTGGGCGACGTCCTCCCCATTGTCAGTTATGTCGTAATAATGGACATTATGCCTCTTCTTGTCCAAGTTTATCTTCTTATGCTCTAAAAGCAGCTCCCTCAAATGAAAATTTGGCACAAGCCTTTCATGCTAAATGCCATGTAACTGAAGATACTCCAGATTGGCACATTGATTCAGGTGCGACGGCTCATATGACTCCCGATTCAAAAAATCTTCAACAGTCTACTCCTTATACAGGTACAACTCAGGTTATTTTTGGGAACGGTAAGACATTACCAATCACTCATACCGGTATCTCTAATATTTCAAATAATCTATCATTATATGATGTCCTAGTGGTTCCTAATCTTACCAAGAAATTGTTATCTGTTAGCAAGCTAACCAAGGATCTTCCAGTTGATGTGTTGTTTTCTCAACCTTTCTTTACCATTCAGGACCGTCAAACCAAACAGGTGCTTGCTAAAGGTCGATGTGACCGAGGACTTTATGTGCTTAAAGATGAACCTCGGGCATTGGTTGCTTTGCAAGGAGTTTCAAATCGGGCCTCTTATGAGCTGTGGCACAATCGTTTAGGCCACGTTTCTTTTGATGTTATCAAAACTTTAAATAAATTGGGTGCTTTGTCTGTAACTTCAGTTTTACCAAAGCCTACTATTTGTGAACCTTGTCAACTTTCCAAGGGACAAAAATTACCTTTTGAACGTAATTATAAACGTGCTTTACATCCATTAGAAGTGGTGCATTGTGATTTATGGGGACCTGCTCCAGTTTGTTCTAAAGATGGTTATCTATATTATGTGATTTTTGTTGATGACTATTCCAGATTTACATGGTTTTATCCGCTTAAAACTAAGACCGGATTTTATTCGGTCCTTCCGGCATTTATCAATCTTGTTCAAACTCAATGTTCAAGAAAAATCAAAGTGTTTCAAAGTGATGGTGGTATGGAGTTTGTGAATCATACAGTTCAAAAACTTTTTGAAGAAAATGGTACTTTTCATCGTCTATCATGTCCTTATACGCCTCAACAAAATGGCCGTGCGGAACGCAAACATAGGCATATTGTTGAAACGGGATTAGCAATGATGTTTAATGCTAATATTCCCGTCTCCTTTTGGCCCGATGCATTTAGCTCGGCAACATACATCATTAATCGGTTGCCAACTAAACTATTAGACGATATTTCTCCATTTGAGCTGATTTACTCTCAACCACCAAATTATGCCAACTTTCGAGCGTATGGATGTCAAGTTTTTCCATACTTGCGGGATTACTCACGTCATAAACTCGCACCAAGAAGTATTCCATGCGTGTTCATCGGTTATAACTCTCGATATAGAGGGTTTAAGTGTCTTGATCCAACCACTTCTCGCATTTATATCACGAGACATGCTCGGTTCAATGAACTGATATTTCCCTTCGCTGGATCAAAACCATGTACTGATTTATCTACTTTGGATCTTACCATTTTTGATAAAGAGCCTCCTTATTTGTCCTTGCCTTCCCAACGTCCCTTTTCAAAACCCAATGAAACCAATACAATTAATAAACCTCCATGTTCTCTATGCACTTCAAGACCATGTTCAACACATGATTTTAATACCTCTCCTCCTAACAGCCCATCACCTTCTTCTTCACCTAACAGCCCCTCATCCTCTTCTTCACCTAACAGTCCATCATCACTTTCCATGCCATATAGCCCACCATCGCCTTCTCATCCAACCAGTCCATTACCTACTCAGCCTACTCCTCAAACTATTAACCCATCGCCTCCAGCTTCCTCTCAAACGGTGCCCGTAACCACCCATCCGATGACAACTCGATCCAAGGCGGGTATTTATAAACCAAAATATCAAGTTGATCTTGCCACTCTTGAGACTCATTGTCTTCATGTAGCTTTGAACACCGCAACCGAACCCAAAGGATTTAAATCCGCGGCTAAAGATCCAAAGTGGATGCAAGCAATGCATGAGGAAATGGAGGCCCTAAAACAAAATGCTACATGGGTTTTGGTACCACGTCCCTCTTCTTCTAATGTTGTTGGATCCAAGTGGGTTTATCGCATCAAATACCACTCGAATGGCTCTATCGAACGATATAAGGCTCGTTTAGTAGCTCAAGGCTTTACTCAAATTCCAGGGCTTGATTATTCACACACATTTAGCCCCGTAGTAAAAGCCTCAACAGTACAAATTGTTTTATCTCTTGCTATATTAAATAACTGGAAGTTACATCAACTAGATGTGAAAAATGCGTTCCTTAATGGTAATTTGACTGAAACTGTATTTATGGAACAACCAACCGGCTTTGTAAATCCTCAGTTTCCGGATCATGTTTGCAAGTTATCAAAAGCTTTGTATGGCTTAAAACAAGCCCTAAGAGCGTGGTTTCAACGTTTAAGCACTTTTCTTCTCTCCTACGGATTCACATGCAGTCGTGCTGATCCATCACTGTTTGTTTTTATCCGTAACTCGTGCACTATGTACCTGCTTGTGTATGTGGACGATCTTATTCTTACAGGTAACAATGAAATCATGATTGCCAACTTCATTTCTAGTCTCAACCACGAGTTTGCAATAAAAGACCTTGGAGATCTCAACTACTTCTTGGGACTTGAAGTAGCTTATACTGAGAATGGATTATTCCTAACTCAGTCTAAGTATGCTACTGATATTCTAAAGAGGGCCGGCTTGTATGATTCCAAACCAGTCAATACTCCTCTCGCTCCTCATGAAACATTCACAACGAAGGGTGTTCCGTATTCTGATCCTACTTTATATCGTTCATTAGTTGGAGCGCTTCAGTACTTAACGATTACAAGACCTGACTTGTCTTATGCAGTTAATCAAGTTAGTCAATTTCTCCAGGCACCAACTACAACTCATTATCAGTCTGTTAAGCGAATTCTCAGATACGTTAAAGGAACAATCTCGTTTGGTCTTACATTCAGTAGACCTCACAAATCATCCTTAATCGGTTACTCGGATGCAGATTGGGCCCGTTGTCTAGACACACGCCGTTCAACATATGGATATTCCATCTTCTTAGGTGGAAATCTTGTTTCATGGAGTGCAAAGAAACAACCAACCGTCTCAAGATCAAGTTGTGAATCAGAATATCGAGCGATGGCTAACACGGCTGCTGAACTAGTTTGGATCACACATCTATTGCAAGAGTTGCATGCTCTTCCACCCAACCGTCCAACTCTACTTTGTGATAACAAAAGTGCACTTTTTATGACTCAAAATCCAGTATCCCATAAACGAGCCAAACACATTGATCTAGATTATCATTTCATTAGAGAGCTCATAGCATCCGGCAAGTTGTACACAAAATTTGTTCCTACCAATCTACAAGTGGCGGATATTTTTACTAAAAGCCTTCCGCGCGCACAGTTTGAGACACTTCGTTCTATGCTTCGACTTGGTCCGCCACCTTTCCGATTGAGGGGGGATATTAGATGATTTAGTGTATTATTAGCCATATTAATTGTAATTATTCTGTCATTTATTTTGTACCAATTATCTCCTTGATTGTAGGAGTAATCTTTGTAATCTTCTCTTTATATAAACATTTTCCAACCTCTCGTATCATGCAGGTTGATTTACTAGAATTCACATGATGAACACCGGTGGTTCCTTTATTACAATTTTTAGGGTGGTAAGACATTTATTTCTGGTCTAAGAAGAAGAAATATATATACATTGTCTTTTTATAACAATTATGTTGGATATTAGATTAATAACATAACTACTAAAACTACTTGGTAAAAATAGAACTCATAGGCGGCTAGACTTCTCAATATATATGAAAAAGGTAGCGCGACCATAAGGAAATACTTTTGAGCTAGTGATAAGCGTCTTGATCTTAAAAAACATGAATTGCATATATGTTAGGATTTGTTTTTTCCTATTTCCATATCATTTCAAATATGGACACTGGATCATCGATATATAGTTCATGTTAAATATTCGGATTATTTAAATAATTTTCAGACGTAAACATAAGCCTCTCAAAACGAGTGGGTGAAGATAATATATAACGGCCATTACAAAGAGAGGTGGAGGCGGTTTGGTGGTCCTAATGGTGTGTGGTGGTGATGGATGTTGGTGACGAAGGTGGCGGTGATATTTTGTTAATGATAGTTATAATAATATATATAAAAAATCTGAGTTTAAAATGTATCATTGTTTAAAGTTTTTTATAACTATTCTGACTAATTTAATAGTATTTTTAAAACCAAATCCCGTATCTAATAACTCGAACTATTTAACCCATTAGCCAATCCAAACTAAACAGCCCAATGCTTATCATTAGCAATAGTACGTCACAAAAAAAGACCTTGAATAAGCAAGCACATATGCACTTGAACAGAAGTTATGCATGTAAGGATGATTGTTATGCGAAAGCCTGTTATTTAGTGATTTTTTTAAGCTGTTAAAAATACAATCTTGAACAGAAAATGTGCGATCGGTGGTAACTCCTTGACCAGTTGACCGGATCGAAGGGTGTCATCGGGACTCAGTAGCCAACACATAAAAATTTCAATTCCTTCACACACACGCTACTGGAGAAGCTTCCGATGAAATGAAAAGTAAGTGAGCTAGCAAGGCCTTAATTTCCAATTTCATTAATTTATATCTCATGATTTCTAAATATTTTAGAGCAAACGAGAGGTTACGTTGTGGATGGATGGTCAAAATGGTCGCTACACATAACTCCATAGCAACTAAAACGGAAAAACTTGTACGTAAAAGGGAATATACAATATCACAACTTTTTTCTTTCGGATCTTCTTTATCCTTATGTTTTCTCGTTTTATATGAACATTTTGAATTAATTAAGACTGTAAACGAACCGAATAAATACAAACAAGGCTTGTTCGTGTTTTTTTAACTTAAACAAACAAATAAACAAGCACAAACGAATAAACACACGAATTTTTGTGTTCGTGTTCGCATATCGGACCTATTAATGATCCGGTGATAGCATGAGGCATGAGCTACCCGTTAATTTTGCAGACGTAGTGAAAAAATTTGATATCTTAA
Source organism: Pulicaria dysenterica (assembly GCA_947179395.2). Lineage (NCBI taxonomy): Eukaryota > Viridiplantae > Streptophyta > Magnoliopsida > Asterales > Asteraceae > Pulicaria > Pulicaria dysenterica. Next base: position 69,806,496 of record OX359295.1, on the reverse strand, counting down.
TCATGATATAAAAGTATACATAAACGAATTTTGTAGCAACGCAATGACTTTTCTTTAAAAATGATTATTATGTTTTAAATGTCGATATCTTAACTATGATTTAAAGTTGTGAGTGAGAACTAAATAACAGTTAAAATACCTTTATCGATCCAACCATAAAAATCATGTCTAAAACCCAATATTTTTTTATTGTTATTTTTTTTTAAAAGCAAATAATAATGTCACATAAGCGAAACAAATAGAAACAAAAGTATACTTTTCAAGATTATACATACGAGAATGCATTGAATGGAAAACGAAACATTTCTTTTGAAAATAGCATTTAGTGTGAAGTGAATTGGTCAAATAAAACCGCAATTAAGGTTTGTGAGTTTAATAAGGTAAGTCGTGCATTACTTTCAATTTGGAATCACATGACCACCCATTTAATAGTCAATAGTTAATTGACTTTATGATGATTACAAAGTCTTCGATTACTTCTGTACGTTTAAACGAAAAATAAAAGTACAGTAGTTTTAACCCTTCTTTTAACTAATAAATTTAAGACTTAAACTTATGTCTCTAATTATATATTTTTATCCTAACCTAAACGTGAATATTAATCTATTATCATGTGAGCCCGTATACCTCTAATAGAATTAAGATGATAAAACCAGTGACGGACTCATGATTTTGAATGACTTGTGGCACCATTACAAATAAATGAAATAGATGATAGTACCGGGTTGAAAAAATCAAAATTTACACTATGAAATGGAAACATCGCCTCGAAAAATCAAAATTTACACTACGAGGATAAAATTGGATGGTGTCTCATGCCACCACCAGGTTAGCCTTGGGTCCGCCCTTGGATAAAACATCTCGTATTACCTCAGTGAACCCTAATTGACTCTGGATCAACTTCGACGATGAGGTGGGTTCGATTGCACACCTCCTCCTCTTCCTTAAAGCATTGGTTTGAATATGTTGATCTTGCTGGTTTAATCATATTGGATTCTAAGATCAATATGTCAATCATATTGGTTTGAAGTCAATCTTTTTTGATGATGTCAAATACTAAATTCGATTTTCTTGTCCAGCAATGGTTTCTAGCAACAGATATATGTATTACATGGAAATCATTCCCCACTAACGTGTTTTTAGAGATATGTTTTGTAGTTTCGCTAATGAGTGTGTAGATGATTTTGATCTTTTAAATTTAGATTCTTTAACCAAATGATCCTAAAATTACTTTTGATTGGTCTCATTCCTTAAGAAGATTTACATTATAACACATAGATACAATAGTATGAATGCTGGCCAAATTTATTGGGTCACTTGGAAGTCAGGGACTAAGCACTCCCTATTTTTTGTGTACGCCTCCTATGCCAGGAAAATGCAAGAAAGTTTAGTTTGTTAGGATAGAAAATTTTAAGGATTAAATTATTTATGAGTTGTATTTTTAAGGATTAAAACGTTTATGAGATAAACTTATAGATAAAATTTTACGTATTTTAAAAGTTTAGTAACCTGCAAACATGACAAATGATTAATACAATTAATTTTTACAAATTCAATGGTTAAAACTTAAAACATTCACTAAAAAAGTTTAGGAGTTATTTAAAATTATTTTCTAATATAAATTAAGTTTAAAGAATAAACTATATTTTACGATACAAAAATAGTTTTAATGCAGTTGTGACCTAACTATGAGTAGAATAAGCGAAAGAATATCATATGCGCATCCTATGTTATTAACTCTCATAAAAATATATAACTATATAAATATTTATGAAAATAAAGTATATATAAATAAAAGGGGCTGACTAAATAAACAACCTCAATTTACTAATAAAACACCCTCTATAATTAGATTTATTTTCATTTCAAATTATAACTATTGTTTCAAATATATAACTAATACAACTATACTTTCTAAATTTATTTTTCTATAATTAGATTCCTTTTCCATAAATGTCATAAACATTTTTATAATAATTAAATTAACGTTTTGTAATAAACATTTTCAAGCATTGAAAAACATAATTGATTAACATAACTATAAGAACATGACCAATAATATTAAAATTATAAAAAAAAATTATTCAAACATACTCCTCTATATCTAGAACATATGTTTTCGGAGCACTAGGTTTCAGTTGTCTATAACATTCCAAACCTGTTAGCAATCAGGGCTTACATCTTTCTTTTTCCATCACCCCTAACATCTTGCATAGATGACTTTTTTTTCTCTTTGGAAAGATCCGGATTAGATTCAATATCATCATGAGAAGGAGATTACTTTAATTCCTACTATTTCGCCTTATTGGATCCATCATAGAGCCCTATCTGTAAGTGGATGACAATTAATGTATATGTCATATTTTGAATGTTATAGACAAGTAAAACCTAGTGTTACGAAAACACATGTTATAGATATAGAGGAGGGAAAAAGTTCATGCGAAACCATTCTTAGTGTGAGAACTGCGAGAACCAATCTGAGCCGTCCAATTCCCTCTCTTTCAATGTCATTGCCCACCCTTGAATTCCTCACATACACCATGCCACATTCTATCCCTCCACGCTCTCCATCACTTTAACTTCCCATATCCAAGGAACGACTGAGATTGATTCTCGCGGTTCTCGCACTAGCTAACAACGGTTCTCGCATGAACCCTCCCCTATAGAGGAGTATGCTTGAATAATATTTTTTATAATTTTTAATATTATTTGTCATATTTTTACAGTTATGTTAATCAATTATGTTTTTTCAATGCTTGAAAAAATTTATTAAAAAGGTTAGTTTAATTATTATGAAAATGTTTATTACATTTATGAAAAAAGAAATCTAATTATAGAAAAAATTACAAAGTATATTTGTATTGGTTATATATTTAAGACAATAATTATGATTATAAAGGATGTTTTTAGTAAAAAGGGTGTTAATTTAGCACCATTCTTTTAATAAAAACTAATTCTTAAGAAAGTGTTTAATTTGCTAAGTAATAGAAAAAGAAATAAAAGAAAGTTGAAAAGGAAAAAGTCGTGGTAGATGCGTAGAAGCAAGTCGTAAGTAGAGAATGTCTTTAAAATTAAATGCAATTGGTTCAACCACTATATATGCGTATGCGTTGACGAGTGACGGACCCTGCCTGCATCCCCTTTTAAATTTGTTTCTTGTGTCAATCATCATGTATAGAAATTCTAAATATCCCTCAGCAGTCAGCTCCCCAAAAAAAAAAGAAACCAAAAAATATATACATATACATACTATTTCTATAATATCCCTCAGCTCCCCCAAAAAAAAACCAAAAAATATATACATATACATGCACACATATATTACAATAATAATAATAATAATAATAATAATAATAATAATAATAATAATAATAATAATAATAATAATAATATATGCAAGGCTTTATTCACTTTTCACTATTAAAATCAAATGAACAAAAACCCATCATGACCGTATTGAGGGAAGCATAAATATCATGCCGTTCTTTGTGTACTTTTAATTACTCCATGTAGTTATATTAATTATTATCGGGGTTACATATAGAAATTAAACACAAATAATTATCTCTAGTTCTCTATCTTTAATCTTTAATATTAATTAAGATAAAAAAGTATATGATATTTGACATGTTATAGCAGGTTATTTTATGAATATTTGTTACCAATCAGAAACATCTATTTCACAAATGGCTAATTATTGTTAAAAACTGAAGAACTTCTTATGTCGCAAGTCTTGAGCCGTGAATTTTAAGTTGGAAGCATATTTTAAGTAAAAATGGTTACCCGTCTTCTTAATCAGATCACATGTCATTCAAAATGATTCTTCAACGTACAAAACTTAGTTCTTGATTAACTATTATCAAAAACCTATTGAGCAGTTTTCACAGATAGCTATTGGATGTTATGTCAATTAATTCATAATTACAATAACTTTTTTTTTGAACAACAAAACATATTTTCATTCCTCCAGGTTACATAGTTTGGGTACATAGTGCAGTCATCATGATCACACTGAAGAACAAATAAAACCACACAAAACACAATCTATCGTAATCTTCAACCTGCTCTCACTATATATCCATATTAGTCCACTATGGATAGCACCTCACGTGCAACAATGCTACATGTCGCTACACAGATACCATGATCGATCCATGAAACAGCACCAGAACCAGCTAGATATCAACATCACCGTCTCATCTACCCAGCTCGAGAGGGCAGCCAAAACTATAAGGCATAGGCCAATCCATAGACTACTCAAACAAACAGGACGCACAACCATATCATCTCGCAGCTCCAACCGATTCAATCCGAAACTCTGATCAATCAATGTGTCCGCAGTCATAATCTCACACCTGTATAATAGCCAACAGCATAATCCTCCAACTCACCGAAAAGCAGTCACTGATATTTAATTGAAGGCACACACAGAGTAGGGGATTAAACATCAGCGCAAATCCGTAAGTATATCAAATTTCTTTCTTCATCTTGCTACTTTTATGAATATTTCTTGATTTGTTACCGATATATACATTTATTATAAGTTTAAGATTTCACACGATAAATGTTTAAAAATTTGCATCAATAATCTCGAGGTTTAAACTAAGGTAGAGATCAAAATAATATCATATAAAAAAAATGATCATTTCGTTCATTCAAATTAAGTATTCGATTAATTATTAATCTGTATAAGTTTACATGTAATCAAAAACTACATATTTCTTACTCTAGATTAATTTAAATCAACATCTTATTAAAGCAAACATATTTTTTCCTATAATATAGTTCGGGTAAAATGACAGTGCTATTAATTATTAAACGCAACAACTTCTGTATAGTATAATAATTGTGTTTCCATTTTTGGGTCATTATATTTCGACCCATGTGTTATTATACTCAGCTTCAGCTTACTATTTGATAGGCTCAAGTGGGGGTAACAGATTCACTCCAATATAATAAGCAATGCCCAACACTCCTAAGTAAAATGATAGTTGGGCCCATATATATGATGTGCATTTGGCAAGAAGCCTACAACAATCTAACACAAAGTTTAAAAAGGCATGCATGTGTCTTCTCATGATACATTATCTATCTATCTATATCTATATACTCTATAATTCGGTAACTTGATTTGCTGACTTGGCACGTCTGGTGGTGTTTAATTGCAAATTCTCAGTATCATTGCTTACGTGGCATGAATTTGGGGTCCTTGAGTTCAATTGGAAATTGTCGTGGATTCAAAAGCCTTGGTTGCGTTTGTGTTAAAATATAGCAAACTTCCCTTGTCTAACTTTTAGTATCTTTGTGCTTTGTGTTATTAGATGAGGGTGTGAAGTGGACTTTTCTCCTCAAGTTTGGTTTCAAATCAATATCAGCAGGTTTATGGAAATCAGTCGAGAGTTAAGGAAAGGATTTTTGGTCTCAGGAAAGCTTCTCAATCAAAGGATTCAAATTGATTTACACAGCTCATATCCTTGAAGGCAACTTGCTCCTTTTGCACTAATATTTTCTATATAAAGAGATTGGAGTTGAAGGCCTGGTGATATCTTTCTATTCATCTTTTCTCCATTGGAATTTCATTCTTTTGGCAGGCTCTCTGTAACCATACGATTGCACTCATCTGACTGCTTGCTTGCTTTGTTTTCTGACATGGTATCAGAGCAGTAGGTGCTCGATATTAGTTGATTTTTGATTCGATTTGTGCATTTTCCTGTGGGATTAGGGCTCGATTTTACTCTGGTTTTTTCTTTCACCAGAGGTTTTTTGTTCCCGGTGCAAATTAAGGCTACTGAAAGTCGATTTCTTTCTGCCTGGTTGATTCCTTCTTTAAATAAAATTATATTATCCGCTGCAATCTCTGAAATCGTTTGAAGATAGCAATTTTTTCTAAGAAAGCAGATTGCTTTGTTGCTGTTCATCTGTTACTGGTACTCAACTGGTTGAAAACTACTTTGATAGTCCCCTTTGCTTTGGTGCTCGTGGTTTCTGGTTTATCTACGAAGTTTGCACTGTAAGAAATCCTTTACTCACCTTGGTCTGTAGCAAGTTCCTTCTCCGGCGAGCTCCTGTGTCGGGCAGGAGTCAACTGCCCGTCGTGAGAATACTTGGCCTATAGTCAAGGGTCTCTCTATCTGGTAGTTTTCTTTTTATTTATCTCTCCTTCTTTGGTTGTTTGCATTAGCACACCATGTCTGATAGTGATTCTGATGCTGAAAATGTGTTTGGTACCTTGGTTAGCAAACTTGATTTTGGTGATCCATTATACTTGCATGCTAGTGACACAAGTAATATTCCTCTTATAAATTTTAAACTGAAAGGCACAGATAATTATAAGGTTTGGGCATGTGCCATGGAATTAGCTCTTGAAACTAAAAATAAAGTTGGTTTTATTGATGGTAGTTGTGAAAGACTTACTGGTAATGATGTTCTTGCAAAACAATGGGACAGATGCAACTCAGTTGTTTTAACTTGGATTTTGAATTCTGTTACAGAGGAGTTATACTTAGGTCAAATTTTTTCAAAAAATGCTTCCATTGTTTGGCAAGAGTTAAAAGAGACCTATGATAAAGTTGATGACTCAGTTACCTTTAATTTACATCATAAAATCAACTCTTTAACTCAAAATGGGGCTTCAATATCTGAATACTATCACAAGCTTAACTCTCTATGGAAACAATTTGATGCCTTGGTTAAATTACCCTCTTGCACATGTAATGCTGCAAAAGAATTTCATGATCATAATCAATTATTAAAACTGATGCAGTTCTTAATGGGATTAGATGATGTGTATCTTCCCATTAGAAGTAACATTCTTACAAGAGATCCCTTGCCCTCTGTGAAAACCGCTTTTGCTATTATATCTAGAGAGGAATCCCATCGGGGAATTCACTGTGATAACTCCGGGAAAAATCAAACTACTGCCTTTGTTGCTAAATTCAATGATAACAAAAAAAAGGGTGGAAGAAACCCAAATCTTGTTTGCACAAATTGTGGTGTGCAAGGCCATACTATAGATCGGTGCTACAAAATAATTGGCTTTCCAGAACACTATAAAAAAAAGGATCTTAACTCAAATAAAAGGTTTTCTAGCAACAACACGAAAACTGATGCTTCAAATAACTCTGCTCCTCATCCCTTTACAACTGAGCAGATTTCAAAACTTATGTCTTTTTTAAAGGAAAATCAAGGGGCAGGTGAGATCAAGGCTAACATGGCAGGTGCTTTCATCAAATCTACCTTCTTTAATTCTAGTAGTTCTCATAACTCAAATGAATGTAAGGACAAATGGATCATTGACTCGGGTGCAAATCAACATATGACGTTTTCTGATAGAAATCTTATAAATAGTGTTGATGTTTTAAATTTAAACCTTAAGGTGTGTCACCCAAATGGGACTGACGCAATCATAAGAAAAGTTGGAGACTTAAAATTAACTGATAACATAACCCTCTTTGGTGTTCTATTTGTCCCAGAGTATAGCGTAAACTTATTGTCTGTGCATAAACTCTCAAAAGACAGTAAAATGCTTGTTGGTTTTGATGAATCAAAATGTTATATTCAGGATTTGAAGCAAATGAAAAATGTGGGGACTGGTAGTGAACTTGGTGGTCTATATCTTCTTGACTCGGTATGCAAAATAGCAAATTGTAATAGTCAAACTGCATGTTATTTTACTAAATCCTTGTGGCACGCAAGGCTTGGTCACCCTGCTGATAAAGCGTTAGGGGTCTTAAAAGAAAAGTTAAAGTATGATAATCATGAGAATTCTTTACCATGTGATGTGTGCCATAGAGCTAAACAAGCTCGCGAGCCTTTCCCCTTAAGTGAACATAAGTTTAAATGTGTTGGTGACCTGATTCATCTTGACTTATGGGGACCCTATAAAATAACTAGTAGAGAGGGATTTAAATATTTTCTTACCATTGTGGATGACTACTCTAGAGCTGTGTGGGTTTTTTTTATTAAAAACCAAAGATGAAGTTTTCATAAACATAGTCCATTTCACTAGATTAATAAAAACTCAATTTGAAAGACAAGTTAAAATCTTTAGAAGTGACAATGGTAGTGAGTTTGTTAACAACAAAATGGATGACTTTATGAAAGAAAATGGCATTGTTCACCAGACCTCGTGTGTTTACACTCCACAACAAAATGGTATTGCCGAAAGAAAACATAGGCATCTCTTAAATGTGGCTAGGTCTCTTTTGTTTCAGGGAGGGATTCCGTTAAATATGTGGACCGAGTGTGTTCTTACTGCTACCTACTTGATTAATAGAACTCCTTCCTCTGTATTAAATGGTAAGTCTCCCTATGAGGTTGTTTATGGCTTTGAACCAACCCTTAATCACTTGAGAACCTTTGGTTGTTTATGTTTTGCTATTATTTTAAACAACTCTGACAAGTTCGGCGATAGAGCTGAAAAATGTGTTTTTCTTGGATATACAAACTCGAAAAAGGGTTACAAGCTCTGGAGCATGGATAATAATTTAATTTTTTATTCAAGAGATGTTAAATTTTATGAGCACATTTTTCCATTTAAAAGTAACTCTGTAGGTCAACAATCTTCTGAGGAAAATTATTTTGATCACTTAAACTTTTTTTCTGATTATGAGAGGCCTTCGATGCCTAATGATGAAGAAGATTCGATCCAACCTGAGAGTGATGCCATTAACACTCACCAACCAGGCAGTTCCAGTAGGTCTACCGGTGATAATACACCTGGCAGTCCAAACAGTTCTACCGGTGATAATACACCTGGCAGTCCAAACAGTTCTTCCGGTGGTAATACACCTGGCAGTCCAAACAGATCTACCGGCGTGAGTGACCAAAATGGAACATTCGATGAAAATTTTAATCAAGAATCTTCTGAGGGTACCTCTAATGAACATCAAGAGCCTCTAAGAAGGTCAAGCAGGGAGTCAACTCTTCCCAAAAAACTCGCTGACTTTGTTCTAGACGGTAAAGTCAAGTATGGTCTTGAAAGAGTTGTTAATTACTCCAACTTAGATAATGACTCCTTTTGCTTTACATCTAATTTAAACAAAACTTTTGAACCAAAAACTTATTTTGAAGCAGCCCAAAATAAAAATTGGGTGGAGGCTATGAACAATGAAATGGAAGCTCTTTATAAAAATGAAACATGGGACTTGACTGATCTACCTCCCGGTAGAAAACTTATAGGATGTAAGTGGGTATATAAAATTAAATACAAACCTACCGGTGAGATAGAAAGGTATAAGGCTAGATTAGTTGTCAAGGGATATAGTCAAAAAGAAGGTATAGATTACGAGGAAACCTTCTCCCTCGTAGTAAAAATTGTTACCATTAGATGCTTAATTTCCTTAGCCATCGAAAAAGGATGGAATCTTTATCAAATGGATGTTAACAATGCGTTCTTATATGGTGATTTAGTAGAGGACATTTATATGTGTTTGCCTAAAGGTTATTTTTCCGAAAATGATAAAAGAGTTTGCAAGTTAAACAAATCCTTATACGGTTTAAAACAAGCTCCACGACAGTGGAATGCAAAATTATCATCTGCTCTAATTGAAAACGGTTTTGAACAAAGTAAAAGTGATTATTCCTTATATGTAAAATCTCAAGGTGAGACCTTTATTGCTTTACTTGTTTATGTTGATGATATTGTGTTGACCGGAAATGATGAACATGAGATAAACAAAGTAAAAGATTTTTTAAAAACAAAATTCTTAATAAAGGATTTAGGGAAACTAAAATACTTTCTTGGTATTGAAGTTTTACCTACTGCTCAAGGTGTTTGTTTATCTCAAAGAAAGTATTGTTTAGAGTTATTAAATGAATATGGTCTCCTAGGTGCCAAACCCGCTGAAACTCCCATGGACCTAAATCTAAAAATTTGTGATAAATTGGATATTAGTGATCCCTTTTTAGAAAATTTTACTGAATATCAAAAACTTATTGGTAAACTGATTTATCTTACCATGACTAGACCTGACATTAGCTATACGGTTCACTGCCTAAGTCAGTTTATGCATTCTCCAAAGCGATCACATTTTAAACTCGCACTTAGAGTTTTAAGATATCTCAAAGGATCACCAGGTAAGGGTATTCACATTACAAAAGGTATGGGCTTGAATCTCTCTGTTTTTGTTGACTCTGATTGGGGAAAGTGCCCTACTACTAAGAGATCTGTCACTGGTTTTTGTATTTTCCTTGGGGACTCCCTGATTTCCTGGAAAAGTAAAAAGCAAGCTACTGTTTCTAGGTCCTCTGCTGAGGCAGAATACAGGGCTTTGGCTTCGGTAACCTGTGAGATTCTATGGATCTTGAACATTCTTAACGATTTAAAAATTAATAAATCCATGCCGGTTGATGTTTTCTGTGACAATAAGGCAGCAATACAAATTGCTACTAATTTTTGTTTTACATGAGCGTACTAAACATATAGAAATTGATATTCATTTTGTTAGAGAAAAAGTTAATGAAGGAATTTTAAAACTACATAAAATTGAGTCTGCTGAACAACCAGCTGATATTTTTACTAAAAGTTTAACAAAAGTTCAACATTCTTTTTTGTGTAAAAAACTGAACTTAATTGACATTTTCCAAGTTAAGTTTGAGGGAGGGTGTTAAAATATAGCAAACTTCCCTTGTCTAACTTTTAGTATCTTTGTGCTTTGTGTTATTAGATGGGGGTGTAAAGTGGACTTTTCTCCTCAAGTTTGGTTTCAAATCAATATCAGCAGGTTTATGGAAATCAGTCGAGAGTTAAGGAAAGGATTTTTGGTCTCAGGAAAGCTTCTCAATCAAAGGATTCAAATTGATTTACACAGCTCATATCCTTGAAGGCAACTTGCTCCTTTTGCACTAATATTTTCTATATAAAGAGATTGGAGTTGAAGGCCTAGTGATATCTTTCTATTCATCTTTTCTCCATTGGAATTTCATTCTTTTGGCAGGCTCTCTGTAACCATACGATTGCACTCATCTGACTGCTTGCTTGTTTTGTTTTCTGACACTTTGTCGATTGGGTTCAATGCGTTGAATATTCGCCTTTTGATTTGGCGTCATCGGTTGTGAAAGCTGAAACGATTTTATTTCTTTTATTGTGTGTTGCTGTATATATAGTCCGCTACGCTTGACATCATCGGTCAATTGAGATGGGACCATCTGCATCTCCAGTTTCAAAGAAGTCCTCTTATATGAAGGAGAGGAGGTAGTCCAATCAATTGATTTCTCCTTCCAATCAGGACTTCAAGGTCATTGAGATGATTTAGTTGATGGTGTATAACTCTATATTTCCTTCATCTTCTTGAACTTCCTTCTACCATTGTTCACATGGTTTGTAGTATTCTTCTTCTTACCATGAGCTTGATTATTTGTGACATGCGTATTCTAATAAGTAAGAAACATTTTCATCTTTTGAGATCCTTCTTAGACTATTATGTACCTTTGTTGGTGAACCACTGTCACCTAATTCTTCTCTATGTTGTTAGGAAATTTACAATCTTTGCAGCTTCAAGAATAATCATCTGGAAATTGTTTCTTCATATTGATAAAATTGTTACATAAAGCAGGCCGGTAATTTGAATATATTCACATTTAATTTCATCCCGTATGAGTTTATAAAACATAAAAACGTACGTGTTTCTTAATTTTTTTTTTGTGGATTCTCCCTTTTTTGTCTTTTGTTTTTTTAACATCATACGGTTTCTGTCGGCAAAACTCTTATAATTTATGTAGACATGATATGATCTTTCCATTCATTATATATTAATTTTGGCTACTGATCGTTATGTCATAATTTGTAAGTCTTGAATTTTTGAATTTGCATACAAGTTGCGAAAGAAAATGATAAGTGATATACGTTGGAATTTGATGCAATCAATAATTATATTTTCAACGAAACATACTTATCCTTTTACTCATAAAATCAAAAATAAATGTCAAAATTAATAGAAAAGATAAAAAATGAGATTGGTTTCCACATGTAATATTATGTTGAGTAGGATAATGGAGTAATAAGAAATAATATGAGTATGTATCATTTTTATACGGTACATATAATTGATTAAAGCTAGAGTTGCTATCTTAGCCCGAGTTAGCATCATTCCTCCTCTAGATGACGGATGGATTGCTTTGAAAGTAGCGGTTGATTTATGTTAGGTCATGGTCTTGGAACGAGTCAACGATCAATTTCACAAATGAATTAGAAAATTGCAACTGTTTTAAGGCAGTAACTTCAGTCAAAAATTTTTGGTGCAACTATGGGGTTTTTATGATGTCATCAAAATTAATGGAAAATGAAATTTAGAAAAATGATAAGACTAGGCACATCCATCACGTACAAGGGTATGTGAGCAGCCCTCAAGCTCGCGAACACCATCGCCCTTCTCGGTGAGAGGGTGGCTCACGGCTCACGGTGGGATGGTTGTCACGCTCGCGAACACCATTTTGCCTATTATTTTTATTTTTATTTTTTTGTGAAGTGAAGCATGTGATGGATGCAGGGGTTTGTGTGATGTGACGAGGGAATGGTGGGGGAATGATGTGGCGCTGATGTGGCAGACAAAAAAGTATGTGAAGCATGTGATGAATGTTGATGGTCTAAGATATAGTAAAATATTCGATTTGTCAAATGCTTTTGTTTTCGTTGACCCAGAAATACTAGTACAACAACTGAAACCTTGTCAATCGAACCCGATTAACTGAAAACCTGACGTAATTCGAACAACACTCTCAATCTCGATTAATTTTTATTTTTGTCATTATATAGTATCGAGGGTTACCAATAATCTTGGATCCACCCCTATTTGAAAGAGTTGTATTTGTCATTGATGCACATTTAAATCTCAATAATTTTTGGTCCAACTTAATAAGTTAGTCATTTGTTACTTTTACGCGACTACATAATATTTTATTACTACTAAAAGCTAGCAAGATGTTATACAATACATAAGGGTAATGCTATATCAATCGACCGTTAACGCATCTACAAATGATCGACTTTTTCTACCAATCGAGCTCAGGATCAAGTTTTTACTTGCACCTACATTTTGGTACATTTGATTAGTTAGATCATGAATTAATTATAAAGTAATTAAAAGTGTACATAATGATTATGAAAATGTTGTAGCTTATTCAAAAGTGAAAACCCTTATTAGACAACTTTTAGATGTGGTTGAAGTCACAATGTCGCATGTTTGAAATTAGCTTTTCATTGCTGAATGGAATGTAGAGGGATGCTAAAAGGCAAAAGCTAAAACCTGGTATTAGTTAAGATGTATGCTTTCTACCATATTCTTACACTTATGCTTATCCGCCTGCATCGAATATGCTGCTTAATTATTCCTTAAAAATGGACTCGAAATTTATGAGACAATGTAAGACAACTGTGAACGTATAATTGTTGGAAACATTCTATTTCTTTCTATTATTTTCGTTCTTCTCTTTTGTACAATTAAACATGCATATTTTTAAAATTTAAACTTGATTCTAAATTATCTTGTTCATTACAGGACATAAACTTATCTTCTATTTTATTTAACTTCAACTTCCTATTGATTATAAGATGAAATGAATAATCTACTAATTTTCTTTTCTTATACATTGATTTTGATATTTGTGTTGATCCTTCAAATAGGAAAATAAGTAGGAAAATTTTATAAAAATATATAAAAAAACCTCATTATAGATAATAATTTATGATTATCTTAAAAATATGGATAAATGCATTTTTTCAACAAATATACTATGTTATATATATATATATATATATATATATATATATATATCCCTCTTTTTCCTTCTATCTTTTGTTGTATGGTCTATATTTCTTGTGGCATTGATATAAATGTTCGTGTTATGGAAAGTACAAGCAAAAAAACGTTAGTATAGCTATATATACTCTACGCATCGATCTATTTCATAATTCACAATCTTTTTTCATATGTATAATTAATATACGCAATTATAAACAACATATATACTTCGTATTAAATTAAACAATCTTTTACACCAACATAAAATGCATAACCTTAAATCGGCATTATTCATTGCGATAGCTAGAGGCCTAAAACACGTCTAGTTTTTTCCTTCCCCCCTCCCTCCCCACCCCGCGGACAGCATCTTCGAAATAATTAGACTGATAGACGAGCAATACTATTCAATATATAAAAAAATGTAATATCTTGACTATCAAGAATGCTTTTTGGCATATTGGTAACCACCTTAATCAAAACAACTGGTATTCTTAGCATGTACATGGGTTCAAATCCCATATGTGTTAAAAATTGTTGGGGGTTGATGGTAAGTTGAAATCTCAAGCATTTGCGGCAGATGCTTGGGAGAATAATATTGGTATGAGACAACATCCACGAAATAATTCGACTCATGAACGAGTTAGGTTACTTAATATGTAAGAAATATGTAGTACATTAACCACAAAAAAGTCATTTTAATTTAATGATAAGTGTTTTATCTTAACATGTACTGATATACTCAAGACAGAGTTCAAATAAGAAGTTAGTGTATATAACTATATATGTAGTATAGTTAACAATTAGCCATAAATAAACAAAACAAGTTAAATTAGTAAAATTGCTTAAAAAACAGTAAATTGATTTTAAGTCTTATAATTTATGAATCATTTTATATAGAAAAAATATAGGTTATTACGTTAATATTATAATTGTATTTTATTCGGAGAGCAGATCACAAAAACATATCATTGAATTATAAGTAGCATGTACAAAATTTACTCCTCTCTTGCAAGCTATGAGAGAGAATGAGTTCGTAGTAACTAAAACAAGAATAAGAGCGACAATATTGATCATAGATCTTGTACATCCACATTCAGAAGCACATAATATTTTATTATACCAAAAAACATACAATTACATCTTTCTCATTGGGAAACAATAGAAAGACATAAAAAAAAACCTCCTTACATAGTTACATTTTCTAAACCTACGCAAAAAAAATTAACATGAGCCGAAGAGGTAATTAGTTCGACGATTATGCCGGTTCATGAGCTATCTGCTATCAATCGGGTTCCCGATATAATTGTCTTTAATTCAAAATTAATCAATCTTTTATCTTTTATAAAATAATAACTACCAAACCCACCATTAATAACTAATAACTATATATATGTGTGTGTGTTTGGTATCAAACCCTATCTTGACACCTCTCATAAATATAACATAAACAATATCCAAACACTGGTCGCTCGACTTTTAGATTATTATATTCTTAAATTACGAGAATCGTATATTTGTATATGAAATGAAATGCGTTTCTTACAAAAAAAACTACTAAACTTTCTCAAGTTTTTTAATTAAATATTAAACCATAATTCATAAATATATATTTAAACGTCGTCGTTCAAACTCAAACCTAAACCATATTAGTAATTATTTTATGAAGAAAAATATATACTAACACTACATTACAGATCGTCTACAACCACCCATGGACAACCCAAATAGTAATACTAAACTCCTCCACCACACGACCATCTTCCCATCTGATTTCTCTTTTTTATAATCCCCCACCCCCACCCCCATTATACAATCATCATAATCCTTTCATAACTCAAACTCCATTGATGTCATCAAGCTCCATCATTCATACTCTGCTTCCTACCCTCTTTTCACTCCTATAATAATTTTTTACCTAAAAATACCTCCCCCAATATTCCCGCCCATCTATTTCTTTGTGCACATACAGTCATACACCACAATTTTCTCCTTCCAAGATCTAAAATGGTGGATACTTGGTGTTTGTAAATCAAGAATAACTAACTGATTTGGCGGCTACTGAATGAATTTGGAGGCACTGCAGAGCTTTTCGAGAGCATTAATGGCTGAAAAATGGTCATCCTCTTCTGGGATTTGGGTTTCAAGTTCAGATACACCAAGTAAGCTGTTAAGTTGTAGTCTTTTTTCTGTTATCTAAAGGTTCATCTAATCAGAATGGCTGATAAAGACCTGTCCATCTTCTTATGGGTTTGTTTGGATTATACTCGAATTGATTCATTCATTGCTTTAATGCCTCAATAATGGCATAGAACACGACATATTGGTGACCCCCACCTTCGTTTTCACACATTTTTGGGATTCTTGAAAACGAGAAAAGATCATCAATCCTTAAACGCTGTAGCCGTGAGTACCGAAACAAGCAAAGTTAGGAGAGAAAATAAAGGAGATATTTGTTGAAAATTAAGTCACGATTTGAAAGAGAGGGTCCATGTTCTTGTCACGTGGTCTTGCTTTCCTACCCCATAACTCCATATACCATAACTTCCCCCCACCCTCCCCCAATTCGTTCTTTTTATGTAAAATGGAATACTTTATTCAATCTTGATTTGGGAAAGCCTAACAGAGATTCACTTTGAGGTAATTGCTTGATCATATGTAATGTCTGATTTCATTTTAGCATGAGTTTGAAAAAAAAAAATATTATAAATAAATGAATAATTCCTGCCTAATTCTAGACTATTCCATTACAATCTTAATTGTGTGCTTGGAAAGGTTGGTGGAAGTTTGGTATCCATCATGAATTTTTAGCATGCTTAAGTGAGTGAGAGAGCAAAGTGGTCCTCAGAACAGCTTTGAATCATGTGGGCTCAGTTTTGGTGTGACTGATCTGAGAAAATACTAATTTCATAATTATCATTGTTGTTGAGTCATGTGATTGTGATCTCTTTCAGTCTTTATTCTTGGCTTTACATGGTTATTACAAAGTATACTTAAATAATTACGAGAAAAGTGAAATTACTTACAAATTATTTCACCAATTCAATCTAATCTTTAACCGGTACATTTATTTCGATTTAATTGGGTTTGTTGTTGTTGTAAAGGGTGTTTGTAAAAGTAGGAGCACTTTGGTATCGAGTGAGGTATGGGTTCTTTTCACAAGATCAATATTTTCTTAATTGGGTAAAAGGAAAAAAGCACAAATCTTTATCTTTTTCCTTCAAACTTATCCATCTGTTCTGCATAATCATGGTGTCTTTTTCACTTTTCAATGAGTGGGTATCATCTTGTTTAATCAAATTGTTGAAATAAGGTATGGGTCACACTTTCTTCATCCTCAAAATGCAAGTGTCTGAGTTGATTTCGTTAGATATTTCTCGTTTAAAATCAAAGATTATTTGGTACCAATACAAAGTTACAACCTTTTCATGTCTTTTAATTCAGCTGGGATCTGCAGTTAACACTTAAAGGAATTTTGCCATTGCTCATCAGCGAAGCATGAATCTTGACCATGGAAACTGTTGGTCCAATTCTAAGGTCTACTCATAAAATTTCTAACTTCTCTTATTCCTAACTGGTTTGTTTTACTTTTTTTAAGTGAAATGTGTTTGTTAAATGAATTTAGAAGGATTCTTGGAGGACAACTTTGCTGTTGGCTTATCAAAGTCTTGGTGTAGTCTATGGTGACCTCAGCATTTCTCCACTTTACGTTTACAAAAGCACATTTGCAGAAGACATTCATCACTCGGAAACAAACGAAGAAATCTTTGGTGTACTTTCATTTGTTTTCTGGACTTTAACACTCGTCCCTCTTTTCAAATATGTGTTCATAGTTCTTCGAGCTGATGATAATGGTGAAGGTAAGTTTCATATAATCAGTTCTTACAGAAGTCCTATGAATTATATATTAAAACCTCTAATTGGTTAATCAATCATTAGGTGGTACTTTTGCACTTTATTCCTCAATTTGCCGGCATGCTAAAGTGAGCCTGTTACCAAATCGACAAGTTGCTGATGAATCATTATCTACATATAAGCTGGAACAATCTCCAGACAGAAAATATAACTCTAAAGTGAGAATGTTGCTTGAAAAGTATAAGTTTTTGCATACAGCTTTACTAATCTTGGTTCTTCTTGGCACCTGTATGGTAATTGGAGATGGACTCCTTACTCCCGCCATTTCTGGTAAAGGACAGTTAGTATTATATTTGATTTTGGATTGGATTTACCCATTTTAAATTTATGATGATCGGCACCAATGTGTTTTCTTTGCAGTTTTCTCTGCAGTTTCTGGCCTTGAGTTATCCATGTCTAAAGATCATCATCAGTGTAAGTTTTAAAGGCTCCCTCTTACACAGTTGACACCATCTGGATTCTGGAACTGTCATTTATGGGGTGTTTGGTACTGGAACTTTAAATTACATATACTGTTTCAAGTGTCTGGATTATGGGGGCGTTTGGATTTGCATGATCCTTAAAGACTTAAAACAAACTTACCTTTTAAACATAATTTTAGTGACCACTCTCATCCCACTAGACGTATCTCCTTTTTCACAAGAACGTCATTTTCGGCCATTAATTAATTCTTTTTAATAATTAAGATTTGCCAACATCTCCTAGCAGTTGATTATTTGGTTCAAATATTTGAATATTATAGATCACTCAACAAAAACACTTCCAAACATCCCTTATGATCATGACTTAATTTTTTGGGTCAAACTAATCATTTTTGAGAAGCATGTATGAAGTAGTTGTAAGATAACCAATCATTGAGGGGGAAAACATAAAATTAGGACGACTGGTTTCAAAGATAATCAACCTTTTTAGTTTTTGGTAGTGCATCGTGTTGAGTGAATTCTTTTTCTGGGTTTGGGTATGGTCACCTTTCGTGTTACAACTGTCCAAGAAAGTGATACAATTTTGACTTTCCAAAGTCAGGCAGACATTTTACATTCCATAATACTAAAATTGTTGTGGAGATGTTTTCTAAGATAATTTCTACTTACAGATGCAGTGATCCCGATTACTTGCTTCATATTAGTCTGCCTGTTTGCTCTACAACACTACGGCACACATCGAGTTGGTTTCTTTTTCGCTCCAATCGTCCTATTGTGGCTGATATGCATCAGTGCACTTGGCGTATACAATATAATTCATTGGAATCCACATGTTTACCAAGCTCTTTCCCCCTATTATATGTTAAAGTTCTTCAGAAAGACCAAAAAACAAGGATGGATGTCTTTGGGAGGAATTTTATTATGCATAACAGGTAAAAAGAAGTTTGTCTCTTTTTTTTAAATAAAAATGATGGCATCAAACTTATTCTTTCTAATAACAGTTTGGTCAAATATCTTTAAAACTGAAACAAGATCTATAAATTCTTGAAAATTTGGTGATGACTACATACAAGTCTGTAGCAAGTACTAAAGTGTGATTAATGTTGATGGGGTAACAGAATTATTTAGGAATAAGTTTGACCTGAAGTCAAAGCTATGTGACAACTGATGAACTGCGCTTGCAGGCTCGGAAGCAATGTTTGCTGATCTTGGTCACTTCTCTTATGCTGCGATTCAGGTACATCTGCCAAAAAACTTGTATATACACTTTCTGATTACTTATTTGAAACAACCAATTCAGGTTATTTAACGGATCAATTGGTGCTGAAAGCCTGAAACTAGATCACTTCATTCAAAAGATCAGATTATCATTCATTGCATTAACATATACTTTGCAATCATGTTTAACAAGTAAAAAGTGATCCAGGCCATCGCTGTCTACTCCAATCCTTACAAAAATTTTAATCGTTTTGTAATTTTCCAAATTTTGCCCTAACAGATTGCGTTCACATTTCTGGTGTATCCGGCGCTCATACTTGGTTATATGGGTCAAGCAGCTTACTTATCAAGACATCACCACAATGCCGATGACATCAGCTATTATGTCTCGGTACCAGGTACTTGTTTGACTATTACATGGTCAAAATGTTAATTATCAACTAGTTTGAGTTTGACCCACCCAAACATGTGTGATTTCAGAAAGTTTGAGGTGGCCGGTGCTTGCAATAGCCATTCTTGCTTCCGTTGTAGGAAGCCAAGCAATCATCAGTGGAACATTCTCGATCATCAACCAAAGTCTATCACTTGGTTGTTTCCCAAGAGTCAAAGTTGTGCATACTTCCGACAAGATTCATGGTCAAATCTACATACCAGAGATCAATTGGATCCTCATGATCCTATGTATTGCAGTCACCATCGGTTTCAGAGACATTAAACACATGGGAAATGCATCAGGTAGCTACACTTCCCACAAACACTAATCTGTAATTTGATTTCCAGGTTAAAAGTTGTATAAAATTTGATTCATGTTTGACTTCATCACAGGATTGGCTGTAATGGCGGTAATGCTAGTGACTACTTGCCTTACATCTTTAGTGATCATTCTCTGTTGGCATAAACCGCCAATTATCGCCCTTTTTTTCCTTTTGTTCTTTGGGTCCATAGAATTACTCTACTTCTCGGCTTCATTAGTCAAGTTTCGTGAAGGCGCGTGGCTCCCCATCTTGTTAGCACTCTTTTTAGTGACCATAATGTTTGTTTGGCACTATGCCACAATCAAGAAATATGAATATGACCTTCACAATAAGGTTTCTTTAGAATGGCTGCTAGCCTTGGGTCCCACTTTAGGCATTTGTAGAGTGCCCGGGATTGGGCTCGTGTTCACTGATTTAACCTCCGGAATTCCTGCAAACTTCTCAAGATTTGTCACCAACCTTCCTGCTTTCCACCGTATCCTCGTATTTGTGTGTGTGAAATCTGTACCCGTACCTTTTGTCCCTCCACCTGAAAGGTACCTACTGGGTCGTGTGGGCCCCACATCTCTTCGATCTTATAGATGCATTGTGCGTTATGGGTATCGAGACGTGCACCAGGATGTTGACTCTTTCGAGTCTGATCTTGTTCAAAGACTTGCAGATTTCATCCATTATGATTGGTGTCGCCCACAAGCAAGTATCGATCAAGGTAACCATTTACTGAACGTGTAAATTTTGACCCGTTTACTAAACGGGTCAATATTGTTGTGATATTGCTGTTTCAACCCAAACTAGTGCTTAACTTTACCTGTGGGCGGGTGCAGGTAACGAGGACCATGCATCCGTTTCAGATCGATCTTCAGGAGAACACCGACTAACAGTGGTAGGAAGCACAGAGTTCACAAGGACCCCGGTTTTCGAGGTGGATGAGAGCATGCAACAGGCAAGTGTATCTTTTGGGTTCCAAAAGGTTGAGAGCATCGGTGACATCATCGAGATGAGTACACCAAAAGAGAGAAGAGTAAGATTCGCCATTGATGAAGTGGAAAATCCAAACGAGGCTCAAATGAAACAAGAACTTGAAGATCTGTTGACAGCTCAGCAAAGCGGGACCGCGTTCATACTCGGGAATTCACATGTAAAGGCAAAACAAGGGTCATCGGTTTTGAAGAGATTAGCGATTAACTTCGGGTATAATTTCTTACGGAGGAATTGCCGAGGCCCAGATGTGGCGTTGAAGGTTCCTCCAGCATCTCTCTTGGAAGTTGGCATGGTTTATGTTGTATAAACTTAGTTTGTGTGCAGCTAGTTTTGTTTATAATATTATAAATATGGAAGAAATGGAGTTCCCAAATCTGTGTTTTTCCTGTTTCATTACACAAATAATACAAAAATTAACAGATTTTTTTTATTTAACTATAATTTTAAGTGGTGATCACTCACCAATTCTCGAAGTTTTAGACAATATGAAAGCGTATATGTTCACACATCTTTATTTGTGACAAAAGCCTCGTCTGAATCACCTCCCAATGATCAAGTCCCACGGAGATGGCGAACACGATCCTGAATAAGTTTCCTCTCCCAATCTGCCACGTCACCAAACGCATTTTCAGGAAGACTCTCAAAAGGCTGTTTTCCGGGATCGTTTTTAGCCAAATCATAAGTAGCACCTCTTATCGCCTTTTTATTTGGGCCACACGGTCTCTTTGCAGTAAGCGTGTCGTATGCTGTATTCAACTTTACATTAAACGGTTGAAGAAAGTGTTAGACGCCCTTTAAATGAATCAGCAATTGATGTATAAATTGAAAGGGCAAAAAGGTAACTTACATCCATGTCACAGAACCAGAACAAGTAAGCAATGGCAACAGCCGGAGCCCGGCCTAAACCTGCTGTGCAATGTACATACACTCTTCCTTTTCCCTCAGAAATTGCCCATTCCAATGAAGAAACGGCTTTTGGTAACATGCTTCTTAAAGAATCAGGATCAAAGTCTCTAGCCTGCCCGAGTCATAATCATATCAAAAGAACTTGTTTTCTTGATTTCTCAATTTCGTTTTGCAGGTCCTGTTTCTGTATTTGTAGAACAGGAACCACAAAACAACATAAAGAATATAAAAGTTGTGGTCTTTCGATTCTTGAAAGGTTTAACTTAGAAACTGTTAACTAGCATTCAGAAAACACTTATATTCTTAGTTTCTCATCTTCATTGTGTAGGCCCTGTTTGTCTAATTGTAAATCCGGGCCAACAAAATGAGATAAAGAATAAAAATACAAATCTTTTGATTCTTGAAGGTTTGAGGAATTTGGGTGTTGACTGCAAGCAGAAGACCCCAACTTTCTTGGTTCCATATATTCATTTCATGGAAATTGTCTCTGACCCATAAAATAAAGTAAAGCATGACATGTAATAATCTTTTGATTCCTGAATATTAAAATTTGAACTATCAAGCAGCAAACACTAATTCTCTTGACTTCCCATCTTCAATTAGTGGGCCCTGTTTCTATATTTGTGAACCGGGGCCCAAAATGTGAAATGAAGAGCGGGAAGTTGCAATTTTTGTTTATCTTTCAAGTATTAACAATTCGGTCATCACTTGTATGTTTTTTACATTTTCATGATGATTTGAGATAGGGAAGAAGATTAAAGAAGTTATGCTTACAGGCCTTCTCATGTGGCGAACTCCAAGTTGTTGACATCTTTCGAGTATAGACTCTAAATCTATTCCCCAATAAGCAATATCCCCATCTTGCTGCAAATTAAGAATGTACGCCACATTTTGTTCCTCTTTAAGATGGTTAATATCTTCAGCTTTTTGAGGCTGAGATCCAACAATCAGAGAATCCGTTATCAGATTATAATTCATGCCTGAAAAAGCAAAAAGGATATCAAAACTTGTGTCATATTTATAAATATCAAACTTCGAATGAGCTACAAACTGTTTTCTTAAGAAAAAAAACGTTAGTAACAACTCATTGCACAAATTTTCAACAAAAATCACCATATTTACTAGTAAAACAACATATCGAACAATCTTCCTGCATGACAATTACTATAGCTTCTAATTAGTTAAAGATATATGGATGAAACAGAGATAAAGTAAGGGATATAAATATTTCCTTTATCAATTCATAGTAACTTCTGTTGCCTGTGACATAGGAAATCCTAAAATCCGATTATTAGTTACAGAAAACACCCGTTTGTTATGACAAAGATGACCATTCTAAGCAGTGGCGGATTTACATATAGACATTATGGGGGGGGAGAGGACCCCGTCCAACAAGCCCAATATAACTAATATTTATAGTTTTTTAATGAAGGCCCCAACTTATAAACTTTCTAGTCCCCATCTTATATCACAAAATCTGAAAAAGGAGAGAAAAAAGAGGATGGGCCCAAATTACAGTGATACCCTTGAATTTACCCACAAGTAATTTGATTTCATTAGAGTATGAGCACTATTAACTAAATATAATACTAGAATTTATTTTATCGAATCTTCTTACAGCATTTACTATATGTGTTTGTGAATTGATTATTAAAGATTTATTTAGGTTTACTTTAGACAATCATAGAAAACAAACTTTAATTGCGAAATATGTGAATTATGCTATGGTTTGTGAAAAAAGAACCATTAAATATTAAAAAAACTAAAACTAATTTTGTTGAAATAACAAGGCTACCAAACAAGTTTGATCACCCGACCCTTTTTGACCCGAATATGTTTTGGTTAGTGATTTAAGTCGTCTTGCCATCTTCATCGTGCCCCCCGTGAAGAAAATTTCTGGATTCTAAGTGATGTATCTTCAGTTATCAGGAGGTGTTCGAGATTGCCTATTAAAATTGCTTAACAAATCAACTATAACAAAACAGAGTGCATGAAATTAATAATTTTTAATAATCCGATAAGCAGCTGTTAGTGTTTGACGGTTTTGTTTAATTAAGAACAATAAAATAATTATTAATCAGATAAGCAGGCGACCCCTAATCTGCTTTTTCATCATCAAATTAGTAGATAATTACAAGTGGTTTGTCTCTATCCAAATAAAATACCCCCTAGTCATGTTAGTAATGTATTTTCTATAGACAAGCTTTATATAGGGCATTATACAATTTATGATAAAGTAAGGATATATACAGTTATGTTCCTTCTTTTCTTTTTCTGCAATTCACTTTGAAATTTGGTGGTTAAGTAATAAAGGGATCTTAAGTTTAAGTTAGAAAGGCAATATTCTTTTGTATGCAAAAAGCAAACACATATATATATAAAAGAAAATTTCCATAATAGTATTCTTATCAACTGATTTGAAACCCTAGCCACATATGGAATATATAATGTTCAAAAGTACGATACTCTAATATTCATAATAGATATCAATCAAGTTAAACCAGACTTACTTAAATCAAAATCAAAATAATACAATCGATAAACCCCATAACAAATTATACGAATTGATCAAAACCAATCTGATATTTTTGAGATATTCAAATCGGTATCATAGCCATTTGAGAGAGAGAGAGAGAGACTGACCAAGATCATGGTGATACTCATATGGGTTTCTCATCATTCTCTTCATAGCAGTATTGTAATCTTCCATTTTGTGGCTTGTTGAAGTTACACTCTTCTTGATTTGGGGGGTTCCATCAATCTCATTTTGCATTTTCTTACAGGAAATTGCTGTTAGTTTGAGGGTTTCTGGAGTGATGGGATTGAGATTCAATTGGGGTTTATTGTTTAGATTTGATAGGAAAAGATTGGTATGGAGTGGCGAAGATGTAAAGGTTAAAGATGAAGATGAGAAGGGAGCAAGAGACTTCATTTTGCACAATCTTCTCCCCTGTCATGTGATCCTCCAGTTTTTAATGGTCATGGATAAAAACAATTTCTACGTTAATTGCCCATTTTCTGCACCCACAACTTCTCCCCGAGATGTCTCGTAGTAGACATGGGCAAAATCGGTCCTGGACCGGTCCTGGACCACAGCCGGTCCGGTCCGGTCCGGACCTAGTCGGTCCTGGGCCGGTCCGGTCCTCGGCGGACCGGTCTTCGCGTAAGACCATTTCGATAAATTTGGTCTTCGGGCGGTCCTAGACCACTTCCGGACCGGTCCAAGTCCGGACCGGTCCGACTTCGGTCCTGGACCGGTCCGTTTTTCGTTCGGGTATTTTCCGGTTCGGTTTAGACATTTCCGGGTTTTTTTTAGTTTCGGTTTAAAATTTTCCAGTTTTCGGTTCGTTTTTTTGTTTGGAAAAAAAGTGACTTGTTAATTTAAAAAAAATTGCAAGTTATAAAATATAAAGTATAAACATATATAGGAGGAATTGAAAAAAAAAAAAATCGGAAACTAGCCGTTGGGACCGGTTCGGACCGGTCTGGACCGGTTTGGACCGAAAAACTAGCCGTTAAAATTTGAAATTGGACCGTTGGGCTTGGACCGGTCTTGGACCGAGTTTGGACCGGTTCGGTCTGGACCGGTTCTTGGACCGTTTTGGACCGGTTCGGATTCTGGACCGGTTCGGATTCTGGACCGGTTCTGGACCGGTTCGGACCGCTTACGTCATTTTCGGTCTTGGACCGGTTCGGTCCGGGCTGTCTTTCTTGGACCGGTCCGGTCGATCCTAAAAGCCCATCTCTATCTCGTAGTCTGTGTCTATTCACAAGTATCAAAACACTAACGTTTGGTTTGTTTGTTAATAGGTATCGAGTAAAAATCTAAATAGGTAATTCTAATGTGTGAATATTTATATATATTTGCTGTTTTTTTTTTTTTAATATGAATGGTTGTAAATTCTAATTATAATATTTTATATTCAATTGATTCACATATAACTAAATTTGAATTTGTTTAATTATAAAGTAAAATATTTTAATAACAAATATCAAACTAAAATAATATAAGGAATTAATTTTAAAATATATAGAAAGGAGATGCGCGATGGCGTGCGGCGGCCGACGGTACCGTGAAAGACGCCCATGTATATAGAGTAGTGAAGTGTATTTTGATGTGAACTAGTGAAGAAAGGAGTCTCATTGTAAATTTGTAATAGCATAATGAAACATAAATTCAAATAAGATGTTAAAAGAGGTAACTTCTCTAAATCATTAAGTGATTTTAAGAGGTTTCAGATTTTAATAAAAAGAAAAAACTTACAAGTAACAACCCCTACATCTTATTACCTTATTAATTCAGATTAGGATGTATTAAAATATTTTTCAAAAAAGTAAACTACCCGTAATTCACCAACATTTGTACACTTATTTAACTTGCTTGATTATAGGAATTACTTGGTAACTAACTAACTATAACTATAAATTGATGGGTTATTAGATGGTTAACAAGCTGTAAACTGCTTAATGAGTTGAGATTTAGCAATTTAAAATTACAAAATAATCATATCATCATGCTTAACATTAGATGGAGTTTTTATTATTATTATTATTATTAACAGCAAGCTTTTATTGAGACATCACAAAACTCATTATTTACACCTTCGCTGAAATACATTGAGTACAATATTATATGTTTAAAGACAGATGAAGAAGAAGTTTGTAAAGAAACAACGTAAAGGTGTTGTAAGATATGGAGGAAAAGGTACCAAAACTCAAATCAAGAATATGAGGGTCTGGAAAGTTAGAAGTTCTCCAATCAATTTTGGTTTAATTAAATATATAATCGTGATGATACTAACTACTTAATATATATAAGAAAACAAATTATATGACAGGTGTGTGGTGCAAGCATATATAAAGTCTCACATCTCACTATCTATTTTGGGTGGAGAAGGTGGTTCAAAATGGTTTTAGTTAAATCTATTTATTAAAACATTACATATGCATATATATCTTTTGCAAAATAATGTAAACAACAATTCATAAATTATCATAATCATTATATTGTATATATTAATTAATTTGTGGAAGTCTCACCATGTATTTGCTAGTTTGTAATTACACATTTGTTATTTCATATAAACACATACAATTAATTAATTTAAATACTAGACTATAGTTCTACAAAAATATAAGTTTTTGGCTCAAAAAGATATATTGTATCATATAATGTAGCACACAAATATTTACACAAGAGGGATGTTTTTGTATTAGGCAAATTGCATTAAAATACAATGAATTTTATTTTAGTTATCAATGTATACAATCAATTTTATTTTTTTAAATATAATACAACTAATTTTTATAATCATCACATTGTATTCAACTTGTTGTATACTATGGAAGTTATGACAAAGTTTATTATATATAATGGTAACTAAGCAAAAGACACATAAAAAGTTATTTACATACAACGAGATGATTATAAAATTTAATTATATTATTTTTAAAATTTTAAAGTTAGTTGATATTAACCAAGACAAAATTCAATATATTTTCATTTTAACTTTTTGTATTTTATTAGAAGATGGAGGGATCAAATAATCACCTTTCATCAAATTCAATTGTAAAAAACGAACCGAACTATCAAAAAGAGGAAAAAGAATGGGTCCAACAATGTCCATTGGATCAACTACAAACATACAACACCCTACCCATACATTTATTTATTTATTTATTTATTATTATTATACTCTTTTTATACTATCCTAAAACTAAAGTAGCTTATGTTAATGTACTACTTCTACTCCAGTTCGTTACTAATTACATTAACAAGTGTGGGTCGAGGTTTAAGACCATTAGATCAAATTATGTATGTTGAAAAACATCAAATTACCAAAACCCAAACATATCATCATCAAACTAATTAAGCATTTTAATAATAACAATATTGATTACAATAAATATATATTTTAAATAATAATAATTGCATGATGTAAATTTAAGAAAAAGTGAAGAGAATCCAAGTTAAACCTCAAGTGCTTTCCTACTCTCCACCACAGTACTACTTCCTTTAGTTACAGCATTACCCCCTACACTAATAACATTCCCGTTACTTCCAACCCCCTTATCACTTGTATATTTACGAAAACAACCCTCTCCCCATTCCCACATATGAAGTACCATGTACGTTCCTATCCCGCCGATCAAACCATACGCTATGGAGTACGTCAATGGCATCAATATCAACGTCACGAACCCAGGTATCGCCTGCTTCATATCATTCCAATCGATCTCCACCACTGATCTCATCATCAACACCCCCACCAGTATCAACGGCGGGCCCACTGCCCACGCCGGGATCGACGCCAGTAACGGCGTAAAGAAGAACGCCATCATGAAATACCCCGCTACCGTTAACGCCGTGATTCCGGTCCTCCCGCCTTCTCTTATCCCGGTTGACGACTCCACGTACACCGTTAGCGGTGACGTACCAAGTAACGATCCCGCCACGATTGCCGATGCGTCTGACATGAATGCAAAATACTGCCCTTCGAAATCACCCTTTTCGTCTGTAAATCCGGCGAAACGCGCCATGGAATATAAGGTTCCGGTAGTGTCGAGGATGTCGACGTAGAGGAAGGTCGCCAGTGCTTCCCAGAAAGAGGCTTTTTTGATGCTTGAAAAGCTTAATGCGCCAGCGGTTGATCGGATTTTATGAACGTCGACGACTTTTGTGAAGTAGTGGTAAGCAGAATCACCTGTTGGAGTTTTGGGAAAAGCAGTTACTTGAGTGTTACGAAACCATGAAACCGCCGTCACGAATACAATGCCGTAAATCATTGCTCCCTTAACGTTTTTAACCAAACAGTAGGCGATGATCACAAACCCGACCACGCCGAGCCAAAACGTCGGGCTTTCCATTCTGTTACCAGCACACATAATGTCACCGGATACCGATCCGCCTGGTAGGAGTGAAACGGTGCCGTTTGGAAAGGTCATCACTGGAGCGAGTTTCACGCGTGAGGATTCGGGACACGCGCCTAGCTTAACGAGTGTGGATGCGCTGTACCCGATTAAGCCGATGCCCTGGTTATTCTGCAGACCAATAAACGCTAAAAACAGTCCGATGCCTGCGGAGGAGGAGATCCGAACTGCTTTAGGAACTAATTTCGCAAGTTTAGCTCGTAATCCAACGGCGGAGATTAAAAGAAATAGTATTCCTTCCATGAAAACGGCGGCTAGTGCGCTTTCATATGAGACGTTGCCGGAGCCGTGAAATCCGACGACGGTGTAGGCAAAGTAAGCGTTAGTACCCATTCCCGGTGCTAAAGCTAAGGGTAAGTTAGCGAAAGTTCCCATGATGACACAGCCAATGAGTGAGGATGCTACGGTGGCGACGATGAGGTCTCTCCGGACTCTTTCAAGACAAGCAGCGTAACCGGGGTTCACCGGCGGAAACTTGCAGGAGTCGTCGGGTGGGATAAGGCGTCCGGTGCAATTGGAGGAGTTGAAGGAGGGGTTGGAGCAAAGAGGGATGCAGTCGGAGACGGAGCAAGTGGCACCTGAGTCGGAGAGGATGGTGGCGTTAACAGCCAGGATATAGGCCATAGTGAGGAAGGTGGCTGTGCCTGCACGGAGCTCCGTGGTGAATGTAGTGTTACGTTCATTGAGTTTAAATCGTTTTCCGATGCGTGATTTCTCGACGAAGGTGTTGAGCCGCGTTAACGGCGACGGTCGGACGGTTGTCTCCATTGGCCGGTGTTTAATATAGTAGATAGATACCTGAAGTGGAGGAAGTCATGATTTGAATGTGTTTGTTTTGTGTTATATGTATTTAGACGGAGAGAGGGGAGGGGATCCTTATCATATATATATATGCATACATAAGTCGATAATTATTAATGTAACATTGTATTTGTGTATATCTTGCCCAAGTATTTAGTTAGGCCCATTTGTATTTTGTATTATATACTTCATTTAATCAATGAGATATACATGGGAAATTATTATCTTAATATGGTATCAAGCATATCTTTAAGAGCCTCCTATAACTTTTGCCATCTGCCTCCCTCATCGGCCCCTACTCCGGCGACTTCTTCTCTTTTCTTTTTCCCTTCCTTCTTTCTTCTCCTTCACGACACTAGTGGCGCTCCTCGTCCTCCGGCCTGTTCGAAGAAACCTTTTGGCATTACCAATATTAAGACATATATCCCTCTCACCTTGGATCTACACAAGCTCAGTTACGATGTTTGGAGGAAACTTTTCAAGACACACTGTATTAGATTTGGGTGCTCGGGTTTCTTGATGTCACCTTTAACACACATCATACCCAAAATATTTTCTCTCTCCTTCCTACTCATAAAACAAAAAAACAAAAAAAAAGAAAAGGCTGACACAAGGAGGTGTCTCCGCTCGGTTTGGGTCGGTTTGGCTGGCCCGAGATGGGTAGAACCTGAAGCCCCGTAGGGTCGTTCAATGAGCTACCCGAGCAACTCGGAGGCTATACAGAGGGCCTTATGTTTACAAGATAATATATATAATGGATCATTATTATTTATAATATAAGAGGCTTTTAATTTAACACACACACCCACATATAAATACGAGTTATTATGAAAATATATATATATATATATATATATATATATATATATATATATATAAGATGAGGAAAGGACAACAAATCATAACCATTAATGATGTTGAACTATTAGAATTAATAATCGCAATTCGCCTGTCGCAATATATGACTGTCGTAATTTATAGCTAAATAATGAATATTATAAAGGAACAAATGTAAACTATCGCTTCAAACAAATAAAAGTCATATATACAAGTACATCTTTTAAAAAGTTGTACATATGCATTGCATATTGATCACACCAGATTAGGGATGGCAACTATCATCCGCCCCCATGATCATCCACCCGACCCGATCCATCAGTGATGGACATGGATGAAGTTAAATGGATAAATATTGGATATGGAGCGGATATGGATGTTTAGTGGAGTGGATATGGATGATGATTTTCAACCCATGGATGAATCCATTAACCCGAAATTGAATTTTCTTTTATTTATTTCAACTCAGTATTATTTAAATTTTATAAAAATCTTATCTTACTCATTTATTAATTATTAGTTAATTAAGAATATAGTCTCACACTCTCAACATTATTTATATACGTGGCAACATTTGAGAACACCAACATTTTTTTCTTTGTATGAAGACAATGATCATTACATGACCCGTCACTTTTGAGGTTTTTGTGTGATCTGAATGCAACAACCATTAAATCACTACCACGAAAGTATCGAATTAAGGAAGGAGTTAGCTGGAAGATCAATGTTTTGATATTAGCTATAAACCATGCTCTATGTTTTAAATGTAGATTTGTAATTATTTTAAGTAATATTTAGGTTTGTACCTTTTTTGAATCAATATTTTGGGATTAGCTACAAACTATGCTCTATGCATTGAATGCAGATATGTAGTTATGTTTTTTAATGGATATGGATATGGATATGGATGGATGAAATGATTTTTAATGGATATGAATATGGATATGGATGATGAAAATTTAAATGGATATGGATGTGGATACGGCATCATCCGATCCATATCCGATTCATTGCCATCCCTACACCAGAATCATAAACAAGAATTAATTAAGTTTCACATATGCATTCATTCCAAATTGGCAGGATCATAAATAATTTGATTAAAAGATACTATACAAATACAATTTATTTAAGTTAATTTTTTAATGATACAACTGGTTTAAATTATTTTGATTAAATTTGATTATAGATGCTATTTTATTTTGGATTTATTATTTACAACTAATACATGAAGGGTTTTGAACTGACCAAACCACCCTAATGACACAAACTGGTCAATCTTGGATTTGATTCCACTGGTTCAATCCTAAAGCAGAACTGGATTGAGCACAACCCTCTAAACCCTAAAAAAAGGGTTATGATCTTTAAAACTAATGATCTTAACAGTTTCTTAACAACAACCATAGCATAGGTTTAGAAAAAAATACCTGTTTTAATCCTGGGATTGCTAAAGCTAGTCCACCACTACTACACATCCAATGAACTGGCTGCTAGACCGCTCCTGGATTACCAAAGCTTTAACACTCGAACCTGAGTGTGTGTGTGTCTTGCATAAAACGCCAAAAGCCGAAACACCTTCTTGGTGTTCTTGGGATCGGCGCAAAACTGAGAGAGAGAGAGAGAGGGAGAAGTCGACGTGGGAGATAGAGAGAGAGAGTGGATTGGTGGCTAGGGTTTTTAGAATGCTTGATTAATCCAATCCTTAAGGCTTAAAAGGTTATTTATAAACCTTACTAAAAAGTCCAAGACCGTTTAATTAAGGGCATGTCTTTAATTGAAGTTCCATTCTTCTCACTTTGACCCTGGACTTTACTAGTTAATTAATTAACTGGTCCATTAAATATTATTAAATATTAACCTTAATATTTAATTTCTCCTTAAATAATAAATAACTATTTATTATTTATTTTCTTTCTGATAATTAATTCCTTTTCTCTCTAATAATTAATTCAACTGATTAATTATTTCCACACAGAATTATGGTAAATTCCGAACTGTTCTAATTGGGTGTGTAGCAGTGTGACCCTTTTGTAACACTGTACTTTTTAAACATATAATTAAATCGCATGCGGAAGCTAAATACATATAATTAACTTAATTACATAATAGATACAAAAGATTATTTTGTTTTATACATCAAAACTTTTACAGTGTTAATCCAAAAACAGGCTCTTATCAAAAACTTGACATCAGAGTAAGGTCTGTCCATATTCCCAGTGCAAGCTTCAAAACTCACCGAAGTTAATCTGCAAAACAGTCTAGTGGGGAATTAGCACAAAGCTAAGTGAGGGAACCAATATCTAATCATATACAAGGCAAACATGCCTAAACCAAATAGCTCAAGAATCCCAGGAGAACCGGCGGTGTTGCAAGCACCTACAACCAAGGTCGGCCAAAACCAAGGTTTACCGATAGCCCTGCTAACAGTGATAACAATACCAGCCTCCTTGTGTACAACAAATGTACCACAAGATCTGATACGGTACACCCCCAAGCAACAGACCCAGCATCATGCTGATCTCCAAATAACATGTATATACAATCCAAACAAGAGAATTCCAAATAGGATATCATATCCTGTATATCAAAAGATATAAACCCACTCACCAAAGTCTTCAAAGCTTTAGAACACACTCGAGTGACTAATTCACTGAGTCTTCTCAGTCCCTGAGATTGAAGTAATCCAAGTCAGTATTCAATTCATAATACTGATCCAAAATAGATATTATATCTAACCATGTTAATCATATATGTATACATATGCATTTATATATATCATACATGAATTCCAAAAGATATACAAGTCATGTTTATCTTTAAATCATTAATCCCGAGTAAATCCCAAATCTGATTGAATTGAATCCCGAGCATAGGCCAAATACCGATAATCATCAATTCCGATAAAACCAAATCCAATTCCAAATATGTCCAAATCCGATAGTACCAATTCCGATAGAATCAAATCCCGAGCAAAGGCACAATCCGAGAAAAGTTAAAATCCGATAAAGTCACAATCCGATAAAGTCATAATCCGAGAAATATAGAAATCCGATATAAGTCAAAATCCGATATAATCCTTCAATTCAGAGCAAAGGCAAATACTGATACAATCACAATACCGAGGGATATCCAATACCGATATATTATTCAAATTCCGAGTAAATGGAATTCCGAGAAAATAGTTAAGGCATTTACATGTCTGATTTCATACTTAAAGTCATAAATCCCGATATATGTTCAAATCCGATAATCGAAGATTCCGATAAAAGAGTTAGGGCCAAATCCGTATATGAAGTGTCGGATTCCTATCAAATTCCGATAAAACTTATCGGTTTTCACCAATACCGATCAAATCTATCGGAATTCATCTAGTTCCGACAGATTCATCCCCAAATCCGATAAATTCATAAGTTCTTCCCCAATTTCAGTTTCTAACAATTCATCACTGATTTCTAGCATGTAAATGTTATATGTTTTCCAGAATCATTCTAAACACATAATGAACATATAATGATCATGAAATCTAACATGCATACATCCTAAATTCATCAAATCGTTATCAAGCTTCAATCGGTATTCATACAATTTAAACAAAACCGAATACAAACATTAATTAATCAATACAATTCAGTTATATAACCTCAATGTTATGCTATTCCAATAATCAGGTTGAGCATGCAAGAGTAAAGGATCAAATTGATTGAATATTTTCTTCTTTCTTTTGATTTCGGTCGAGAGTACAATTACCCCACACACACACTATGTTTTGTTAATTTGCATGTATTTGGAAATGAGGTGGTGAGGTGGTGACTAAAACCACCAAAACCGGCCACCTCACAAACCACTAACCAAATAAATAAACCAAATTAATTTATTAACTAATTAATCACAAAAATCAATTAATTCACATAATTAATTTAAATCCAAATATAAGCGTGATTAATTACCTTAATCCTACTAGGCCGGGAAAGTGGGTGTTACACCTTTAGTCTCTTATAACATTGGATACAATGTACCTATTAATTATCTCTGCACATAATCTAACAGACTCTCACTTGTGCAAGATAAGGAATAGTTACTGTACATTGTTAGCCTAAGGAGGTCCCTAGCCAGACACTTAGGATAACCAGGTTATAAGAACTCTTATACCCCAAAGAAACGTGTGATAAAAATCTCATAAGCAAACTGCTTAAGTGTAAATTGTTATAAACCAACTGTTTATAAACTAACTGTCATAAACTACCTGTTTATGAACCAACTATCATAAACTACCTGTTTATGAATGGGTACGTTTTTATAGGTTTGTCCCTTGCAGCGCGATATTTCAATTTTGAGCATGAGCATTGAAAGTGTCAACTCAAAATCTCAAGAATTATATTCATGACATACTTGATTTGAAAACTGCGTGATAAATGACAAAGAACAAATCAGTTCGTTTTGGCACGGCCGTGCACTTACCCGTTTTTCTAATCAGTCAAGGGGCCCAGAAATATCTCTCCTAAAAAGGAGGTGCAAATACCTTCTTGCATATTTGCATTTGGCAATACGGATCCCACTGAATCTAGATACGCCCCTTATGACCACTCTGTTACGGCGTGGCGTTAAGACGTACTAAGGAGACAATAATTACCGCATCCCAAACCAAATACCTCAGGTTTGAGGATAACATTTGTGATAAATACTTTTGACACGGATCCACGAAGTATTTTTCATGGTGGGTCAATCCAATATTCGTAACTCTAACGAATATCAGTCAATTTTGGTCCGCAAAGCCCTTTTGCGGCTATATTTGATATACCTTCAAATATCCCCCAAAATTACGATGACTTTACAACCCTATCGAGGTTCCCACCAAGATAAGTAGTCACGGATAGTGTTTTGAATAAACCTGGTTTATTCCTGGATGCACCAAAACATACAAAATGGTGAAGAACAATGAAACTAATTTCTGCATCCTCCATATTCCACCCTGGAATAAAGATGCATAATTTCTACCATTTCATCGATTCAATTCACAGCGTTTATCTGAATTACTTGTTATTTTATATTGTAACTTATCACGAATTACAAAGAAAAATAATGTGATTATAAACCCAAAAACTCAAGACAGGTACCCTGAAGTACTCCTTTCTTGGTTTTGCTAGAATTTGTTCTTGCAACCTAAGAACAATTCTAGACTTACTTATTTTATAAAATTCTTTAAACTTGGAGAACCGGAAATAACTCCTTAGTTTCTGATTTTATAAAATAACCTCCTTGTAATTAAAACTTTAATTACACTTTGGAGATGTATTGAATCTTACTAGATTCATACCCTTTTGAAACGATAAATCCCTTTTACATCTACTTGTAAACTTGAGATTAGATTCCCAGTGTACACCAACACTTATCTAATTTCATTACTAAGGATATTGAAGAACATCCTATTTTATCATTTCTAACATTTAACCAAACAACAATATTGATTATTCTGACTTTTGAACCTTTTAAAGCGCATATAATTTTATTTAAGTCATAGCTTGACTTAAAATCCCGCAATGACATCTTTATTGAGCACCTCTCAATAAGTCACGCTTTCCTCGGATTAGTTCCTTTGCAAGAACTTACTATTTTAGATAATTTCTAAAATTATCCGAAAATTATGTACTTTAAATGTTCATTCTTGTATTTATCATACTAGTTAATCAACCCTGATAACTTGATAAATACACTAGTTAGATGCTCCCACTATCTTTTATGGAAAAAAAACATTACTTTAAAACATCCTTTTAGGTTCAGTCAATCCTTGACCAAGTCACCTAAAAACTGTGTTCTAAACACTTGTTTTAAACTTAGTTTTTTATAAGAAATTTAATCGTTTTATGAAACCAGAACTTGGATCTCCCATATATCCATCCTCCAAATCATGGAAAGTGGTTTCATTAAACTTAACACAATTACAAGTATAAAACACTCGCAATGGTATTTTAAATTTTCTTTCTTAAAACATTTAGTATAAAACATCCTTGATCATAATAACTATTATAATCACCTTTATACTTTCTCAAATGTTTTATCAAAAAACAATTTCACTTAGAAATAATAACTATTATTTCCACATGTTCAAAACTTTGAACATTTATTTTCCATAAAAAACTTTAAATACTTGAAAATTAGAAAAACTATCTAATTTTATAAACACAACCTGTTTATCTAAGTATTTATATAGTGGGACTAGCATTTATGTAACTACAACAATTTTCTGCATAAGATCACTATGAATCACCAATTAAGTCAAGACTTGACTTATTGGTATCCTTTAGTCACAACTGAACTAACCTGGTTCATAAAAAAACGTGCACGGATATAAACTAAATAATTCAAACCTTTCAAAATTTAAAACATAATGTCAGAAAAACAAGAGTTTTAAACTAAATAAATCCAAAAAAACTTTAAACAAAAAGTTTAATAACTAAGAGAATGAATTAATAAATATCCGAGTTGCACGAGGGATCTCAAAAATGCTGGGCCGCTTCACTTTCCATCACCTCCTGCAATAAAATGATTGCAAGATATTAGAATACTCGTAAAAAAAATTTACAAGTGGAAAGTGACAAAGAAGCTAATCACGCAATACCTGAGGAGCCAGACTTGTCTCCTGCCTCGTGACCCTTCGGACAATCTCTTTTCCAATGTCCGATCTCACCGCACTTGAAGCACCGATTCTCGGTTCTTGCTTTGTTTGGCTTCGGCTTCTTGCCCTTGTTGTCGTTACTAGCCCTGGGTACATTCTGGCTGGGCTGGGCCTTGCCCTTTCCCTTTCCGTTGCGCCAGTTCCTCTTCTTATGTCCACCATGTCCCACCATGAGAATGTCCTTAGACTTGGTCCCGATACTCTGCTCCGCTGTCTTAAGCATGGAGTGTAACTCAGCCACTGATTTCTCCATGTTGTTCATGTTGTAGTTGACTATAAAAGGCTTATAGTCGTCTGACAACGAGTTGAGTATCGTATCTGTTGCTAGCTGCAACGGCACTGGGTGCCCAAGCCTCTCCAGGTGGTCCATGTAGCCTTTCATTTTCATGACGTGGTTACCGACCGAAGTCCTCTTAGCCATCTTGCACGAGTTAAATGCCCTAGTGGCATCATAACGCTCTGTGCGGGCTTGCTCCTGGAACATATCCCTCAGCTGGCGGATCATGTCATAAGCAGAAGTCTCCATCATGCTTGACTGCAACTCTGGACTCATTGTTGCAAGCATGAGGCAGTTAACATCTAGGGTGTCATTGGAGCGCTTCTGAAAAGCCTCCTTGACTTCTGCCCTAGCATTGTTGGCAGGGGGATTTCCTAGAGGTTGTTCTAGAACGTGCCACTTTCTCTCGTGCCTCAGCACGATTCGGAGATTTCTCTCCCACGTGAGAAAGTTTGGCCCGATGAGCTTATCCTTCTCAAGGATAGAGTGAAGAGAGAGGCTGTTAGTACTGGTAACGTTGGTTGCCATCTACAAATTAAAACCCGGTTTAATTAGTAATTGCAGATAAACTTTTCTAACATATATCATAAAAACCCATAAATAATATATATCAGACCTAGGACCCATATTTCACATACTTGACGCAAGGTTTGGTCACTTCCCGCCAAGTCATGCTATTTCTGGTAGGTAAAACCCTGTACCAATCGTACCTAACTGGTACGACTCCTAGAACCTCGTAGAGCACTTAGACCCAGTCTAGTATGTTTAACTCTACTCTAGTGCATTTTGGGCCGGGACTCCCGATTATCACCAAAATAGAACGCACCACCTAAGACAGCATGAATTCTGGCCGGGACTCCAGATTATCGCAGAATCTTTCATGCCCTTTCCCGCAATGGTTTGAACCTGGATGCCCAAGGTTTGGGCACTTTCGACACCCGAGTACCGTTTAACAGCAAAGGTGTACCATTAGGTGGGTAGCACACTAATCTAAGATTTTCTTGGGTTTATAATTAAGTTTATAAGAAAAAACTTAATTTTCCAGTTTTTGAAAAATCATTTTAAAACTATCTGTTTTAAAAAAACGATTTACATGTGTACCTATACTAGGTGCACAAAACGGCTTTATAAGTTCCAAATTTATAATCTTGACAAAATTTTAAATTTATCAAATTTAACTAACACAACTAGCAACCTGTAGTCGTATTCTAGTTTGTCATAAATCGTGGTTTTTCTCTGTTTAATAATTAGCTATTATTAAACCCCTTTTTATTTAGCATCATACACATATCACATACATATATGAATAAACAGTAAATAAAAACACAACCACAAAGGTAATAATAAGCTGATAAAAAAACTTATAGTTTTGCCAACTAATCCTAAGGTCAATCCTAAGGATAAAAGAACTCGGATTCACCTTTATGATGCATCGCTCCCACTTGCCTTGACACCTCATCCGAAGTAACCGAGCACCGTGCAAACCATCATATTGAAAATTTTCTTGAACTCCATCTTGGTTAAGGGACAAAAAACTACAGCTATTCTATTACAAATACAGTATTGAATGGGGTTGTAAGTGGCATGCAGGCCTCCCCGAATCAGTATAATATTACAATTAAGAATGAGATTGTAGTTGGCACGCAGGCCTTCCCAAAACCAAAGATAAAAGAAGAAAGACGAGTCATAAGTCGGCAAAACTATAGCAATATATCACAATCACGCAATATATATAATCAACACATATAACCACGCAGTTAAAAAAACATAAACAAAAACTGTGCAGTAAACACAAAAATTGATTCGTTTAACCATTCTCATTTACCCTTTTGATTAATGACTATCAATCAAAGATGAGAATTATGATCTTCTAAAACATTTAAATTTCCTTGACCAAAAACAGTTTTTCAACAAACTTTGAAAAACTTGATTTTATTCGAAATCATGAATGAAATCCTATATCGGGTTTTTACCAGTTTTTCAAAAAACTTAAACACGACAAAAATTGGTCATTTAAATATCATCTTGTTTATTTCTCCATCCTTTATATAATCTTTTCCCTTTAGAGTTTATTTAAAACGACTAAAACTAGTCGTAGTAAATAATCATCTAAAATATATATATATTTTAACTAAACTTAATTAAAATACATATAATACTAGTTTATATAAACTTTATTAATTTTAACGCTTAAAATTAATTACTCATTTCATTTAATCGGAAAACTTATTTGGGTCGAAAAACGATTGGGCCGAGACCCACTTGGGCCGTAGGTTACCTGGGCCGAGATCTCCTTGGGCCGTAGCCCTTCCTGGGCCGTGACCGCCTGGGCCGTAACCCCCTTTGGGTTGTTGCCCTCCTGGGTCGTGACCACCTGGGCCGTAACCCCCTTTGGGTTGTTGCCCTCCTGGGCCGTGGTGCCTTGGGCCGAAGCCGCTACCTGGGCCGAAGCCGCTACCTGGGCCGAAGCCTCCCCCAGCTCGCCATCAAGGGCTGCCGTCAACCTGCTGACCACCGCCGACTGATGTCGATCACCACCGACCAGCCAGCGTTGCCGCAGAAACTGCCGCCAACCAGCAACCGCCACCCTGGGCTGCCGTCGGCCGGCTACGATGGTGGCCATGATTTCCTTTCCGATTAAAAACAAAATTTTAAAACCTTTAAATCCTTAATCCAATTTAATTAAAACTAATTTGCTTTAATATCCTGATTAATATCTGGATTTAATCAAAAACCAAAAATACTATTAATTATTAATATTAACAAAAATTGTTCTTATTAATAATTAATTATTCTAAAACAAGATTTTAACCTTTTAAACAAAAGAGTTTAAATTTCTGGTCAAGATCAAGTTTTAGATAAAAAGTTTATCTTTTAACCATTTAAACATAAACCTTGTTTAAACTTATCTGGTTAAAGTTAAACCTTATATTATCCGGATAAAAACAGAAAACTTGTTTTTATCATCCTATGGTTTTCGATTTTCTTGAAGAAAAGAACGAGATGAAGTAGAAGATCATACAATCTAAAGAAATCAATTAACTAGATTAACCAGGTTTAACAAATTAAACAAACTGTTCAATTTTCTTGATCAAAAACTTGTTCTTATCAAAAATCATAATCCTTTTAATCATTCAAACTAACTGTTTGAATTTCCTGATCAACAGGATTAAACCTGATAACAAAAACAAACTGTTTTTGTTACCTTCTTGATTTTCGAAAAACCAAGAACAAAAATTAGAAGATCAAGAACAAAACCTACAATCTAAAACAGATAAAACTAGAAACTAAAAGATCATAGAGCCGAGACTCTGATACCACTGAAGGGTTTTGAGCTGACCAAACCACCCTAATGACAGAAACTGGTCAATCCTGGGTTTGATTCCACTGGGTTCAATCCTAAAGCGGAACTGGATTGAACACAACCCTCTAAACCCCAAAAAAGGGTTAGGATCTTTAAAACTAATGATCTTAACAGTTTCTTAACAACAACCATAGCATAGGTTTAGAAAAAAAATACCTGTTTTAATCCTGGGATTGCTAAAGCTAGTCCACCACTGCTGCACCTCTAATGAACTGGCTGCTAGACCGCTCCTGGATTACCAAAGCTTCAACACTCGAACCTGAGTGTGTGTCTTGCGTAAAACGCCAAAAGCCGAAACAGCTTCTTGGTGTTCTTGGGATCGACGCAAAACCGAGAGAGTGAGAGAGAGAGAGGGGGGGGGGGGAGAAGTCGACGTGGGAGATAGAGAGAGAGTGGATTGGTGGCTAGGGTTTTTAGAATGTTTGATTCATCCAATCCTTAAGGCTTAAAAGGTTATTTATAAACCTTACTAAAAAGCCCAAGCCCGTTTAATTAAAGCCCATGTTTTTAATTGAAGTTTCATTCTTCTCACTTTGACCCCTGGACTTTACTAGTTAATTAATTAACTATTAATTAACTGGTCCATTAAATATTAACCTTAATATTTAATTTCTTCTTAAATAATAAATAACTATTTATTATTTTTTTTCTTTCTGATAATTAATTCCTTTTCTCTCTAATAATTAATCCAACTGATTATTTCTACACAGAATTATGGTAAATTCCGAACTGTTCTAATTGGGTGTGTAGCAGTGTGACCCTTTAGTCTCTTATAACATTGGATACAATATACCTATTAATTATTTCTGCACATAATCTAACAATACAGTTATAACATTTGAAAATTATTTTATATATTTACAAATATTCTACATGTTAGTACTACTTTAAGACGGAAATCTGAAGTTGATCTAACACAACAACTTCAAACAAGTAAAAGTAATATATACAACAACTTTTAAAGTTGAACATATGCATTGCAAATTGATCACACAAGAATTTATTATAATTTTCACATATGCATGCATTAATTCCAAATTGGTCACAAAAGAACCATAAACAAACATGCATGCTATATATAAACTCATTTCGAAATATAAGTTATGTTGTATATACACTTAAAAAATATTTTTATATAACTCATTTATAGAGAAATGTTAAATATAGTTCATACTTAATCCATAGTCCTAAGTGACTCGCCTTTGGATCAGCCCCATCAATGGTCCAGATTGAATTTAAGAATTTTGGACGGAGTGACATTTTCGTAATTCACATATGATTTTTTATAATCACATATGATATTTTTATAATCACACGTGATTGTATACTGAATCACATATAATTGTATATTAAAATTTTAGGATTATGTTTTTTATATGGACGATATTGAACACAACTCCTCATTTATAATCCAACTTTTATTTTTTATCTCGCGAACTTGATTTTTTTCTCCTAGTTAATTAAAGTAACACACACACACATACACACACACACACACACATATATATATATATAGGGGAGTGTTCAAACGAGAACTGTTTTTCGTACAATAACTGTAAGAAACTGTAAAAACTTAGCCATTGATTTGATAAGTAGAGCTTATGGATGTAGAGCGTGGGAGGGATCAAGTGTGGCAGGGTGCATGTGAGAAATTCATGGGTGGTTGATGACATTAAAGGAGGGGAATTGAACGACTCAGATTGGTTCTCCAGTTCTCGTATGAAAAACAATTCTCGTTTGAACTTTTGCATATATATATATATATATATATATATATATATATATATATATATATATATATATAGACGGTTCAAACGAGAACCATTTTTCGTACGAGAACTGCGAGAACCAATTACAACCATTGTTCAAAGAGATGGAGGGTTGAGATTAAAGAGTAGTTAATGGATAACCTTAAACTAATCAAACTTAACCTTAATTAACTAAGGGTAATTTGGACATTTTTACATTACCCCATATTTTTTAAACTACTATATACATCAAACGCAAATGTGTTAAATTATGAAAATTATACCAAATTAACGAGAAAATTATGCTCTTTAATCTGAGACCGGTCTTGATATATATATTTTTTAAAAATTTTTGTGTGTTTCGTGGGTTTTTTTTTCCAGTACAACGACTTGTGCACTAATGCAAATGAACAAATTCCCCTAGTTTTTTCAGGACAGATGTAAATATGCACATGTGCAAAATTTGCACT
Source organism: Pulicaria dysenterica (assembly GCA_947179395.2). Lineage (NCBI taxonomy): Eukaryota > Viridiplantae > Streptophyta > Magnoliopsida > Asterales > Asteraceae > Pulicaria > Pulicaria dysenterica. Next base: position 69,763,463 of record OX359295.1, on the reverse strand, counting down.
TGTGCACAGTCGAGCTGCACTGAATAAAACCCAGCAAAACATGCTTTCTTTTTTCATCCAACAAAATATATCAAGATCGGTCTTAAATTAAAGAGCATAATTTTCTCGTTAATTTGGTTTATTTTTCGTAATTTAACACCTTCTTGTTTGATAGATATATTAGTTTAAAAAATGGGGATAATGTCATAATGTTCATTCTACCCTTTCCTATTTAAATTAATTATAAAAGACAAAAATTTAAATGATTGGCCAGAATATATATATATATATATATATATATATAGGGTTGTGATCTGGTAAAAAGAAAGTTACGGTACTAAATGTAAGGAGAAATCTTGACGACAGGATCAAGTCAAAATTCTAACAAAAAAACCGCCATTTTAACCAAATTTTCGGAATTAAAAAAATTAAAAAGGTTAATATGGTAATTTGAAAAAGCAGAAATAAAAGGCTCAGTAATTCCCGTGAAACCCTGAACCGTCTTCTCTACGCCACCTTCTAACCCGATCGAATAGTCACCATCGTCGGCCAAATGATGTTCGCCGGCGTCGGGTTTTCCCGTTCCCGTCAGCCATATGCACAACATACACCTTCGATTCACAGATATAACATGGATTGTGCATCTACAAGCGCCTAGACCATAGATTTTCGTGGGATTCGGTGCATCCATCAAACTAAAATGAGCAGACCTGTTAAAAGGTGAATGGTGCACCCATCGACGATGTGCATCCGGTAGACGGTGCATCTAGTGGACGGTGCATCAGCGGCGGTTACAGTGATGAAACCGTACGCGAATGGGACGGGGGGAGACATGAGGGGTCGCCGTACCTGATTGCAGCGGCGGTTGTAGCGGTGATTAGGTGTTGACTGCTTCAGGCGGCGAATATTTGCAAAATTACGGTTTTCACGGTAGACGGTGGGAGGAAGATGGGTAGAGGCGGAGGAAAATGAGTGGAGGCGGAAAGAAAAAGTCACAGGCCTAGGGTTACGTGGGTTTACTTGGGAAGTGGAGATGCATAAGGAATATATATATATAAATGCATCTTTTCTTCATTTCTTGTTTTTCTTCTTCTTAATTAGTTATAGACATGTATAAATTATTGATATCAAGTCACCTTTTTAACTAAATTTTCGGAATTAAAAAAATACAAAAGGTTAATTTGGTAAATTCAAACAACAAAAATAAAGGAATAGCAAAAACGTGGGTCTGTTCCCGACTTCCCGTCGGCCAAAATCTCAGGAAACCATGAAAATGTGATTCACGGTTTACAAATCCGGATGCACAAAAAGAAAAGCTTCTGATTCACATAATACATTTGATGCATAAAGTACAACATTTTGATGTACATAATGAGAAGTATAGATTCGCAGAATACATTTGATGCATAAGTTACAATATTTTGATGCACATAATGAAAAATAATCATACATGTGTAAAACTGATGTGCTAGGTTCGGCGGCGATGGTGGTGCAGATACGGTGGTGGACGGCGACTGTGTGCATCAGCGACCCTTCATATCTGGCAACGGAGAAGGAAGAATGACCGGAGAACAAACAACGGTTGTGCATCGACGGGAACTGGAAGAAAACCAGCAGCGGTGGCGTCGTATCTAAACCAGTGGCGTACTGGCGTAGCAAAACCAGCGGCAGTGGAGAGAAGAAACCCTCAAATATCAGATCTTGGGCGGCGGAGGTTGCTGAGATTGCAGCCGACGACGTTTTATGAGTAGATGGCAGCCGGCGTCGCCACTGTATGGCACGGCGACGGCGATGGCGGTGCTTCAGCCTGGTGGATAGACGGCAGGCAGAGTGGCGTATTCCATTCTAGGGTTTGAAACGAGAGCACAGTACGTAATATTTCTGGAGACGTGAACGTCGAGATTAAAATGTGGGGGACGGATTAAACATTATTCCTATTTTACCCTTTTAACAAACTTGCCACGTGTCAAGCCCTAATTTCTCCTTACATTTAGTACCTTAAGGTTTTTTACTTGAACCTAATTCTCTCTCTCTCTCTCTCTCTCTATATATATATATATATATATATATATATATATATATATATATATATATATATATATAGGAAGAAATTCCATTGAGAACCATTTTTAGTGCGAGAACCGCGAGAACTAATCTGAGCCGTCCAATTCCCCCTCTTTCAATGTCATTGTCCACACATGAATTCCTCACATACACCCTGCCACACTTGATCCCCTCACGCTCTCCATCCATGAATTTCACTTATCAAATCAACGGCTAAGATTGGTTTTCGCGGTTCTCGTACTAAAATCGGTTCTCAATGGAACTCTCCTATATATATATATATATATATATATATATATATATATATAAAGATGGATTAGATGAAAAGCATGTATAAATTAAACTCCGCGTTTAATCCACTTTGTAATTATGGATGAAGTGATATTGCTTTAATGAAATGATGAAATACTTTGAACTAATGACTTGTGGTTAATTTAATTGGCTCTTTCTTATCCTAAACAAACGATTGTCTCTCTAAACATAGACACAAAAGGTAAAGAAAATAACTTTAGAACATTGGGTGGATGGGTTCATTGGTGGGGTTGGCTATCAATGGTTCTTAAGCACTCAAATTATATATATGTCTTTTTCTAGCCTTTTCTATGAAATTTTTGTCTACTCTTGGTGAAAGATGATGTGAGATTTAAGTACAAGCTCTTACAAACACCCCCCACACTTTTTTTCATGTTGTTGTTTTATTTATATACTTCCTTATGTTTATTTACATTTTAATTGTGTAGTTTATATTTCATTGGAGGTCATATATAGATGTATTATTTTTTATTCTGAGCCGGCCATTTCATTTTTTTTTAACTGTATGTATGTAATAATGGACTTAGGTTCAAAAAAAATATGTAATAATACACTTGATTAATCGAGTAATTGGATTCTCATTATTGGTAATCTTTCTGCATTAATTTTATCTAGAAGCACTTCTTGAGTGACTTATGAGTGGTATACAGAGTAAGGTGAAAGTTCTCTCCTTTGTTAATTGTTATGTATGTGTGTGGGTGTGCATGACTTTTACTTTCAACTTTATTATGAAAAGCCAAATCTGTTTGAATACATGAACTTAGGATATAGACATATAATTAGAGCATCGGTTTATATGTTTAGTTATGGGATGATCAATTATTATGAATTAATATTACTATTTAGAGGTCAAATAACTAGAGACATTCAATATTTGGATGTGATTTGCAAAAATCAGAATTCAAACTAAACCAGATTCGAATAATTCGATTTCAATTGGTTTTTTTGATTTTCAAATCAATTTTGGACTCTGATTTAAATTGGTTTTCAAATCCTAAACCCTTTTTATAAATTTAAATTGGTTTTCAAATCTGTATAAAAAAAATTCTTGTCAATCAACTCAACGTTAAAATATTTATATGTATAAATTAGGTGTTTTTAGTCTATTTTTAATTTTTTTTTCTAATCCATACATAGTAATATGTTATGTTAAGACTAATAAATATCGTATAAATATTTTCCTAACTCGTTCTTAAAAATGCAAACCCCAATTAGATATTTGAAATCATAAAGTTTTCTGATTAAATTTTGTTTAAACTATAAGAGTTGGAAAAAATCTATACAGTTAGTTAAATCTGGTTTTATATTGTTCGACTTTAAATATTTGCATTCAAATCAAATTTCATTTTGGGGTAAGAAATTATCAAACTCGAACAACCTGATTCGAACAATGCGAGAAATTTGAAATACGATTAGATGAACAATTCTAACCATAACTAAAATGATACAATGCTAGCTACCAACTTTTAAGGCTTTTATCAGTTGACCTTTTTAAAAATCTTTTAAAGTAGTTTTCTAGGTCATATAAAACGACTAGATTGAGAAGTTTTAGTAGCCTTGTCATATTATAATGTACATTTGCATATAAGATGATGTCCTTGTTACAGTAGTTAAGCGTGTTTTGATTGTTTCTAATCAAGTCATCTCTAATTTTCTAAACTTGGACCTGGATCCAAATGGTTTACTGTAGTGGTGAAAGAGTGGCCGTTATATGCACATCTCGTCCAACAAAATCTACATCAACATTAACCAGTTGAAGTTCTGAAGTGGCAATTGATTGTTGCCATGGTGTTTATATGCATTCCTTTAAAGTGGACTACCTACTTTGCAAACTACAACTTTCTCTCTTCAAAAAATACTAGAGAATAGAAATACATTTTTTCCAACAGATAAAAATACACACACACACACACACCTAATTTTACACCATATGTCCACTACAGGGACTTGAACCCACAACCTTCAGGTTGTGGAGCAATTTTTCAAACTTCGATACCACTAGGCCAAGACCCTTGGTAGAAAATAGAAATACATAAACCTCTGGCGACCTCAAAAAGATACCAATTAAAACAAAAAAATAAAATAATATCAAAGATACAATGAAATTAGTCTTCTACACTATAAACTCTATTATCAATACCTAAGACCTTTAGCAACTTCAAAAAAATGAGCAACATTTTCTTCTGGCGTACCTACACGTATACCATGACCAAGGTTCAGAATATGCTTACCTTTCCCTGCTTTCTTCACAGTGTCATGTATCCGTTTAGTGATGAAATCTTTTGACCCGAACAACACACCAGGGTCAACATTCCCCTGAACCGCTATATCAGAACCTAACCGTTTCCTGCCATCAGCCATATCCACGGTCCAGTCCAAACTCACCACATCAACACCTGTCAAGGCTAGCCTTTCAAGCAACCCTCCTGAGCCGCTTGCATAAAGTATCAAAGGAAGATTTGGATGAGTTTGTTTTACAGTGTCCACAATCTGCTTCAAGTAAGGCAGACTGAATTCTTCAAAATCAGCTGGGCTCAGCTCGGTTGCCCATGAGTCAAATAGTTGAACAGCTTGAGCACCGTTGTCCGCTTGGTATTGGATGTACTTGGCCATCGAGGTTGTGAACTTTTTAAGCAGTGCATGTAGGACCTGCAATAGGTATAAGAATAATCGGAATTGGTTGAAATTCCCACCTTTACCTTTCATTTCCAGGATAATTTAATATTATTAACTAATAAAATGTACTAAATTACCTCCGGCTGTGAGAAAGCTAGCCTCTTTATTTTGGAAAAGTGTTTTGATGATCCGCCTTCAACAACGTATGACGCCAAGGTAAAAGGAGCTCCAACAAAACCCAGGACTGCGGCTTCATTATTCACCTTAGTACCATTCGTGAAAAAAAATACTAGACACGTTAGGATTTATTCATCATAATACCACAAAGAAGTGAATTAATACCATGCCATTTTATGAGAGTTGGGTGACAGTAAACATAAACGCTCGTTGCTCTTAATCTTAAACCTAAAGACTTCTATTTTTTTTCTCTCTTATCAGCTTTATTTAAAAGCAAATGTATATTAGAAGCTATATTAAACCAATGTGTATATTTCTATTCCTCAAACGCCTGGGTGTATATTAGGTTACACATGCACAATCACAAACTAAAGGTAGCAGTATCATATGAAGAGATGCTAAACAATACCTCTTTTCTCAAAGTTGTCAAAGCCTCCCCAACATATGGAACCCACTCTTCGGGATTGAATTCCCTCACTTTATCCACATCAGCAGCCGTGCTCACTGGATCAAATATGATGGGACCCTTTCCTTTAACAATGTCAAAAGGTATGTTCATTCCCGGCAGAGGCGTAAGAATGTCTGAAAATAAAATAACCTGTAAACACAGTCAATATGGCAAAATGTAACAAAGTTACTCGTTTCATAACAAACATAACATGATTCTTGTGAGAGCATCTTACCCCATCAGGCTTAAAGACTTTCCATGGCTGCAGAGAAATCTCCACAACAAGATCTACATTTTCTGATCTTTCACGAAAGGATGGATGCTTCTCACAAATTTGTTGATAACTCTGCCACAGGAAAACAAGAATGAGATTCAAAGTTGAAGATAACCTATACACAGTGATTTTAATAGAAGAAATGACCATAAGGTGTACAAAATAGGTGGTGTAGTATTAAAATTTAAAGCAAAGTAAGAAACAAGCAATGTGGTTATATAGACCTGCCTTCATGTACCTCCCTGCTTGTCTCATAAGCCAAACTGGGGGTCTTTCTACATCTTCACCTCTAACAGCATTAAGCAATAGTGGTTCAGTTGTATTCACAGCTTTTCGTTCAGCAACACTCGCTGGATATCAGATTCAACATTAGACATTTAGACGTGGATTGTTCCATAGAAATCAAGTGTTTTACTGTATGAATAAATTGTACAGGAGCTATTAGACATTTACCATGGTTCTTGCATAAACACAAAAAAAGATACTGTAAAATGCAACAATGAGCTGGTGCTGACAAAATTTGGAGATATAACATTTGAAAACATCACGATGATTGGTCCAAAATCACTTAATATTGTCAAAATATAGTGTTTTCCTTGCATATAAAGCAATCAAAAGTCCATGATTCGAAAAGTCAACTACGAAACCCAATTACATACAAGGCTTCGATGTATTGTACTAGCAAAGTCCATGGCGAATTAGTTGATAAGCAAACTTGGTAAAGCTTCGATTTATTGTACAACTATATCTGTGTAGATTAAATTCTCGTATGAAATTCAAGAAACATGCTGATAGGATTGGGATTCGTAATGAATTTGACGAATTAACCAATTTATGTCTTTCCAAAATCAAAAGCAGAAGTCGAAAAGAAAGATTACCTCCGGCGGAGCAGATGATTCGATTTGGGCGACGATAATTAAAATCGGAAACCGATATCGACGAGAAAGACGGAACGGAACAGCTGTACATGATTGAAATGGTGTTTGTAAAGAATTATTAGCAAATTCACTCTAGGTGTTGAATTTTATGGGCATTTGTGTAAGAAGGTATCGATGGATCTAGTTTGTTTGGGGAAGGAAGGAAGTTGTTAAAAGGGGTTTGGTTGGATAAAATAAAAGATAAGGAGAAAATCCACCTCTCTATCGTCTTCTTTATGTCATTCATTTCCCTTTTTTTTTTTTTTTAATATACCATTGTATTCTTAGAAAAACAAATAAAAAAGAAATAAATGTTTTTATGATTGAACTTCATTTCTTCTGCTTGTAATTCACTTTTCTGGGTCTATTTTTTAGTGAAAATAGCAACCTTTTAATCCATTATGAAATAATATTACAAATCTTGCCACCTTCTTCTATTGTTTAGTTTGTTAGACTCGAGCCAAAAAATAAGACAAGCTAAAAATATGGTCTCGATCTGCCACCGCTAATGTGTCATATTGCAATAACCGCTTCTCATCCTCTTTTGGGATTCGATAAACACAACAGTCAGGAAACACTTCTCTTTTGACCTCCAGGTATCATCTATTCATCCAGTTGAAGATTATACACCGGGGAAAAAGTTTTTGCGAGAACCATTCTTAGTGTGAGAACCGCGAGAACCAATCTGAGCCGTCCAATTCCCCCTCCTTCAATGTCATTGCCCACCCATGAATTCCTCACATGCACCCTGCCACACTCTACCCCTCCACGCTCTCCATCCATGAAACTTCCCATATGCAAGGAACGGCCGAGATTGGTTCTCGCGGTTCTCGCATGAACCCTCCCCTATACATTGGAACTCAAAAGACAAGTTTTTTAGCTTAATTTCTTTTGTTGCACTTGAATACCACGCTATATCGGTGTTTCCCAGTTACAAACAAGGTACTGTGAATGATACCGACGTGATATCGTGAGTGAGAGAATACACCCCCCCCCCCCCACACACAGAGAGATAAAGAGATAGAGAGAGAGAGTTTTTCTATCTTATCTTATATACTTATTAAAATAAAAGAGTTTCTTCTCTTCCCTAAAAATTCTCCACCAATCACAACATTTGATTTTTTTTTTAAATTAAAAAAAATTGGAAAAATGAGGTTGATTACGTCATAATTACACAATTTCCTTAAGGTTTCTTGGATTTGAAAGGGGTGGAATATAAATTGTTTAAGGGGGTAATATGAAATATGTGAGGGAGTTTTAAGAAAATTGTATATTAGTGTAATTAATTATAAGTTGTTTGAAAATTATGTTTAATAACTTCAAATATATTTTGTTTTGAGAAAAAATAATTATATATTTGTAATCGTCTCATTTTTATCTACGTTTTGATATAAATTTTATCAGAATATGAGTTTTTTTTTAATTAGTATAATTTAATTGTTTTATCAACATCTAAGTAGTTATTGTACAATTTATTCGTCTTTTATAGTTATTCCCTCTACATAATATAGTCGATATAATCTTTGATTTCTTGGTATTTCGATAAAAAGAATTAAAAAATATACTATAACTAATGGTTAATGGCATAAAGTTGTTTACAAAACTACCACTACCATTAAAAAAATTTAAAATTAATTGTTAGTTGTGAGTAAATAACCCTTCAGAAACTAGAACTCTACATAATTACTGGGTAGTGAAACAACTGTCATGATAGTGGGTTTTGTAACATACAACTTGAAAGTTTATATAAAATTTTTAATTGTCTAAGTTTTCTTATTTTTTAACTAATAACTTGATACATAAAATAAAAGTTATTATTACATGGATATTTGAATTCAGTGAGATCTCGTTTTTTCAATTATATTTAATTGAATAATAAATTACACTTAAGTGATTTACGTATGTATAGACATAATCTATTCTATGTTAGAATCTTATTTTTATGCGATCTAATTTGCGTATACTTATATGGATGTCATCATTATTTAACTTTTAATAAATTTAGTTTACAATTTCAAATATTCAAATATATAATTGGCTAATAAAAATGTCTTTAAAGCACTTGATATTATAACATCGACAATAAGATTATAGTTATGTCTTTACAATGTATGGATAAAGCTCCATCATTAGAAACACATTAATATTATACTAAAAACTTTTAGACGTGTAATGTAACTTTATATTTCTTAAAAAGAGTATTTATAAAAGTATTAAAAATACACGTTTTTACTCATGGATAGTTATATGTGACGGTTTCTCGAGTGAAAAGTAAGGAATGGTTAAAAATTTTAATTTGCGATGATGAAGGAAACCCTACTAATAAAACCATGAATGTTGTTTATAAAGATATTTTACAGAAAATTTAATAATAATCTTATGTATGGATTTCAAAATTCTGTAATAGTTATTTATTTATTATTTTCTTACGAGATTTTATTTTCCTATCTATGTTTTGTAGTAATGTTTACTATATGTGTTATGACTCTTTAAAACTATATAAATTTAAAATTGACTTATATCATCCAGTGTATATATCATCCCGTATTAATACACGGGTCGCTTAGCTAGTATATCTTGAAATAATTGTTTATTATACAAAAGGGTAATCCATGCAAACTGTTTCTATATTAGTTTTTCTATTAATATTACACACAATCTAAGCAAGGTAGTTAGCAAGTTTGGTTTGTGTTGTTTATAGTATTGGGCCTATAACTAAAATGTAAGTAAGACCCAAACCAAACCGTGGGCAGTAGATAAACTGAGAGCCTCTGAGACCATCTGTAGCGCCCCTCAGGGCTCCATGCAGTTGCCTAAAGGTTTGAGGCAAACACTGCTACTCCCTAAGGGGGTTTAACCCTGCGGCTTCCCCTCCGGTTTCTCACACCCGATGAACCCTCACCCATTTCTTTTTTTTTTACTTTCTACACTTAACTATTTATTAATATATATTATTATTTACAATTTATTTATTATTTATTATTTATTATTACTATTATTATTTATTATTTATTATTATTATTATTATTATTATTATTATTATTATTATTATTATTTATGTAGATTGCTTTTGGAAGTGAGTAGAAACGTTTTTTTACTCACGCCTCGGACGTGACCCATACCGTATGATAACGTCTTTTACTGGCATCTATAACAACTTGCAAAATAGAAGAAAAAACGGTCAAAGTGATGTGTACCTTATAAAAATCGCACACCAACGTTATCGAGAGGAAAATAACGGGAATTCATTTACGAAAGAACATGCTTGGGAGGCGGTATACAAAAGTCCTAATATTGATTTTTAGTAATGTTAGGATTTTTTTATTATTATTTGTATTGTTTTAATTTTTATTAAATATAAAAATATTTTATTTTGTTATATTATTAAATGTATTTAAAAAAAGAATTAAAAAAAAGATGGAAAATGTTGGAGTTAGATGGAGTGTGGTACTCCACTTGAGGGTAGGGAGAGGGTAGGAGAGAAAAAAGCTGATATGACGCAAATGTGACAGCAGGGTTTAGTGGATTCTGTGAGTGTGCTACGGATGGTCTGAATAATCAATTAGCCCAAGTCATCAGGTTGTTTTATCAACCGAGCCAGCCACTCAGGGTTAATATATCAGATTATCAGACATACTTTTTACGGTTATACAAGGGTGGGGTATATTTAGTAGATTAAATTTTGAATTCTTTGATATGTAATATAGTTTTAAATGGTAATTAATTTTTATGATAAAGTGTATAGAAAATCTTTACTAGAGCATATCATGGATATTGACATAAATACAAAGGCTTGGTATATATATATATATATATATATATATATATAGGGGAGGGTTCAAACGAGAACTGTTTTTCGTACGAGAACTGCGAGAACCAATCTCAGTCGTTCCTTGGATATGAGAAGTTCATGGATGGAGAGCGTGGAGGGGATCAAGTGTGGCAGGGTGCATGTGAGGAATTCATGGGTGGGCAATGACATTAAAGGAGGGGGAATTGGACGGCTCAGATTGGTTCTCGCAGTTCTCGTATGAAAAACAGTTCTCGTTTAACTTTTACCTATATATATATATATAAGATTATCATAAGAATTGTTCGTAAACCGACGTCTACTACATCCTCTCACATGTGATATATTAATATAGGAAAAAGTTCATGCGAAAATCATTCTTAGTGCGAGAACCGCGAGAACCAATCCGAGCCGTCTGATTTCCCCGCTTTCAATGTCATTGCCCACCCATAAATTCCTCAAATGCACCCTGCCACACTCGATCCCTCCACGCTCTCCATCCATGAACTTCCCAAATACAAGGAACGACTTAGATTGGTGATATCGCCCAAATAGACTACTTATTTCGGGGCGATATTGTGTCGTTACATGTGGTTTTGTGAGCAATTTGATTTGAATTGATACTTAATTCATTGCTTTTGAATTTTCAGGTCTTTAATGCTTATCCAAGTCAAAAGGAAAGAAAATCATCAAAACTTGGCAAAATTTGAAGAATTCAATTTTTCCAGAACCATTTGTACGGCCTAACTAAAGGGTTTCTCCCCTTTTCACTCATAACCCGATTTTCAGCAAAAACTCAAGGGGAGAGACGATTTTCTTCAGATTTTCCATAGCTTAACGTCAACTTTTCAAAGAATTCATCCAAAGGAAAGAAGTTTGGAGTTTGGATCTTCTCTTGGAGCTTCTTCTTCATCTTCCCCATTGGGTTTTCTTCTAGGTTTACACTTTCCTTCATGTTTCTCTTAGATTTCAGTTTTGTATATATATATATATATATATGGGAAGGTTCATGCGAGAACCGCGAGAACCAATCTCAGCCGTTCCTTGCATATGTGAAGTTTCATGTATGGTGAGCGTGGAGGGATAGAGTGTGGCAGGGTGCATGTGAGAAATTCATGGGTGGGCAATGACATTGAAGGAAAGGGAATTTGACGGCTCAGATTGGTTCTCGCAGTACTCGTACTAAGAATGGTTCTCGCATGAACTTTTTCATATATATATATATATATATATGGGAGAGGGTTCATTCGATAACTGTTGTTAGCGCGAGAACCAATCTCATCCGTTCCTTGAATATGGGAAGATCGTGGATGGAGAACGTGGAGGGATAGAGTGTGGCAGGGTGCATGTGAGGAATTCATGGGTGGACAATGACATTGAAGTTGGGGGAATTGTATGGCTCAGATTGGTTCTCGCGCTAACAACGGTTCTCGAATAAACTTCTCAATATATATATATATATATATATATAGTGAGAAGTTTATTCGAGAACCGTTGTTAGCGCGAGAACCGCGAGAACCAATCCGAGCCGTTCAGTTACTTCAATGTCATTACCCACCCATGAATTCATCACATGCACTCTGCCACACTCTATCCCTCCACACTCTCCATCCATGATCTTCCCATATACAAGGAACGGCTGAGATTGGTTTTCGCGGTTTCACGCTAACAACGGTTCTCGAATAAGGAACGGATGAAATTGGTTTTCGCGATTCTCACGCTAACAATGGTTTTCAAAATGGGTCTATGATAATAAACCCTAATACGATAATTTACTAAAGAACATTTTCTATATTATTTATCTTTATTATAGTCCAAATATAATTTATAGTTTTTGATAAGAGAATTAATACAATTACTTTCTAGACTACTATTTCTATAAATAAATTAGGATGTAACAAACATTTATATAATAATAGACTGAGTTTTTTTTTTGCAACAAAATTTTTCAAGCATAAAAAGTATGCATAATGATATATATGGCTAATAAATATGTCTAAATACAGGTCTAATCCATCCATCTTTTAACATGTGTATTACACATGTTTTCTCTCCTATCATCTTCTGCTTTTATTTTATTACTTGTTTCATGGGACACAAACATTTTTAATTTGAAAAACTCTTTGTTAACGAATAAGTAAATGTTAAATATATAAACAAAATATTAAAATCATCGTAAGTAGTATACCCGATCTAGTAAAAGATGGTGATATCATATTAAACATCTTATTGTGTTCACTTAACATAATTTATATCAAACATTACAAAATAAGATGAAAAAATAATAAATTATTGTCCTCACTTAACATATCTTAAAAAGAATACATTTTTAATACAAATATTATAAAACAAAACGAAGACAAATTATGGTAAAAATAAGCTTTGTAAGTAGTTTTGTCCATTTATGGTAAATTATTGTAACAGTATCTTTAGTTTTAATTTTAGATTTAGGATGTTTTTTTAGAAGTGTTAATTTAGTAGCACCTTATTTTTTTATATATAACGCTAGACACTGTAGTATAGGTACACGTTTTTTCTGCTAACCATTTTCATTTTTATGAATGTCAATTTCTTCGAAGCTCATCGTACAACCAATAATTCAGATATTAAGTACACTCTTTTTCAAGAATTAAAGAAGATAATGACAATGGATGTTAAAATAGATATTCTTTTAATTGGAACCACCGACCAGAGGAACAACGATATATACATTTACTACAAGTCTTCACAGTTAAAATATAAATATAGAGTTAATTATCAAAATAGTCATTTAACTATTTAATTTCTTTTGATTTGTTCTTTTAACTATAAAAGTGATCAAAATGATCCTTAAACATTCGCTTTTAATTAGGGGTAATTAGGTTCTTTTGTCATTTTTTTAACTTTTTATTAAATAAAACAATATTTAGTTATTTTTAAATAAATAAAATTATTCTAGTTAATATTTATTCGTCTCTCTCTTCCCATATATATATAAACACAAACACTCTGACCCCCTTGCTCTCTACTCTGTCACTCTCTCATTTGTTTGCTCTTGCCCCCATCACCCTTGACATAGCCACCGCCGACGCCAACCGCCACCGCTTGCCGCAACAGGCACCACTACCACCACCATCGTCTAACTTTTCTTTCTCTCTCTCACGCTAAATCCACCATCGTAACCTTCTGCTTCACGTCGACCACCACGAAGAAGGTGATGTTCAGATCTAGGGTTTTTTTAGGGTGGCGACGGTGTTCTTCGAACATCCAGATCCGTCGAGATCTAGGATTTTTTGGGGCGGGGCGGCAGTTTTCTTCACATCTGTTTCATTTCAGATCTAGGGTTTTAGCACCGCCACCCACCATCGAGATCTAGGTTTTTTTTTGGGGTTTTAAAAGTGATGGTGGTAAGGTTGTGGTGTGGTAGTGATTAGAGAGTGAGAGAGAGACAGAGGGATGAGGTGAAGCAGTGGCGGTGGTTGTGGCCGGCGATAGGGTGGTGGTGATTGTCCAGTATACATTCCTTGATTTCTTCTTTTTGGGCTTCAATACCCTAACTTATGTTCTTCAAAGATCCATACCGATTTGTGGTGGTGGTGGTGTCCGGTGGTGGTCGTGTTCGGTGGTGGTGGTAGGTGGTGGTTGGGACTAGAGAGAGATAAGAGGAGAGAGAGAGATGAGATAGAAGTGTGAGATATAATCAATATTAATAATTTAATTTTAATAAATATATTTTAAATATTATTAATTCTGATTTTAATAATTAATAAGGGTATGGTTATTTTAATAAAAAAATAAGGGTTAATATGTCATTTCATCCTAATTTATCGGAGTTGACTAACGGTTAACTAACCAAAAGATCATTCAGGTAATAAAGTGGATGTTTAAGGATAGTTAAAGGACCAAATCGGAATAAATTTAATAGTTAAATGACCATTTTAATAATTAACTCCATAAATATATGAACCAAAAATAATTTATATAATGTTTAAAGAAAAATAATAATGTAACATGAGTTATGAATCAGCTTTAAAAATTAAATTTACTTTTTATACTTTTATCCTTACCTTTAAAACTGTGATTATCAGTAACCTTATTTATATAATCTCAAAATGTTAAACTAGACCAGAAGGATTTTTTAAGGAAAACATTAAAGAATATCTAAGGTCTGGTTATATAAATAGACATGAACTTGATTTGTTGATAGATTTTGTACTAAATGTTGTTCCTCATTTTATGGGATAGGACTATAGGAGCACAACAGCCCACGATTTGCAAATTAAATAGCAACTTAGATTTGTCACAAAGTTTTGGTAGATTTTTTTAGCAACAAACACCTTTGTTAAATCTATTCTTAAATCTATTTGATTATCAAACATGAGAATTGAACTTATAACCTCTTACAAAACCATCTTTAATCGACATTTGATATCTCTGTATTACAAGCCTTTTCACACAAAAGTTGGTAGATGAAAACATTTATATATGATGGCATTTGATGTAACATAGGAATCATGATTGTCAGGGATTTTAATCTTACTCGAGATTATTTTTGAGGTTATTATATTCGAATCAGTATTAATATCATTCTTGTATATTTTTCCTACAACAAACTCAGACTCATTCTACGGTACGTTGTAAATCAAAGTTGATATCTTTGGCTATAATCGATACCCGTTATAACAGAAATTGTACCTGAATCCACCCATAATTGATACCTGAATATTAAATACGGTTTTCCGGTTTGGTTAGTGGTTAATATCCTAATTTAAATAATCGAATTACTCAACACGAATTAACCGATAATTGAATGACACCCCTATGATGTATAGTATCGTATTTTCATGGTTTCCTTAGATAGTTTTTTGAGCAAACTTAAACACACTTTTTTTCGTAAGATTTCTCTTGGTAGGTTATCCACGATATTCAAATTGTAGGCTCGTATGGTCTATAGTATTGTACTAGATAAACGACCTGTGTGTTGGATTATGTGCAGAGATAATTAACGGGCATTTTGTATCCAATGTTATAAGAGACTAAAGGGTCACACTACTACACACCCAATTTAGAACAGTTGGATTTCACCATAAGTCTGTGTGGAAATAATTAATCAGTTAGATTAATTATTAAAGAGAAAGAAAAAATAATTAATCAGTTAGATTAATTATTAAAGAGATAAACGAATAATTAATCAGTAGTATTAATAAATAGTTATTTATTATTTAAAGGGAATTAAATATTAAGTTTTAATATTTAACGGACCAGTTAATTAATAGTTAATTAATTAACTAGTAAAGTCTAGGGGGTCAAAAAAGAGAAGAGTTGAAAGTTTAATTAAAACCAGTGGACTTTTAATTAAACGGGCTTATGTCCATTCTAATCCTTATATATATCCTTTAAGCATTAAGGATTAAGAAGGAGAAGCATAATACAAAACCCTAGCCACCACACACTCTCTCTCTCTCGATCTCGTCTCCCTCACGGTCGATCTCGACCTCGACCGCCGCACTCTCTCTCGGCCTCTCTCTCTCGAAGTCGAAATCGAAAAGAACCCCAAGGGTTTTGCGACTTTAGTTGTTCGACGCACACACACACAAAGCTTTCGGGTTTTGTTGTTTGGGTGAATCCAGGAGCGGTCTAGCAGCCAGTTCAATAGGAGGTGCAGTAGTGGTGGACTATCTTTAGCAATCCCATTGTTTTTTTGATCAAGTATATTCCTCATAACCTTATCTGTGGATTGTTATGCAAGAAACTATGTTGATCATGCAAGTTTAAAGATCCTAACCCTTTTTGGGGTTTAAAGGGTTGTGTTCAATACAGTTCCGCTTTTAGGATTGAACCAGTAAAATCAAACCCAGGTTTGACCAGTTTGTGTCATTAGGTGGTTTGGTCAGGTTCAAAACCCTTCACTGTGTACAACACATATTAGTATTTGATGAAAAATAGTAACAATTACAACGAAAATCAAATTTTTTGTATTACATCTTTATATGCAACATTTATTGTTTCAGAAGTCGGTATTGTTTATACCATTATTACCAATTACAAGTAATTTTAAGGAAAATATTGAATGTTATAGAAATTTGTAGTTATTGCCATGACGACGATGATGAAGATTAATAATACACATGAGAGTGTAATGTAACAACCAAAATTTCGAGGTAATAATTATAGATTATATATTTACTTTCGTCGATTATAATTGGACTATTATTTGAAGGTTGGAGTCGTAATTAAATATTATTGGGTGTTTAGTGACAAAAAGGTTATATTTTTAATGGAATAAAAGAATAGGGACTTAGGGGTTATTAAGGAAAACCTTAAGGATTAAGAGGGGATTAGAGGAATAACTCTTATTAGGGTTTAAATTCTATGTTGGCAGCCTCATTAGAAACCTACGGCAGTTTCTTGAAGCCGTTTTGTACTCTCGATCGGCAGAATCAAGAACAAAAAAAATCGAATCTTAGTAGAGGTATTGGTCAAGTAAGTGTTCTTAATCTTTGCCTATGTATTTCTTTATGATTTGAGACGAGATTTAAGTATTTAAACTGTGTTACGGGTACTAATTTGGATCGAGCAGTAGTCGAAGGTCTGATGTAAAAAGGTTTGAAACTGATTGAGTTTTTGAAGTTTAATCTCTAAATCAACACTAGGGGTTTGTATGTTAATGATTGCCTATGCATATGGAACTCTTGATTCTGATCTTTAAGTTAGAGAACCAACTCTTATTGGAAAGGTGTTTTCGACAAGTAGGTATAACAGGGGACGTAACTTTCTGGTTGATCGAACAGATAGTGATGATTAAAAATCGAATTGTTGTTGGGGGTTTAATTATTTGTGATGTACATGAATAATGGAGCTGAAAAAAAAAGGGGGAATTAAGACGCCCATTAGCTGGCAATTAGGATTTACTTAGTTAGGAACTACAATTGAATTTAAAGCTGACAACCACGATTCGCATGGAGGCAATTACGATTACTTGCATGCCAATGGAATATAAATTAAAATTTCTTGGCAATTAAAGATTTGGGCCGTAGTTTGCATGGGATAACAATTCATATTTGAATTTGAATTGAATTGTTATTCTTTATGTATTTTCTTAGCAATTTCCTTCTATAATGCAAAATTGGCAATTTGAACTTAGGATGTTACTTGCGAACTTTATAGTCAGGGACTTTGTGAATCTTTATTGTATTGTAAATTGCTTTCGAGTCTTGTTAGTCGGTTACTTATTAGGACTCCTTTCGTTAGGTTGCTCGGTGAACTCTTTCGGTGATTTCTTTTGGTCTATTCTCTCGGATCTCAAGGTGAGTTCAATATTTTACAAAAAACCGAGTACAACGACAAAAATCTATTTTTAATGATTAAACGAATATGTACATGATGATTAAATGTGCAATATGTGTATTACTTGCAATTATATGATTATGTATGCTTACAAGGTTGTTTATGCATGCTACGATTAATTTAAGGTTTATATGATTTAAATATATACATGAACTACTGGGCGGGGGTAGTAACTTTACATGCTCACCTATGGTATACGGACCTATTAGGTTTGAATGACCTTATAGGTAAAAGTGCTAGCCACAAGCGGAGTTGCGGGGTTTCTAGATAACCTTTGCAACACATGGTAAACGAACTCAGTTGGGTTCGGGTACTGGAGTGATGTAGGCCGATATGGTGGGCTAGATCATACATCACGTGGGTGTAAGGAGGAGATGACGGTGGTTTCCGATTGTACTTACATCTGAACGACAACGCGGTACTTGTACCTGCACCGTCGGAGTAGTGAAAGCATCGTCTATTGTACACTCATGCATGGATCGGGAGTAGCTATCCAATCGATGCACGGGTTGCGTAGCGTGTGAATAACGAACGGGTTACCTAGCTGGCCGGGGCCCAATGGCTAGGGAAAACTTAGCGGGTAGATATACGGACTACGGTATGCGGTATATGGTTTGTCATGCGGTATGTGATTGCTATGCGGTACATGAATGATTATATGCTACAGTGTTGACCCATATACATGTTTTGTGTTATGCGGGTTTCACGGGATGGGTCAAACACACATGCGGGTCAGGAATGGTTATATTATAATTTAAATGTTTATTTTTAGACACTAATTTACGGATTTTGTAGACTTAACACTATTGACTCACGAGGCGTAAGCTGACACTTGTTTCTTTGAAATGCGTCTTGTACTCGTGCAGGTGGCTTAGAGGTGCGGCTTAGTGAGGCGGGTTACCCATGGGTAGTTAGTTAGTAGTCAGTTGATACCAATGAGCAACTTGATAATTCATTTACAGTTTAAATTGTGTAACGGTTTTTCAACGGTTTGAACATGGTGTGACACCGTGGTACTATCGGTTTACTTTCGGTATATTTATGGTTTGAGACTTCCGTTGCTATTAGTTATTAAAGATTAAAATTTTTTAGTTAAACGGTATTTTCGGAAATCATGGTATTACATGTAATGCAACAAAAAAATAAAAATAAAATTAAGTGCATTTACATTATTTTAGATGTGTGTATATAATGAGGGTTTAGTTTCTAAAAGTACATCGAAGTTAACACCTTTTGCTATTGTGTATACTCATCTTTCATTACTCCCATTTAATACACCGAACTCTTCAAAACTACCGTTTAATACATTTTAACCTGTGATAGCAGGTTAAAGGTGATGTGGATCCGGTTTTGATGATGTGGCATTTGTTTTGAGTGATGATGTGTAATTTTCTATTTAACAATAACTAAAAATATAATATAATAATAATAATAATAATAATAATAATAATAATAATAATAATAATAATAATAATAATAATAATAATAATAATAATAACAATAATTTGTCTGTGCTTCATCTGCGTTCTTCAAGAAACAAAAGGGCTTTCATTACAGATCGCAGCCACCACCGCCTTCACCACCGCCCACCGCCTTCGCCACCGCCTTCGTCCATAGCCTTCGTTCAAAACAGATCTGAACTCGTGAGAACCATCGCAAGAACAAATCGATTTCAGGGTTTGATTTGGGATTTCTCCCATCGATTTCTCCCATGAAGGCGATCTTGAAGAACACCATCTTCAGTCTCCGCCGATCTTGAAGACGAACACCATGTTGAAGAATATATGGCGGCAATTAGGGTTTTCTTCAGTCTCAGATCTGGAACTTCTGTTCGCACCTCTGGTTTTCTTCCCCTGCGATTTCAGATTTGGTACAACAGATTCATCTCCAGCGATTCAGGTTAGGGTTTAGGGTTTGGGCGATTTGGGTTTCTTGTTCATCTGCATACGATTTAGGGTTTTTCTTTACAGATTGGTCATCTGCATACGATTTGGATTTCTTCTTCATCAGATCTGTTTAATCTTGTTTTCTTCGATCAGATAGGTTGTTTATGTTCATAGTGTTGTTTATGTTTGGTTTCTGTTTAATCTTGTTAGTGATTTGCTTGTTTTTGTTGCTTCGATGTTCTTCATCAGATCTGGGTTGAAGATGAAGATGTTCTTGAAGGAAGAACATCAAGATGAAGGTGTTCTTAATTGTATGATGTGACAAAATTTTATGAGATGGCATGATGAGGTGGAATAAAAAAAGTAAAAATAAAACAAATTACCGGTTACCTACTGAGCAAGTAATCGGAAATGGTGGTTTTTAAGAGTTGAGTGTATTAAATGAGAGTAATGAAAGATGAGTATACACAATAGCAAAAGGTGACAACTTCAATGTACTTTTAGGAACTAAACCCAAGTATATAGGTTTGACAAAGAATACTATAGAGATGTTGTCAATGTATATAAGCTGAATGGAAATTTTATCCAATCGTAGTTGTATATCTAATAAAAATAGGTCCTACTTATTCATAGTTGATAAGAGTTTTGCATAACTTTTTACTATGAAAAATTATAAAAATGCATTATTCAAGCAATCTCATGTAAAATGTAATATCTATGTAACAAATATAATATTATATATATATATATATATATATATATATATATATATATATATATATATATATATAATATTAATTGAATACATATCTCATATAACAAATAATAGTCATATAAAATGTGATATCTACGTATATACACACAATTGTGGAATTAACATTATCGTGATTTGTGTTTTCAAATAAAGAAATATAAAATTCAAATGTAAGTCGTACTTTGCATTAATTTGATGTCTAAAAGTCAGAATTGATTTCTTAATTTTTAATAAATAGATGGTCAATATTGTATAATCAAAATTATTTTAAAATAAAAGGTTAAGATTATCTAATAGATTTAATGATAATTAATCTTTTATTTATATTAGAAAATTTGCAAATTAAGAATCCTTTCATCAACTTTGCTGCTCGCTAGAGATCCAAAGAATTGTTTTTAGGTTGTATTTGGTTGAGGTATTGATGTAAATATCATAATACAATTAAAAAAGTTGTGATTTTATGATGGGCTAATTCAAGTCAAACAAAAATGTATTGTATTAATATTTTGATTATATGTCTAATTGTAAGTGTAAGCAGTGTAATAGAGACTGTAAATGAATGAATGGTTTGGATTAGGGCCGTCAATGGGTCGGATCATGATCTAGATCCGATCCGATCTGCTCCAATTAAATGATCCAACGGGTTAAAAAATCTGATCCATTGACCCAACAAGAAATCCAATAGGTCGATCTATTTAATTAGATCACTACATGGGTCGATCCAAGATCCATCTGGGTTGATCCATTTACATTTACTAATTAATAAATTATATATATATTTAATAAATATAACTTTGACCTCTAAGACCTAAATCGACCTCAAGCTCTCAAAGCGTACAACGTAGGGTTTACGGTTTACCCCGTCGAAGTCGACTGCCACTACGACTACCACCGTCGAAGTTCGACTGCCACCGTCGACTGCCATCGGCGACTGCCACCGGTGACTGCCACCGTCGACTGCCATCGTCGAAGTTTACCACCGCGACTGCCACCATCGAGTTTACCTCCGTCGAACATTACTCCGTCGTCTGCCACCGTCGTATAACCGCCGCAGCTCTAGCCTCCACTCACCGGCGTCTCCTTCAACCTCTCACTCCGGCGATTTTCTACCGGCCTATAGACTCTTGAACGACATCGGGACTTCGGGTAATCATTCTTGCTCAATCTTTCTCATTTAACAGTACCTAAACAACCCAATCACTTCAATCTCATTACCACTCTTGTTCAGTATTTAGATTTTGAAATGGGTACCGTTAATTTACATATATACATTTGTATATTTGGGTAAATCAGCAGATTAAGCTAATGAAAATACTCTGGAACGGGGTGATAATAATGATGAAATAAAACTTTGATGATTTTAAAGGAGAAAACATAGATCTTTAATGAATCAAAGACGTTAAGCAGGGGTTGGAAGATGTTTTAGGCATGATTTATAAATTTAAAGGAAACATTATAAATGTATTTGAGAAAGTGGGTCTTTTAGCTGACAGATTACTATGCTACTGGAAGATACTAGAATTGGGTAGGATATCATAACAAGTAAATAATTTGAGAAATTTTGTTATGTTTGGACTACACAAGTAACAAGTTATGGTCATGTGATGGTGTACTTTTGATCATTTGATCTGTAAAGAGTATTCAAAACTGTGTGTAGGTATAATGCTGATCATTGGTATACGGTCTAGAGGAAAGCAATAAAAGAAGAGAAAAAACTAGGAGACACAAGTGATGGTTTCGAGTATTATAGGACTAGTGACAGCCTTTTGTTAAATCCAGTTTTGTCAATTACATTATGCATGCATATCAGAATTCTAGAATAGATGGGTTTTAAAACTGGTAGTAGTTATATATGATGTGAATTGATGATAAACCAGTAGTTGGTACGTAATTGGTTAAGGCATGATATGGAACTTAATTAAAAAAAATACATATGAATACATAGACATATGATTTGATGAAATGATTTAATGCATGGTTCATATGAATAAGTGAACGCTACTGCCAAGATTAGTTCTTGATCATCTTGAAGCTCGTGGTGTGTTTTTCAGTGGAGAGATAAAGTATTTCAGGCTGAATTGGATCCAAAATGCTGGAAGTTACAAGCAAGTGAGGCGGTGAGCAACAAGCCGAAGACATTGAATTACTGCTTAGTATATCCATAATTCATGGAGCATTTGAAACAAGTTTCTTTTTTGGAAAATGGTGGTGTATGTATGTATATCCATTTTATATTAATAACTCTCTATCTCAATATTTGCTACAATTAATTGGTTAAAGTGATGTATATTTATTTTAAGCAGTTTTATAACATAGACTTTCTTTGAGAAATTATATGAAAAATAGTTATAAAAATATTTTTTTTATATTTTTAGTTGATAAAATACTTTATTTTAACATTTATTTAATGTCTTATTAATTAAATAGGTCACAGAAAGATTGAACCATTGAAACTTTTAAACATGAAAAATATAGAGTGATATTAGGTTGACGTAGCAGAAATATGAACAGTATGAGTTAGTGTTTATGTAAAAGAAACGCCATAGTTTGTGCCAATTGTGGGGTGGGGTGGGGTGGGGTGGGGTGGGGTGGGAGAATTATTTTATATATTTATTACATAAATTTAAAATAAATTAGTAATATTAAATATATAATATTAAATTGGTCGCTCCGGGTCATGATCCATTAATTATTGATCTGATCCAAATCCAACTAAATGGATCACCATGCTAATGGATCAGATCTAAATCCAATTAAATGGGTCAACGGGTCAGGTCAGATCTTTAACCGATCCGATCCGATTCAATCCATTAACAGCCCTAGTTTGGATGTTGAAAAGTATATAGTGATTTCATGGTCAAAATCAATATCTTATAAAGAATCTTATGTTTGGGAACATCCTCCATAAGTTAATGTTTTTAAGTTTTCACTATATAAACTTATACAAATTATACATTCTTGAAATTCAATATCAGAATATTAATAATCACGTACCCACAATAAAGACAAGCTTCACTCTATTAATTATTTTGGAGCACGTACATTAATTTGAAATATCATACTATACATATTTAGATTAGATTAGAGATTTTATCTTGATCTCTCATTTTATTTGATTGGATATACTATATTTAAACATTTATTTAATTTAGGGTTTAGTATCCAAAAGTTTACCGAACTTGTTACTTTTTGCTATTGTATATAACATTCTTTTAAAACTACCGTTTAGTGTATTCAACTTTTTAAACCTACCGATTGATATATTCAACCTGCTATAGTAGGTTAAAAGCTTATGTTTCACAGGTTTTGGTGACTTGGCAGGTTACGTGGCAAGTGACATAAATTTTTAAATTTAAAATAAATCAAATAGGATTAGTAACTATTTTAAATAATAATAATAATAGTAATAATAATAATAATAATAATAAGCAAAATGAAGAACATACGATAGAGGGTTTTTAGCCAGGTCCACCACCACTTTCATCGAGGGTTTTCGACTTCCGGCAACTACCAAGTCCACCACCACCGTCATCTTCATCTTCATCAACAGAATACAATTGTGTTGCTTCATCTTCCATCTTCGTTCATCCGAGTTGCATCTAAGGGTTTCGATTTGGGGTTCATCTTCACATATATGCTTGAGCTTCGATTGTGGGTAAGTTTGATTGTGTTGCTTCCTCTTCATCTTTGTTCATCAAGTTTCATTTTGGGGTTTTAATTTGGGATTCATCTTCACAGATCTGCTTAAGGTTCAAATTGAGGTAAGTTCGATTGTGTTGCTTCATCTTCATCTTCGTTCATCCGAGTTTCATTTTAGGGTTTTTTGGGTTTCATCTTCACAGATCTGCTCGAGGTTCGATTGGGGGTAAGTTCAATTTGCTTCCGATTTGCTTCTGCTTGAGGTTTGATTTGTTCCGTTTTTAGGGTTTCGATTTTTTGAGTTTTTGTTAGAATCCAGATCTCTGTTTTTGAATGATTTTGTGAGCTCTTGTTAGTTACTAGATCTGTGTTTTTTGAATGGCTTCATTGATTTTGTGAGTTCTTTTTAGAATCTAGATTTGTGTTAGAATGGCCTAATCGAACTTCATATATGTGTTTGTTTCATGTGTTCGATTCATGGCGTCATTGATTTGGAAGATTGATTTCTCCATGTGTTTTATGAAACTATTTCGGATCCATGTTAAGGTTCTTCATGTTCTTAAATGGATTTTATGTGGATGAATGAATGTTTATAAATGAAGATGATGAATATTTAGCATCATGCCATCATCTTTTAACTTTAAGAAATAATAGTAGAAATAACATATGACATGATTTGATGACATAGATATACAGGTGGCTTTTCAATAATATAAAAATAATTCCAAAATAATAAATTACCTATTTACCGGTTACCTGGTTAGCAGGTCAACTGATACACAATTAGTTTTTTTAGACTTCGGTACACTAAATAGTAGTTTTGAAATAGAAAAATGCACAATAGAAAAAATGACAATTCTGATACACTTTTGAATACTAAACCTTCTAATTTATTACCTAACCATTATTTAGGTTGCAATGACCATAACGGTTTTGCAACCGTTAGATCTAATAAATCAACATCTAGTTAATGACTACTATTTGTTTTTCTATTTTCACCTAAATATTCATTCTCACAATAATCTTCACACACACACACACACAGATATATATATATATATATATATATATATATATATATATATATATATATATATATATAGGGGAGGGTTCATGAGAGAACCGTTGTTAGTGCGAGAACCGCGAGAACCAATCTCAGCCGTTTCTTGGATATGGGAAGTTAAACAGATGGAGAGCGTGGAGGGATGGAGTGTGGCAGGGTGTATGTGAGGAATTCATGGGTGAGCAATGACATTGAAGGAGGGGAATTGGACGGCTCAGATTGGTTCTCGTACTAAGAATAGTTCTCGCATGAACTTTTTCATATATATATATACATAGACAAAAATTCATGCGAGAACCGTTGTTAGCGTGAGAACCAATCTAAGCCGTCCAATTCCCCCTCCTTCAATGTCATTACCCACCCATGAATTCCTCACATGCACCCTGCCACACCCTATCCCTCCACGCTCTCCATCCATGATACTTCCCATATCCAAGGAACGGCTGAGATTGGTTCTCGCGGTTCTCGCACTAACAACAATTCTCACATGAACTTTTGTCTCTCTCTCTCTCTCTCTCTCTATATATATATATATATATATATATATATATATATATATATATCCATGGACGACAGGGTGATTCTTTTTTAACTACATTTGTATGATATATATTGAAAACTATAATTAATTAGTTTGATATGTGTAGTATATGAAATGAAGAAATGGATTCAAATAATAGTATCTAAGTAATAAACTATGAAAGTAACAACTGATTCAAGTTCTGATCATTGGACCACGTGGATGTACATGTCATATTTATGATCCCATTAATTGCATTTTCTCAACTATATTTATAATCTTACATTACATGCATGCATATCTAAATAATAATCACATTTAATAAATTTAAAAATTCTATGATTATGCCACGGCAGGCAATGGACCCCTGAACCATTAATGGCGTGAGGCCGTCATTCCCCGACCCATAGAGGCCCATAAGCCTGTTAGTTGTCCTTCTTTTCCTTATTGGTAGCAAATATATAATTTTATTTTTAGACAAGCATCCCTCTACAAAAATACCAAATGCAAAATTCTATATTCTCGTATTATTATTTACTCTCTCATTCTTCTACTCATTATAATATGAATTATGTATTTCATTGTATCAATTCAAATTTCATGAACCATCATCACCACCTATTTCGGACGCCACTAACTCCAACCAACATCAACATCTCCGATAATCACCATCTCTAGTCAAGAACAAGAAGAACAAAATAAATGTAGTGGCACACAAAGATAGGAACAAAAGCAAATTGGTTCAAACATCACAATCACCCATTGTAACCTAAAATCAATTCGCAATCGAAAATTAAGATCCTAAAACAGATTCATCAAAAACCACAATTTAATATCGATTCAAAATCACAATCGCAAAGCAGATGCATCTCAAACATACATGAAACTGATTTCTAATCGAAAATTACATTCACACTTGAAATGACCAAATCAATTTGGAATCGACAATCACAATTACATAACATATTCAATATCACGATCTGAAATGGTTTTGACGATCACAATTACAAAATTGATTCATCTCGAACACATTTTAAACCGATTTTGAAATTGAATATTACAATCACCAACACTCAAAATCTATTTGAAATCAAGATCTCAAACCCTAAGCAAAAACCCAATAACTAATATGATAAAGTAGACACTGAGATAAAAATAAGAGCTGAGATGTACTCACTAATCTTAATCGATGTTAAATACGGATGATTGTAGTTATTTTCATATATCGGATAATTTTAACTGTTCAACTAAACAAGATCCTACTTTTTTTAAACTAGGCTTTTGATTTAGATTTATTTGTAATTTGTATCATTACAAATATTCATTACTTACTCAGATTAGATCTCGTGTATTATTATTTATTTAAAATTCATGAATTGAACTAAAAGAACTTTTTTAAATATTTGTTTGCAACATATCGTTTTCTCAAATATATTCGAATTTAAATAATATCGGAGTGCAAGATTTAAGGAGTTGCTCATAATTAATAAATTCGAATTCCAACTTAAATACCGATATTTTATTTGACTCGGTTATCATCTGTTTGTTAATGGTTGTACTCTTTGCAATAAAAATTGCACGTCAAGTCAAACCCTTAGTCATAGACATATGTTGTAAACACTAGTACTATGTGCAACAAGACTTGTAAAGGGGTAGCATTTATTTAGAGTATATTTTATAATATTATATATATAATATACCAAACACAACACAATATTCATGAATAAAGATAGAGCAAAGCTACCTGGGTTGTTTTTCTCTTTAGATCCACTCTATCTTTCAAAGCAATTTGGAAAGTACAATGCATACAGCAAAAGTTACAACACCTAAAGCACTGCAAATCAAACAACAGCAGGAACGAATCACCAACAATGGAATTGGTGAGCAGTCATTCAGGGTGTTGTACTACGGGAGTGCATCAGCAGGATCGGTGCCGTTCATGTGGGAGTCCCAGCCAGGTACCCCTAAGCACGCACTCACCGAATCATCTCTCCCACCTCTCACTCCACCACCTTCCTATCATCGATTCAGCCAAAAGTACAACTCAGCAATGCAATTGATTAACCACCGGTCGTCCAAGAGATCCGGTTTTCTTCGTACCATTTTTCTTGCTTCTTCCCGGAAAAGAAACATGGAGGCGGCAGCGCCACCGTCATCATTTTCGTGTTCTTCCGTCTCGTCTTCCTCGTCGTCGTTGTCGTCGTCACATTTGTATTCGGCAAGGTCAACCCCGATTAGTAAGACGGAAGTCCGGCGGGTGATGTCGGCGGTGAAGTTTGGGTTAGAGGACGATTCTGTTTGTGGCGAGAATGGGCATGGGGGCGATGGTGGTTCACCGACGTCGACGTTATGCCTGGGCGGCGGGTTTAAAAAGAGTTATAGGATTAAGAAAATGAAGAAAGCAATGCTATCGTTTGTAAGTCATGGAAAGCCATGATTCAGGTTAATTGATGTATCTTTTTCTTATTTTTCTGGGATAAATATTGTTCATGGATTTAAATGAACTTTAGAATCATCGTAGTTTGTATCTGCAATTTCATGTTAATAAAAAAAAAAAATTTGTATGAATAAAAGGGTTTTGAACATATCTTCTATCTAATCTAATATATATAAAAGACTAATTTGATAAATTTTATTAGACGATATGAATCATTCATTTAAAAAAATATTTAATTTTTACCGTTTATTCACTTAAAATCAAAAAATCAATTTTGACTTTATAAAGTCGAACTAATACAAATTAAAATTGATAAACTTTTGATTAAATATTAAACATAATCTTCGATTAAAAACCAATAGATATATATATATAATAATATCCGTTATTTGAATGGATCATTATGTATGATTTGAATGGATTATTATGTATGACTTGAATGAATTAGATAATTCAAATAATACGGTTATTAATATTAACGGTTTCTCACCCAAACCCGGATCCGGGCACGGATACATAGGAGGCGACGCATTTTTATTATATGATATAATAAATACCAAAATTTGTATATAGATATACATACGTAAAAAAAAAAAAAATCTTTAATCTTTAATATTATTTCTTTCATCTTCTAATCTTTTAATCTTCGCGTGAGCAAGTGCGCATGTCGGGCGAAGACTGATGGCTCCATACGGGATACAACAGATGCGGAAATAGAAAGAGTCGTGCCGAAAAAAGTGGAATTCTTCTAAGATCCATTGCTCGATTTTAGATAATTTTAAAACTTTAATGAAATGAATTTTTTATTAAGATGACGACAAATATTTTCAATACTTAGACCACGTGGAAATATCATGATATAAATATACGTAATTATATTTCTTTATAAGCTATAATAAGTTTGATAATATTTATTACCATTTTGTATTTCTTAATTTAATAATATTTATCGATTAATCTATGACTTGCCAAGTTAGTTATGAAAACATTAACATCAATATAATAATATTTAAAATTGAATGCAAATGGTAAATTTAAAATGATATATTTGAAACATAAATTAATCAAATATAAATTCATATTTTACAACTTTAACTATTTATTAAAAGATTAGAAGATTAAAAGAATATTGGTAGAGAATATAAACAATACTCATATTGCAATACTCATATTGCGATAATTTTTTTATCGTTTAAAATTGTTTTATCATATATATTAGTATTGTATAACACTATAAATATTTAAATTTCTCGTGTTTATACACGGAGTATTAAACTAGTAATAATGATATACCAATAACTACTTGGAGTAATGTGCTTTAATTTTGCGCAGTACTAATTTTTCAAAGTGGTTAAAAGTTTAAAATAGAATGATATTTATTTTTAGTGTCGTTATCAAGCCGTGGCGGCTCGTAAACTATTCGAGACCGGCTAAAAAAATATTTAGGATCGACTCGTCGTGAATAGAGTTGAGCTCGAGCAACTCAAGTAGAGTTTCACTATTCGTGTAGGCTTTTCAAGCTGAGCTCAAGTTCCCTAATACTCAGCCTTTTAGGCTCGCGGGTCTAATCGAGCTTCCATTAAATTATCATTTTACCCTTTTACATATACATATATTACGTACATGCCCTTTATAATTGTTGCTCGAAAAGTTCAAATCTGATTCCCGAATCGACATATATATATATATATATATATATATATATATATATATATATATATATATATATATATATATATATGTGTGTGTGTGTGTGTGTGTGTGTGTGTGTGTGTGTGTGTTGGTATTCAATTTTGTTAGATTTTAATCGAGCCAGGTCGAGCTCGAGAGTGTAAGTTTGTGGGGTTCCAACTCAAAACCAATTGGTTATGAGAGGAGTAGCCCAGGACACATATAAGTGGAATACAAAGTCACTCTTCGTCCAATGTGGGACAATACTCAACACGCCACCTCACGTGTGAGGTTCTTTTTCTCTCGCGCCTAACACATGGATACTTATGGGTTACGTGGAGTGGGTGAACCTTGCTCTGATACCATATAAGTATTGTGGAAACCCGTTGAGGGCGTATTGCATTCATCAATAAGAATATATAATACACAGTATTTACACAAAGGGCCCTACACTATACATATATAACAATTATAAATTATTATTTAACACACACCCCCCAGTTGGAGCTGGAGGAGGGTGAATGCTCAGACTAGATTTGAAATCTAAGAACAACTGTGTAGGTAGGCCTTTAGTAAATATATTTGCGAACTGATGAGACGAAGGCACATGTAACACACGCACTTGCCCCAAAGCAACACGTTCTCTAACAAAGTGTAAGTCAATTTCCACATGTTTGGTACGTTGGTGCTGTACAGGGTTATAAGTAGAATACAAAGTCACTCTTCATCCAATGTGGGACATTACTCAACACGCCCCCTCACGTGTGAGGTTCTTTTTTTCTCGCGCCTAACACGTGGATACTTATGGGTTACGTGGAGTGGGTGAACCTTACTCTGATACCATGTAAGTTTGTGGGGTTCCAACTCAAAACCAATTGGTTATGAGAGGAGTAGCTCAGGATACTTAAAAGTAGAATACAAAGTCACTCTTCGTCCAATATGGGACATTACTCAACAGAGAGTATCGAGTACTTTTACGAGTCGAGCTCTAGCTTTCAAACTAAAGATCGGCCGAGCTCGAGTTAAGTATTGAGCTTCGAGCTTTTGTACCGAGTCGAGCTCAAGCATAAATATGTTATTAGTAGTATTTTTATATTTTCTTAAATGAACATTATATAATCCAAATAATAATTTTAAGTGCAAAGAACGGGTAACTTTGTTATATTCGATTTTTAACAAATCATAAGTAAAGAAGTTTCCAGTAAATAGTTAATCAATGAAAAATATGATAATATTGAAATTAGATTATATCAGGTGACATATACTTTCTAAAAATATATCTTTACATAATAGATTAAGGTATAAATTTATAATTATCCTGACGTAACATGCGGCACTAAAAAAATCTCATTTAAATCAAAGAGTTAATTGTACAAATAGTCCTTAAAATTGGTCAAAACTGTCGTTTTGGTCCTTTCTAAGTTAAACTGGTACAAATGATCCTTTATGAAGCATTTTGTAGCCAATTTAGTCCTTTTTAACGTTGACCGTTAGTCAACTCCGTTAAATGAGGGGTAATCTAATCTTTTTACAGCTTTTCTGATTTTTATTAATTAAAGAATTAATTAAATAATAAAAAATAATACATAACTTTTTTTAATTACAAAATATATATACCCCATTAAAAAAACACAACACACACCCTCTCCATCTCTCTTCTCTCTCTCTCTCCTCTCTCACTCTCTTCTCTCTGTTGTTCCTGACCTACATCCACCGCCACCACCATCACCATCCACCGCCACCACTATCCACCGCCACAGCCACCGCCACCACCACCACCACCATCCACCACCATCTCCTCTCACCCTCTACCCTGTAGCAGCGCCACCGTCAACCACCGCAGCCACCGTCACACCCTCTAGCAGCGCCACCGTAAACCCAACCCAACCTCCGTCTCTCGCTCTCACCCTCCGTCTCTCTTTCTATCTCTCTCTCTCTCCCACTTCCAACACCCACAAGAATCCCTAGCCGCCACCCTAGATCTAAACCTAAAATGTGTGAAAACCCTATATCTAGACCCAAATCATGGAAAACCCCTAGATTTTTACCCAAATGATGCAGATCTGAAGGTTGGAAAAACCGGACTGTTTCGAAGATACGAAGGTTGTCGGTTGCAATTCGCCTCTGCCGCCGCCGCAAACAAACCAAACATACGAAGGTTGTCGGTTGCAGATCATGTTTGAACGATTGTGTTTGTTTCGAAGATTGTATGTGTGTACGAAGATGGCGGTTGCAGATCGTGTTGTAACAGAGGATCAAACTAAGGCTTCCTCCTTTCGACCTCTTAATTAATCAACCTTCATAATCGAGGATTCAACCTTCGTAACTAGGTAAGATGAGGCGGCGGTGGCGGTGGGTGTAAACCCTAAACGAATGCGTGGCTTGAAAACCCTAGATCTTTTGCTTTTTCTTTAGAGAGAGAGAAAGAAACAGTGAGGGAGGGAGAGTGGTGTACGGTTGTTGATGGTGTACGGTGATGGCTGTAGTGAGGGTAGAGAGAGAGAGAGTAAGAAACAGTGGGTAGAGAGAGAGAGTAAGAAACCCTGCATTGCATCTAATAAAATAAGACTATATTTAATTTATATATTAATAATTCATAATAAATATATAAAATAAGTAAAATTATAAATAAAAATAATAAAATTAAACCAAAGGGGTAAAAATGTCATTTTACCCTCATTTAACGGAGTTGACCAACGGTCAACGTTAGAAAGAACCAAATTAGCTACAAAATGCTTTATAAAGGACCAACTGTACCACTTTAACTTTGAAAGGACCAAAACGACAGTTTTGACCAAGTTTGAGGACCATTTGTACAATTAACTCTAAATCAAATAGTAAACTAAAAGGTCTCGTCTTTACCAGCAAGCTCTTTGTCAATTACTATAAATTTTGGAGAGAATTTATAAAAAAAACATGGGTTACAGTAACATACTAATAGTTGTAAACTTTTGGTTCTAGTTCCTTGCTAGAAGTATTTATATAAATAAATATATATTTGGTTGGCTAGTGGAGGGTGATGGTCATGCCGAAGCTCTCTTTCTAGTTTAACGTTTTCTTTTCCTAAAAAAAAAAACAGTAACATACTAATAGTCTTCGTTTAAGAATTATTGTGATACGTGAATAACTCCTCGAACATATATATGTTGTTACAAATGTTCCAAAAATGACTAGGAAAAAAATGTAAGTCGTGTTTGATGATTTGCGGAGTTTGACAAGCTTCAAATCAAGTAAATATAATTTTGAATCATAACTCTTAATTATTAAATTAAATAAATGACCGACAAAGGTAACACAAATGTCAAAATTTGATAATATGATAACGTGTAAATTTTTATGTTGATAAATGTTGATAAAAGATTATACATTTTGATATTTCATAAAAATGGATGATAAATTTCAGTTTGTTATTATAAAGTACCACTACATGCTAAAAATAATTGTTATCAGATTAATATATCTTTTTTATAAAAAAATTTAAATTTATAGCCTTTTCTTGGCAAAAAAAATATATGTTACATTAATTGACAAATTTTGATATATATATATATATATATATATATATATATATATATATATATATATATATATATATATATATATATAGGGGAGGGTTCATGCGAGAACAATTGTTAGCGCGAGAACCAATCTTAGCCGTTCCTTGGATATGAGAAGTATCATGGATGGAGAACGTGGAGGGATATAGTGTGGTAGGGTGCATGTGAGGAATTCATGGGTGGGCAATGACATTGAAGGAGGAGAATTGGACGGCTTAGATTGCTTCTTGCGGTTCTCGCGCTAACAACGGTTCTCGCATGAACTTTTGTCTATATATATACATACATACATATATATGGGAAGGTTAAAACGAGAACTGCGAGAACCAATTATAGTAATTGATCAAAGAGATTGAGGTTACAAATTAAATAGTTGTTAATGAATAACCTAAAGTAATCAGCCTTAACCTTAATTAATTAATGGTAATATGGACATTTTACATTACCCCCATAATTTTTAAACTAATATATACATCAAACGAAAATGCATTAAATTACAAAAATTATACCAAATTAAAGAGAAAATTATGCTCTTTATTTGAAACCAATCTTGATATATTTTTTCATTTTTTTTGTGTATGCTGGGTTTTTTTAGTACAACTCGACATGTGCATAAGCACAAATGCACCTAATTTTTCCAGCATAGATGTATATAATGCACGTGTGCAAAATTTACACATGTGCACATGCCGAGTTGTACTGAAAAAAAAAGCACCAAACACAACTTTTTTTCCAAAAAATATAGCAAGATCGGTCTAAAATTAAAGAGCATAATTTTCTTCTTAATTTGGTATATTTTTCGTAATTTAACATTTTTTCGTTCGTTGGATATATTAGTTTTAAAAAAAGTGGGGTAATGTAAAAATGTCTATACTACCCATTCAACTTTAAATTAAATAAAAAGACTAGTATTTAAATGATTGGACATAAATGGTCCCGAAGTTATCATACGAAAACAGTTCTCGTTTGAACCGCTATATATATATATATATATATATATATATATATATATATATATATATATATATATATATATATATAGGCAAAAGTTCAAACGAGAACTGTTTTTCGTATAAGAACTGCGAGAACCAATTTGAGCCGTCCAATTTCCTCTCATTTAATGTCATCACCCACCCATTAATTCCTCACATACACCCTGCCACACTTGATCCCCTCACGATCTTTATCCATGAATTCCACTTATCAAATCAACGGCTTTCGGTTCTCGCAGTTCTCGTATGAAAACAGTTCTCTTTTGAACCTTATATATATATATGTGTGTGTGTGTGTGTGTGAGTGTTATATCTCTTGCTAATTTGCCCTAAATTAAATGGAGTAGTTTGTATTAGGTTATGATCGATATGCTTAGTTGGATTTGATTAGGGTTGTAAACGAGAGGAATGAACATGAGCGATGGCTTGTTTGTGTTAGCTCTTTTAACATATTGATTTGGTCATGTACGTATATGTTCATTCGTATAAATGATAAATGAACCTAAACGAAGGAAATATGCATTCAATATATATACCATATTGCATATATATCCAATATATTAAGCACGCGCGCGCACACACACAGTTAGGATCAAAACGTTTACTACTAAGCATAAACGGATTCCTTGTGGTCAAGACGATACATCTTTTTTATATATTAGCCGCTCATGAGTTTTATTTTTACTGGGTCGCTTTAGCGGTTATGTTAGCAATTCAATATCCAATAATCCCCTCCAACATATGCCGCAAATGTCTTTAGCTTATGGGATTTTAACTTGTAACAACCTACAAGTAGACTTATGAAGATGTTGGTCAATGACACATCAATCAGTCCCCTAGCAATTCACGCACATGGAAATGGTAGAACCCATGACTTGCTCTGATACCAAATGTTATGATCCAGGTACTTACCACTAGGTCAAAATAAAATTTATTGATCAAGACATTACCTCTTTGTTACAAGTTGAGTAGCTTGGCTCCTAATGTGTTTTATTTTTACATGATAGCTTTAACTTGGCAATCCAGTATCTAAACATACATACATAAGATATACATATATATAGATATATGTAAATATAGTATAAATGAAGGGATAGTCGGACGAATATAAATGATAGAATCGGATCATAGTTCGTGTTCGTTCGTTTAACTAAACAAATATAATTTTTATTCATCTAGATTATTAAATAAACGACTATAAACGAATTTGTGCCCAACTTACGAACGGTTTGGCAAATGTCAGTGTGTTTACGACTCTAGATTGTAGGATGGAATAACAGTTTTTAGTTTGGATATGTAAGTTTTAATCATAGTGTTGTTTGCTAATTAATTAGGTTGCCTATAATTTGATTATGAAAAATTATATTTTTTTCTATTTCATAAATGATAATGTGTGGAATTTACTTTTTTTTTTCTAATCTCCTTGTTTTATTTTGATATTTTTCTTGATCTTATTATGAATAGAAGATTGAGTAGAAAAAAATTATAGAATAATATAGAGCCCCTTTTTTTAGAAGAGCAAAAAAGCATACTTGAAAAGAGATTCAATATAAAACCTCTCTTTGATTATATAGTTGATGTATGAGAAGTGATGTATGTTTTTTTATTATTTCATCATATTTATCTTTCTATTATACAGATCTATACAAGTGAAAAGATCACTAAAGATGAGAAAAAAATGAATAAATAGATTATAAATATTATTTTGAGTTAATTACATTTTAGGTCCCTATGATTTACCCAAAATTATGAAATTGGTCCCTGAGTCACAATTTTTACGGTTTGGTCTCTCCCGACCCGTTTTACTTACAAATTTGGTCCCTCTCAAATTAA
Source organism: Pulicaria dysenterica (assembly GCA_947179395.2). NCBI lineage: Eukaryota > Viridiplantae > Streptophyta > Magnoliopsida > Asterales > Asteraceae > Pulicaria > Pulicaria dysenterica. The sequence continues at coordinate 69,727,208 of OX359295.1, read as the reverse complement.
AATTACTTAAACACCCTTATCCCTATTATTTTTTCTTTTCTTTAATTTCTAATTGATTTTAAATATTGAATAAAAATTAATTTATATTAAAAAAATTCAACTCTGCCTATCTCTTTCGATCTCTCTACCGTACCTTTTCTCTCCACCCCCCCCCCCCCCCCCCCCCCGCCCCCAAATTTCACCACCGCCATAACCCCACCCACCGCTACCCCCACGAAAAATCCACCACCACCACCTCCTCCTCCATCTTTGATTTCGGCCCCCACCATAAGCGCCACCCATTACCACCATCTCCATTCATTTTAAAAATGACTACCACCTGCTGAAAATCGACCACCGCCGCCATCTTCAACAACCACACACACCATCATCACCACCACTTTCATCTTCAACCGAATCAACCACCCCGCCTTCTTCATCTAAAACCACCACCACCGGCAATTCCTCCATCTAAAATATAAAACACCCAACCTTAAATCGATCAAGGTGTACAGATCTTGATTTTCCAAACCAAGTTAAACAAAAATTGGAAAAATCGATTTGTGCATATATTGATTTGTACATAGATCTTGATGTATGCGATTTGGTCTATGTTTCATTCGGTTTCTGGGTTTTGATTTTGCACCCATTTTCGGAGAACCTTAGTCGGCGGAGCTCGTGGGCGGCGGCAGTGGTTCAGATCTAACCAAACAAACCAAAACCCTAACCATGGCGGTGTTGTTGTGATGGTGGTGGGAGATCCATCAGCGTAACCACAAAGCCAAGACGGTTGTAAAGGGTGTTCATATGTGGAGGCGTTAGGGTTACGATCTGCATCCGGTCGGCCTATTTCAGAGCATACAAAATGAAGTTGGTGGTTGTGAGTGGTGGCGATGGCGGTGATGATGGAGGAGGTAGCTTTGGTTTTCTTCAAAGCCCGACAAGGGCCTGATGGTGACGAACGTGGACTGTGGTAGGCCTGATGGCGATGGCGATGGCGACGGCGACGGCGGTTGTGATGGCCGCCGTTTCTGGGTCCGACGGCGTTTGTTGGCGGCGGTAGCGGTTGAGTTAACTAGGTCTAACGACGAGCTAGTGGTGTTAAATACGACATTTGGCTTTTTTTAATTAAATAAATAAATTTTAAATGAATTAAAGTTAAAAGAAATGAATAACTTAATATGAGAGAGGTACTTAAGTAATTTCAAATTAAGGAGGGACCAAATATGCAAGTAAAACTGGTTGTAACTTGTAAGGGACCAAACCTGTAAAAAGGGAATTGATATTGCCACTGAGAAATTTAATTAATCCACTGAAATAAAATGAAGTTTACATTTATACCCCTGTTTTTATATTTTGAAAAGTTTTCTCCTCCTACTCAAACATCCACCCACATCCCGATATTAACTCCGCCCTTCTCTCATACGCGTACGCCGGTCGTTCGCAATACTCGTTCGCCGCTTTTATCCGCCGCCTCTTCGACGATCGCCCCAGATTTGCCAAAGAAATCAGTCTTTCAACATTTGAATAAGCAACAAAACAAGAATTAAGAAATCAATTGACCCAGATTTGCCAAGATAATCTCAATTTTCACATTCTTGCCAAATAGATATACAGCCATACAGGTTTATTAATTTTTTATTAAAGGAACTCAAAGACCTAGAACAAGCATCATCAAAGTTTAGCAATTTGCAACCTCTGGCAACGAAAACACATAATCAGCCTACTGCGAGGGGAGAAGAATGAAGGCAACGGCAGAACCGGAGAAATCACTAATCAGAGCCACAATCGGAGACCTATGTGGTTCCACTGAAGATGAATCATCTTTCTCTCCCTTCGATTTATTATCCATATGTATATATTAAAAGAAAGGGTATAAAGGTCAATAAGCATATATTTTCCGTGGATGGATAATTAAATTAAGTGGAAATAACACTACCCCTGTAAAAATTGTGATCCAGGAACCAATTTCATAATTTTGGGTAAACCATAGCGAACAAAAATGTAATTAACTCTATTATTTTGATATAAGTTAGAGAATAAGAAATGATTTTTACACAACATAAATTAGTTATATACAACAATCATGATTCTCATGTCCTTTCTAACTCACTATCTTTCATTCTCCTTTATGAATTTGAGAGTATATTAGCTCAAATAATCATTTTATGTTATATATAGCTAATTTGTGTTTTTTAAAAATTAGTTTACTTAAAAATAATAAAATAGAAAACAGTAATAGAAAAAAGCATATTTCATTTTTGTTGATGTAATTAAGCTCTTGGTTTGAGGACCACAAAGGCTCAAAGCCGTTTACAAAGAGTTGTTAGCAATTGATGTGTTTTGCTTGTTTTCAAATCAACATTCCGTAGCGTGGAAGGTACTTCAATTTTCTTGTGTTTTCTATGCTATTTTGTTTTTTTTACCATAATTTACTTTTAGATTAATTTATATATGAACCTTTTATTTGTTTTGTACTTGTCTTAGTTTTAATTCTCATTTTACGACCTTATGAAAAAAAACTATATAATTACTTATGAAAATTTATTCAACCGTTATTTTAAGACTGTGTGTTTGTTTTATGAAATTTAAAGGAATAAAATTGAATTACTTAAAGAATTCAATTCTTATCGATTTTTATAGAAATTAAATTCTTAAGAAATATGATTCATATAAATGTTTATTTCGTAGAAAAGTAATGGGATTGAATTCCATTACAACCCGATTTTGTGTTTGTTTGTAAATTTATTTAAAAAAAATGTAATGGAATTATATTAGAAGACAAAACTACCCTTTATCAATGTACGTGTTAGTTCATGTATGAATTCGGATTTGTTCTCGAAGAACTCAGCTTGATGAGTTTCAAGCTGAGTAACTCAGTCCGAGTGAAGAAGTCAGTCTAAAGATAATTTAATTATGTTTTAAATTCATCTTTATCTCTCTCTATATCTACGGCGCGAATAAGAAGACTCCAGAATCAAGATTGAAGATAGAAGATTCCGGATTATCCGAGAGTTAGTTAGCGAATTAAGTTGAGTCTTAGTTTGTTAGGAACCGTAGGCACAGGATTATAAATACTTATCTCCTGATAAGTTTAGAGGTACGACTTTGATACAAAAACAACTAAGTGTTGCAGAGCCAAACCTCACCTCACCGTATGTGTTACGAATCTTGATTACTGTTTGTCAGTTCAACGTGATCAAGAAAAACTCACAGATTTCCCAAGTGTTCGTGTGTTCGAACTATCACATCAGTTGTGATATTGGTAAGTTGTCAATCTGTGTGAAATCCTGTTTAGAGAGTCGTCAGTATCTATAATCATAAGTTGATTATAGATAGCTAAGTTTGAGAGATTGAGAGATTTATATTAGGTGGTTATATATCAAGAGTTGCTTACTTGATAGTTATTGTAATCATCTTCTTATTCAAAGCATTGTAACCATCTTCTTAATAAAAGCATTCGATTGATTGTGGTTTGATTTACTGTGTGTAACACTTTTATTTGATTTGTTCAATTTCCGCAGAAAGTGTATTCAACCCCCCTTCTACACACATGTTGCTTGTTGTTACTCTCTCATACAAGGGACCAACAACGAGATAGCTTAACACAAAATTAATACCCAAAATCTCTCTATTAGGAGTGTTCGTTAATTGGTTTTACCCGAAAATCCACCAAATCTATATATGTTTGGATTGATTGGTTTTAGTTTAATTGTAATTGAATAGGTTATTTGATACATCCGAATATTTAATCGGATTATGGTTTGGATTTGGATTTTAAGTTTTTATTTTGGGGCCCCACCGAATACCCGAATAAACAAAAGGATTGCATTTCACTTTTTATGATATATATATATATATATAGGCAAAACTTTAAATGAGAACTTTTTTTCGCACGAGAACTATGAGAACTAATCTGAGCCTCCAATTCATCACATACACCATGCCACACTTTATCCCCTACGCTATACATCCATGAATTCCACTTACCAAATCAACGGCTAAGATTAGTTCTCGCAGTTATCGTACGAAAAACAGTCCGTCCTCTCTCTCTCTATATATATATATATGTGTAGGAGAGGGTTCATTCGAGAACCGTTGTTAGTGCGAGAACCGCGAGAACCAATGTTAGCCGTTCCTTGGATATGGGAAGTTCATGGATCGGAGAGCATGGAGGGATAGAGTGTGGCAGAGTACATGTGAGAAATTCATTGGTTCTCGTGGTTCTTGCACTAAGAATAGTTCTCGCATGAACTTTTTCCTATATATATATATATATAGGGGAGAGTTCATGCGAGAACCGTTATTAGTGCTAGAACCGCGAGAACCAATCTCAGCCGCCCCTTGGATATGGGAAGTTAAACAGATGGAGAGCGTGGAGGGATAGAGTGTGGCATGGTGCATGTGAGGAATTCATGGGTGGGCAATGACATTGAAGGAGAAAAAATTAGACGGCTCACATTGGTTCTCGCGATTCTCGCTTTAAGAATTGTTCTCGCATGAACTTTTTCCTATATATATATATAGAAAAAGGTTAAAATGAGAATGCGAAATTAAATAAGATTGGATGGCTGGAATTGAGTCTCTCATTTTTATTTAATTTAAGGTTCTCATTTGAACCTCACACTATATATATATATATATATATATATATATATATATATATATATATATAATATTACATTGAAATAATTCATTTCATTTGAGTTCCTTTATTAACTGCTGAATATGATAGTAATTCTTTATAAACATTTGTTTGTAAACAAAAGTCAAGTATCTATGTTTTTGAAAATTAAAATGATAAAATGATTTTGGAAGTTTGCTTGATTATTTTGTACCTAATATTATTGTGTAACACTTTTAATTAAATCATCTAATGGTTTAAAGATCTAAAGGGTAAAAAAAATTAAAAAAAGGGGCTTTGACCATAATATACTTCCTTCTAAAATTAAATCTTATAATTGTTTACTTATTACAATAATACCATTATAGATCTTGACTATTGATTTGATTAATCTAATGGCTGAGATTATGACTTTAGAGGCTTTGTTTAAGGGGGGCTTTGTTGATCCAATTTATATATATATATATATAGGGGAGAGTTCATGCGAGACTCGTTGTTAGTGCGAGAACCGCGATAACCAATCTCAGTTGTTCCTTGGATATGAGAAGTTAAATAGATGGAGAGCGTGGATGGATAGAGTGTGGCAGGGTGCATGTGAGGAATTAATGGGTGGACAATGACATTGAAGGAGGGGGAATTGGACGGCTCAGATTGGTTCTCGCAGTTCTCGCATTAAGAATGGTTCTCGCATGAACTTTTTATATATATATATATATATATATATATATATATATATATATATATATATACATATATATATATATACATATATATATATATACATATATATATATACATATATATATACATATATATATATATATATATATATATATATATATATATATATATATATATATATATATATATAAAGGATCAATAAAGAACCATTTCTTAACCATAGAACCTAAAGAAATCATCATAACCATTGGATTATAACTTTGTATGGCTGAGATTAAATGAGAGACATATATATGGTCAAAAGCCTTTCATGTGTTCTTTATATATTAAAGGATATATTTGGAAATGAAAAATTATACTCTCTGTCATAATCCCCTGCACACTTTCTTCCATTGTCATTTTCAAAGTTAAGTTTCCTATTTCTACTTTTCTCTCTCTTGACCAACTTCTGGATATCTTGACCAATTTCCGACGATCTTCTCCGTCGACCAACCCACCGTCGACTTCATGTGATTTTACGGCTGGAACGAGTATGCCCAATGACATACGTCTCTCTTTTGCAGAGCAGTTACATGAACCTTCGACCGATTGACGACTAGAACGAGTGTGCCGCTGCCTATGACCTGCACCGGCCACCATCTTTTGCTTTCTCCTGCCACCATATGAGTTGATGTGCAGTGATGCTTTCCTCTACATCTTTGCTCACATCTGAGTTGTGGATGCCATGAATTAGTTTTGGGCTTCCATGCTTTCTCCTGCCTCTTCTGTTTGATGACTTTTGGGGTGACTGCAAATGTTGTTTTAATGGTAAATAATGTTACTTTATCTTTTGACGACATCGAAGGTAACTTTAGTGAGTTTATTCCACCCACTGTTTTTTGGGGTTGTTGTATTTGATTGCATCACAGTATTCGAGGTTGAAGCTCAAGGTGATTGATTTTTTTATTCTAATTATAGCAGCAAGTATGCACATAGATAGTTATGTTACTATGTTGGAGCATATTAATTCCCATAATATATAGGGTGTTTGGTAGGATTATTAATTTAGATTGTTTGTGTGATTCTGATTTTATAATCATTTAGGATCAAAATAATCAATTTCTAAATCTTAAAAGGGGTTGTGCCAAAGAAGCCTGATTATCAAGATAAATGCAATAAAATATCAAAATGATCAACTGATGAATCAGAATTCAGAGAAGTTAAATTAATTCGTATAGTGAAATCATGATTATGGACTTTAAATACTTGTGAAAAGTGTTACAAACTTGGAGCTTCTGAATTCATGTCAAATTTAACTTCTTTGAATTTTGCATTTGTGTATTTTACATTTTGCATTTTGCATTTTGACTCTCTTTGCTGCATTAGTTCTTTTATTTCTTTCATGAGTCATCTGAATTTTCGTTTTTTTTTTCATTTTCAAAAAAAATATATTCAAAATATGTCATTTTGGTTATGATCTTCATTTGGGTATCATTTTGGTATCATCTTCGTATCTGTATTTTGCATTTTGGGCGTTTGGCTATCATGCTGTTATCAAATTCATATTTGTATTTTGCATTTTGAGTTTAAATATGTAATTTTGCATTTTGGGCTGCATTTTTATTGCATCAGATTTGTGAAAATACAGATGAATTAATTTGAGATATATTTGGTGTGATCAGACCACCGCCGGTGGTTCTTCATTTGAATTAGTTTCTTGAAATTGTTGCTAAAGCTCTCAACCAATTGCAGAGTATTTTCATTTGCAATTTTTTTGTAGTGTTATTTTTCATTTTGCATTTCTGGAAATTTTGCACTGTATATGGAATTTTGTATTTTTGGTTTTGAATATGTAATTTGCATTTTGGGTTTTGAATATGTAATTTTGTATTTTGAGTAGCATTTTCACTGAATTATATTAGGTTTGCATTTTGCATTTTCATAATTTGCATTTTGGAAGCATCTGCTTGACATGCATCCTTGATAATTTGCATTTTACATTTTTTGCATTTAGCATTCATGAGTGAAACCCAGACGAAAATGCAAATTCTGATTTTTTTGCATTTTGAAAAGAAAAAGTTTCAAAAATATATCAAGCATGATCTTGTTTGAAAAAAGACGAAAAACTGAATCTATTGATATAATTTTTTTGCTAAAATTCTTAAAAACGAATAAGTTATGATGATTTAAAGTTGAATGAGGTTTTTTTCTTTTTTTCTTTTAAGTTAGCTGGAGGTGGTGCTGGTGGCGTGTGGGTCTTTTTTTTTTTCTTCCAATTTTCCAGTTTTGTCCCTAATCAAAATGCCACATGTAATCACCAGGATTCACTTCATCGATCTAATGGATTTTGTAGCCGGCCATATATAAATCCAATGACCATTATTGCATTCTTTTTATTCCACAGCCCAACTACCCTTGTATATATAGCTGGAAAATGCTCCTCTAACCTTAACCTTCTCGAGATCTCGACATCTTTAGTTGTATATACATAATAACAGGGCCGGCCCAAAGTTTTTCTTACAATTAGAAATCCAAAGATATATATACGAGGGAGCTGAGGGGGACTGCAATTACCAAACATCCATCTCACTCAACCTCGATATTAATTAGCTAGCTAGGATGCATGCATGCATGCATGAAACAATTAGCTAGGGTGACCTCAAACGTACATCAGGTCGAAATTAGTATGACATGACAGAGTGGGTTTGAAAACCTATCTAGCTTTAATATATAATCTCCTAAATTCAACTCATAAACAGAGAAGTTGAAGTCTCGGTGGTGGCTGAAGAGTATTTTAGAATTTTTAGTATTTTAGAAGCCTAAGTCTAACACATATTTGTGAAAAAAAAAATTTTAAAAATTAATTCACATGATAGCTAATCTTAATAATTACTTTATGATAGCTTGAGTCAAATAAATTGTAAATGATGCAAATAAACATGATTTTTGTTTGAAACGTCAAGAAAGAGCATGCTAGACAAAGATATTTAGTAATATGATCATCTTAGTCTAGAGAACTCAAACTTTATTAATGATAACTTCTAACAAGATGGTAAATGGGTATTACAAAATACTAAAAGAAAATTTTGAGATTACAACATTTATGACCATACTAATAACTTAATTACATTTATGCTTTATTTTATTCAAGTAAAAAAAGTGATCTGGATTTTATCTGCAACTAATAAAGTTGTAAATCATTTCTTGTTAAACACAAAATTTATGCAAGCTTTATATACAAGCCACACCGAGGCTTAATTTCCATCTTTTTTCTGTTTATCCCATATTTACACTCCACCATTTTAATTACCAATTTCTTCATCCTTCACCATTGAGCATGAGTAATTATGATCCACTTCTACGCTTTTGTATTACATAATGAACATGATTCCGATGGTATGACGAAATCCCTTGAACTCAAGTTTGGTCGAGTACGAATAAGTTTTAATAACAGATGTTACAAACCAATTAACACGTTATTTTTGTGGTGGGGGTTGTTCTAGAAACCGTGCTGGTTTGTAATGGATGTAATACTGTACATAGGATCACCTTTCTACCTGTAAGGATCCTCATTATCATTTAGTACAACTTCTTGGAGTAAATTTTCCTACGCTAAAATCTGCCTCTAATTAAGTCTATCATCATCAATAGCAGTAGTGACATGTTTATTAATATCTTACTCAAATAAATCTGGAAATATAGACTTGGAGACACTCATAATTTTCATTTTTTGTCATATACAAAACTTAATACCATATAATTCAAAACTTAATAACTTCATTTAAGATAAATCTGGTCAGAATTCCTATTCCTAGCCTCTTGGGTATTATTAATTCCAATTAAACTACAAGCTAGTGACACATTATAATTTTGAACTAAGGATGAAAATTTTACGATCTTAATTAAATTTGCTGTTGATTATTAGTTAATTAAAAGCTTTTGTTCCGTACTATACATGCAATTATTTATTACTATTACTATATATATATTTATTTAGTCAAAGAAGTATTAAATGTAAAGCTAAAAATATTACTATTTGAACTATATGTTTTCTTTTTGTCTATAAACAATACATTTGTTTTGGAAGTTTATACTAATTAAGCATTCCCTTAAACGATTATGGACCCAAAATGTATGCATTACATATTACCCAATTATTTAGTTGGACTCGATGGCGGAATCCGCACGGAGTATTTGGCTTTGGTGGGATCCAAAAATGTATACTCATTATATATTAAAGAAAGCTAAGGTTCTTGAAGTTGACAAGAAACTAACATACACCCACACCCACACCCACACACCCCCCCCCCCCCCCCCCCCCACCCACACACACACTAGAAAATTGATTATTACCAACAGAATTTCCTATGGAACCAATTCTGTTGGAAAATTTCAACCAATTTGCAACAGATATATACATCAATAGTTAGCAACAAATTTCCAACGATTTAGCAACTAAGACGAATCTATAGAAAATCCGTAGGAAACTCAATACAATTTCCAACCGATTTACAACGATTTAGCAACTAAGACGAATCTATAGGAAATACATAGGAAACTCGATGAAATTTCCAAAAGATTTCCAGTGATACGGCATAGGAAATCCATAGGAAACTCAATGCAATTTCCAACGAATTTCCTATTGATTTCCTATAATAGAGAATTTCATAGGAAATCTGTTGGAAATTGACTAGGTTTGCAATAGAATTCCAATGGATATATCAAATAGACTTAACAAAAAACAAGTTTTCATAAAATTGATGTAAGAATACAAACATAAACATTATCTTATCTTCGAGTATCGTTAAAATTATTTCTTGTATATATATATATATAAAAGCTCAATAAAAAACCGCCATAAACAAATAACCTAAAGGGTCAATTTGGACCATTAAATTATCAAAAAAATAGATAAGATTTAAAGATGACATTTTGGGTTTGAATATGTAATTTGCATTTTGGACTGTATTTTCATTGAATCATTTTAGGTTTGCATTTTGCATTTTCATAGTTTGCATTTTGGAAACATCTGCATGACCTGCATCTTCGATATTTTGCATTTTGAACCTGCATTTTGAAATGAAACCGAGATGAAAATACAAATTTTGAAAATTTCGCATTTTCAAAAATAAAAAAGTTTAAGATATATATTAAGCATAGTCTTGTTTGAAAGAGACAAAAAATGAACTTATGATATAACTTTCTTGCTAAAATTCTTAAAAATAAATGAGTTATGATCATTTAAAATTAAGTGGTGTTTTTTTAAGATGGCTCCAATATATATATATATATATATACATATATATATATATATATATATATATATATATATATATATATATATGTGTGTGTGTGTGTGTGTGTGTGTGGGGGGGGGGGAGGTTTAAAAAAAGAACGGTTCTTGTTTGAAACTTTTCACACACACACACACACACACACACACACACACACACACACACACACACACACACACACACACATATATATATATATATATATATATATATATATATATATATATATATATAGGAAGAAGTTCATTTAAGAACCGTTGTATTTCTGAAAACCACGAAAACAAATCTGAGCCGTCCAATTTCTCTCTCCTTCAATGTAATTGTCCACCCATAAATTCCTTACATGCACCCTGCCACACTTTTTTCCTCAACGCTCTCCATCCATGAACTTCCCATATCCAAATAACGACTAAGATTGGTTCCCGCGGTCTCGAACTAACAATGGTTCTCGAATGAACCCTCCCCTATATATATATATGGGTTAAAGTCACTAAACACAGACATGTTTTCCCCCATGTTCCAATATGGCACATTAACTTTTTTCTTTACACATTTGGCTATTTAACTTACAAAAAACGTGTCAATATGCCCATTTTGCGACCTACAACCTCTTCACCCGGTTTCAAACCGTTTTTTGCATTTTTTGGTCGATTTTTTTTTATCGTTTTGCGTGATTTTTTTTGTAGAATATTGTAAATTATCATTATACCTTTCAAATAACACCAAATTCATAATTTTTCGCCAACTATTGAGTGAGAATTTCGAGTTCAAAGTTTTGTTTTTTTTGTGTTAATTGGTTCGAAAACAAGGTAAAAAAAGACGCGTTTTTTGCTCGACTCTTGATCATTTTACATAATTATTTTTATAGATTGTCGTAGATAATCTTTTTACGTTTCAATGGACATCAAATTCATGAAAAACCATCAAGTGTAGGCCAAGTTATTGTTAATTAAAGTCTATAATGACCCTATTCGACACCCTTACGGTATTTTTGATGAAATGACACATTTTAAACTCATTTTTATTCGTTCTTTTGGTACTATGTGATAGACAACTTGATACCTTTCCATAGAGTCAAGAGTCATTGCTTTTTGTTAAGTGTACAAGAAGAATTTTGGCTTCAAAGTTTCGTTTTTGAAGTGAAGAAAATTGGGGAAGAAGATGACCTGCTATTGCAGGTCAAAATCAACAAAATGAGTATAATAACACGTTTTCTACAACTTAAATGACCAGATGTGTAAAAAAAAATTAATGTGTCATATCGGAACATTGGGGAAAGCATGTTTGTGTTCAGTGACTTTAACCATATATATATATATATATATATATATATATATATATATATATATATATATATATGGGAAGATTTAAATATGAACTGTTTTTCGTACAAGAATTGCGAGAACCAATCTTAGCTCATGATTAGTTTATAAGGTTAAGAGGGTATTTTAGAGAGAAGAAATAAAGTTATCTCTCTTCTATCCTCTCTTTCCTAGTCCACAGATCTCTTCCCATCCTTTCTCCATCTACATCTCCGGTCAAGAAATTAAATAACCAAAAGCATTTGTGAGGAACATTTCCACAATTCCATGTGTATCATTTCCATTTTTTTAATTTTCTATAAGCTTGTACATTTTCATTTTACTCGGGTTGAATTTGTTAATTTCATAGCCAAAATTTCAATTTATATAAAATTTTTGTGTTTATATATTTATACACTACATCCGCATCTAAGTTTGATAAATATGAAAACAAGAATATTTGTCGCATATAGGTGTGTTTGCATATTATTTCTTTTGTCTCTGTACAAAATTTAATGTATGTAAAATACATTTTTAGTGTGCATTGCGTCTAAGTTTTTATTTGTGTACATATTAAAATTATTTATGTGATGCATCAATTTTGACTTGCATTTGTGTACACATGATTCAAGTTATCTATGTTTTGCATCAAAGTGTACTTCTATGTTCTTTATAACAAAGACTTTTTGTGTTGATTGCATCCAAATGGGTTGAGGTTGCATCTATTTACTTGTAGTAAAATATATCAAAATATATATCATATTAAAGAGGATTTAAATATGAATGTAATTATATAATCTTTTTAATTTAAAAATATATATGTGAAAGATATATCTATACTACTATATACGTGAAATATATATCTATACTACTGTTAAGTCTATTGTTCTTACCTAAATATGCATTCTCATTTAAACCTTTTACTATATACATAAGGGAGGTTCAAATCAAAACTACTTTTTATAAGAACTTTGAGAAACAATTTTGACCTTTGATTATCGATCAATTGCTAATAATTTTGGCGGCTAATGATTGACTCAATAATTTTGGTCATTCATCGCTCATTAAAGACACATTAATGATGAGTATTTTGGGCAAATCAATGGCTAACAATACTTCTCGCACATTCGCAAATAAAGTCTTTTTCAAATACTCTCCCACACACACACACACACACACACACACGTATATATATATATATATATATATATATATATATATATATATATATATATATATATATATATATATATATAGGCAAAAGTTCAACGAGAACTGTTTTTCGTACGAGAACTGCGAGAACCAATCTAAGCCGTCCAATTCCGCCTCCTTTAATGTCATTGCCCACCCATGAATTCCTCACATGTACCCTGCCACACTTGATCCCCTCCACGCTCTCCATCCATGAACTTCCCATATTAAAGGAACGACTGAGATTGGTTCTCGCAGTTCTCGTACGAAAAACAATTCTCGTTTGAACCCTCCCCTATATATATATATATATATATATATATGTGTGTGTGTGTGTGTGTGTGTGTGTGTGTGTGTGTGTAGGGAGTGTACAACTGAAAAGTGTTATATTTGCGTAAGTGCGAGAAACATAGATTTGTTTTCAATCTTGTGGATTACTTTAATCATAATTAATATTTTTATTTAATTCAAAAGGATATGTTTGTAACATTCTCAAAATGGGCCTAGTAGTATCTAGTTGTACTCTATGCTTAAGTGGTTGTATCTTGACATTAAATGAGTATTTTAATAGTTGTTTTATGTTTTAGTTAGTTAAAGTGGATATATGAGGTATTATATAGAAGTTAGAGTTAGTAAGTAAAAGTGATCAAATATTAAATGGTTTCGTGTAATGATTCCGTAGATATCCCCGTTAGTTGAAACGGGATGGCGTGTGTTAAGTTGTAAGTTGAAAAGGGGAACAAAATACCCGTGTTTAATAATAAACACCTCAAAGTCGGTTGATAGATTTCCCTTATCCCCTGTATTGAACAAAAACACATTTAACACACACACACAAAATCATATACGTACAAACACACATGCTCTCAAGCTTTGTGAAGAAGAAATAAACAAAAGGTTTGTAATTTTCGATTGTAGCTACTGAATCAAACTCCAATCAGTTCTTAGATCAAGTTCCAGCCTTGTTTGTAAGTGTTTTTCATTGTTAGACCTAGTTTTGTGTTCTTATTGGGCATACACCAAATTTGTGGTGTAAATCATGTTTTTATGGTGGGTTTTGGTGTCAAGCATGTTCATAAGGTCCTAGAGATGTAGTATGATGTGTATGAATTGTTAGAACAAAATTTCGATCGATCAAAGTGTCGAAAATGGTGATTTACAGTTGCTGTGTGAAACAGGGACGAAGGTCCCTGTAACAAGGGTCCTTGCGGCCGCAAGGGTGGTGCCTTGCGACCGTAAGTATTGTGTAGTCCTTGCGGCCGCAAGCAATGGTGCTTGCGACCGTAAGGCTATGTTTTGTGATGTTTACCGCTTACGAGCGAAGGAAATAAGGTTTGCGACCGTAGGTACATAACTTGCGATAGTAAACCAACGCTAGAATCATGTTTACGGGCAAAAGGGATTATCCTTGCGAACGTAAGCATTGATTTGGGTAAAAGGCCTCTTGCGGCCGCAAGGATTAGCCTTGCGACCGTAAGGGTGGTTGTTAGGGGACCCTTGCGACCGCAAGTCAGGTACTTGCGACCGCAAGCAGTGGTCCAGGGTTGACAGCTTGTCTAATTTATGTTTAACCTAAGGGGTGCTGTGTATATGTGGTAATTAAGTATGTATGTAATGTGCTAGGTGTGTTTAAGGAGTCAGAAGACGCGAGTGGTGTATCTGCTTAATACGGACTCCAGGTGAGTACCGGTTTTCCATGAGGCTCAGTAAGTGGTGCTAACCTTTGTTTGTTTTAAACGTGTATTGGTGATCTTAAATATGTATGCAAAGGTATGTTATGATGTGCTACACCATGTTTATGACATGTAGAACTGTTGTAAAAGTAAAAGAGTACTTATGATAGAAATCATGTAGTAAGTGTATGCTATGATAGAGTTGTACTCGCATGTTGTTCAACAGTATGAAAGATATTAATTGGTGTGTTTATATGCGCGCATTAACGGGATCCTTACTGGATCAGCTATTTGTATTTGTTATTATGTCCGGACATTCGGGACTGTACTAACAGTTACCACCTAGAGTAAGGTCGGTTAGGTAGATGGGTGATAATATCTGGCTGGGTTCCCATGGTCCTTTGGGGCTATAAATTGGGGACTAACGGTACTCAGGAGTATACACCTGGGTGAGGTTCTGTAGACCGCTGTTCCTTAATTTGAACGGGGTTCCTTGCTTAGGCAGGAACCAGCATGATAGACAGAGTGTACCACGTGGACTGTTATTCGCTTTCCCACTGGTGCAATTAGTTGCAGCTGATTTCCCAGCTAGGATTGTTGAGCGGGGCTCGCTACCCTGCAATATACGACTCCTACTGGTATGATTGGTGCGCCACAATGTGATAGGATAGCCTTGTATGCTTTCCTGGTTTTCGACTGCATGCTTATTGATACTTATGTGTAATATGTACTCACTAGCTAGTGTAGCTAACCGGTTCATGGTTTACCCTTTTTACAAGTATGGTTTAGGTAGCCTGGTGAGCGGGTGCTTGTGGGTAATTGTATTTAATTCTTCTGGAACACTCTACTGTTATTTATATCTGTGATCCGATGGTCGGTTATTAGTATGGTAATACCGGTTTGTTTTGAGACTTGGTTTTTGGATGTCTATTTTCGCCAAGTCGGATAACAATACTTTATATTTTATAACCAGTGGTTAGTTTCCGCTACTTTCCATTGGTAAATATGTTTAAAAAGTTTAAATTATTCCTAATTTTAAGCTCGTGAAACCCGGTGTTACAATGTTAGTAAACAAAAATATTTTCTTTCTTTCTAATTAATTTTAATCTCTCTGATTATTTTCTTTTCTAGATTTTTTTTTATTTTCCAAGTTTATTACTTTTTTCAGAAATTTTTTATATATTCGACTGTTCATTAGCGATCATAACATTTGATAGGATTTTTATCTTTTATTACTAAAACTTACGATTAATATATGTGTTCAATAATGAACAAAAGTAATAAATTGTACTTTTGTTCAACAAACAAAAAGAGCTTACGAATCTGAGTTTACTACCGACCAAATATTTAAATAACCTAAATACATTTATACACACATAAAAGCTTGTTTATTAATTAATAAACCATCACCGGTAATGTAACAACTTCTTGTCGCACATTAAAAGATGAAATAAGTTTGAAGCACATTATAAGTTCAAAGTTATGGACTACTAATAACTTCCACCATGGTTTTTGGTTGATTTTCAAAATTTATTGGGCTAGCTCATGACTTTGAACTACGGGGTGACACAAGTGGTATCATAGTCATCACCCCTCCGGTTATAGTGAGTGCACAACTCATGCATCTCCTAGTGTTTGGATTATTGGGTATGTCGGCTTGACGCCTAACGAGGATGTCAGGTGTTTAAGTGGGGAAGTTTGTGACAACTCATTGTCCCACATAGAAAGATGAAAGAAGTTTGTAGCATCTTATAAGTTCAAATTTATGGGCTACTAATAACTCTTACCATGGTTTTTAGTTGATTTCAAAGTTATTGGACTAGCTAATGACTTTGAAGTGCGGGGTGTTACAGGTAAACAAACAAACAATAAACAAAAACAAATCTATTCATATAATAAACAACAAATATCAATTTGTTACATTAATCCAAAATTTCTTTTTCACTAATGGAAAATAGAAACAAAACTAGTATCTATTCACTAATAACAACAAACATCAATATTTTCCATTAACCCACAATTTCATTTTCACTAATGGAAAATAGAAACAAAACTAGAATCTATTCACTAATAAACAACAAAGATGTTGTTTTTCGATATTGGACATCAAGTAAACATAAATCAAATTACTAAAAAAAGTGAATGAAGGAGGCTGATGAAGAAGAAATAACCACTCACCGGCCGAACCTGGTTCGCAAAGCAGATGTCGGAGGGGATGGGGTCAAAGGTCAGAGATAATAAGACTATACCAGATTTAGGCGGTGGTGGCACTTGTGTCACTCGATTACATGATAAAGCGACCGGCGATGGTGGAGGTGACCATCTGAACGGTAGCAGTTTCTGGTGGTTGGGGCGGCAAGGGTGTAAAGACGGTGGCCAGCGAGGGTGTAGTGATGGCGAGGATGTAGTGACGACGAGGATTTAGGGCCAACGAGGGTGTTGGGCGGCATTGAAAGCCTAAATCGACTTTGATTTGGCGCTTGAGGGTGGTTGCAGCGTCAGGCGGTGATGAAACCTTAAAGCAACGACAATTAGATGCTTGCGGGTGGCGAGGGCGTCAGGCGGTGGCGAGGAAACCCAAAAGCGACAGCGGTGGTTAACCTCAGATGGCGATGTTGGTGGACCTCGGAGAGGAGTGAGCTGGCGGCCATATGGAGAGAGTCGCGGGTTTTCTTGATTGTGGAAAAGAAAGAGTATGTATAAGAGAGAGAGGGCGACGAGATCGGGTGGAGAAAGGGAGGGTTGTTAAATTCTCTATATTACCCTTTTTTGAGTTTAACAAAATACCAATTAATTCTTATAATTACAATCTTGCCATGCTAATAACCATTGGATAATTAATTGTATGGTCCATATTACTTCTTGCAAATAAATTGTTTTTCGCTTAAACAACCTCATATATATATATATATATATATATATATATATATATATATATATATATATATATATATATATATATATATATATAAATGGTTCTCAAATTAATTTTCGTTCGAGAACTGCGAGAACCAATCTTAGTCGTTGATTTGATTAGTGGAATTCATGGATGTAGAGCCTGGAGGGGATCAAGTGTGACAGGGTATATGTGAAGAATTCATTGATGGGTGATGACATTTTAGGAGAGGGATTTGGAAGGATCAGATTGGTTCTCGTACGAAAACAGTTCTCGTTTGAACTTTTGCATATATATATATATATATATATATATATATATATATATATATATATATATATATATATATATATATATATATATATATATATATATATATATATATAAATTGGATCAATAAAGAACCATGTGTTAAACAAAGAACATAAAGAACCAATCTGGACCTTCGGATCATCAATATCAATGGATAGAATTGATCGATGGCAAAACTGTAATTATTATATATTAATTTAAGATGAATAGGGCAAGAATGTAATTATCTCTCTCCCACACCCACGTTTTAAAAAAAAAAACCTCAAAAAACTTTAAATTGTCATAACTTTTTAAGTTTTGTGAATTTAATCAAAAAAATATACTATTCTTTTAGTTTTTTAATCCTCTTTCAAACAAGATCACTCTTCCTATACTTTTCTAAAAAAAATTTGAAAATGATTTTTTTTTTGCATTTTGGATTACATAGCTCAAAATGCAAACTACGGATTTTGCATTTAGGCTTGAATTACCCAGCTCAAAATGCAAACTACGGATTTTGTATTTAGGCTTGAATGAACCCAGCTCAAAATGCAAACTACGGATTTTGCATTTAGGCTTGAATTACCTAGCTCAAAATGCAAACTACGGATTTTGCATTTAAGCTTGAATTACCCAGCTCAAAATGCAAACTACGGATTTTGCATTTAGGCTTGAATTACCCAGCTCAAAATGCAAACTACGGATTTTGCATTTAGGCTTGAATTACCCAGCTCAAAATGCAAACTACGGATTTTGCATTTAGGCTTGAATTACCCAGCTCAAAATGCAAACTACGGATTTTGCATTTTGGGCTTGAATGAACCCAGCTCAAAATGCAAACTACGGATTTTGCATTTTGAGTTTGAATGAACCCAGCTCAAAATGCAAACTTTGCATTTCAAAAAAAAAAAGTTTCAGAAATATATCAAGTCCGGTCTTGTTCGAAAGAGGACGAAAAACTGAATCTAATGGTATAATTTTTTTGTTAAAATTGTTAAAAACGAACGAGTTATGATTATTTAAAGTAATTGGGGGTTTTTTTTTAAGTTTGTTGGGAGAAGATTTGCTTGGTGCTGTAAGCGCCGATTTTATTTTTTTTAATTTCCTTTTTTGCCCCTAGACTATGTGCCAAATGTTATCACCAGGGAGGTTCTTTAGGTTCTTTGTTTAAGGGAGGTTCTTTGTTTAACCTTACCCTATATATATATATAATACATGGTAAGTTTTCGTACAAACCAACATTATAGAAACAATCTTAGTTTTTAAATTTAAACAATTGATATTTGAGATTACGATCGACTATAGAATCACATTTGATTAGTATATAATCACAAGTGATTTTATAGAAAATCACATGTGAATTGACAATAATATTCCTCTACTTAAAATTTTTACATACAATATGGACAATTGTAATACAAAGACTAAAATTAATCTTTTAATATAAAAACTAAAAAATGGACTAAATTAAGCAATATTTTTTATGTATATATATAACCCCATTAATTTTCCTTTTCTTTGCATTTCTTTCTTTCTTGCCTTTTAAGCAATATCCCTATGTTTAAACCCACTCGTCAAAAACTAGTATTTCTTTTTCCTTTCGATCTCTTCTTCAAACCCCCCTCCCCTCTCCCTCTCTCTGTCTCTCTGTGTGTCTCTCTCTAGCCTTATCTGCTGATAGTATGCCTGAATGTCCAGAGAAAGGTCTCTCTCTCTCTCTCCAAGGTCTTATAATCCTGTATAGCTCTCTTGGTAGTTATGAAAACTAGATGTTAGTTTTAATCTTCGATCGTGTGTGTATATGCAAAATGATTCATATTTTCTAAGATGGCCGGTGAAGGTACCGGCCCCTCTCTCTCTCTATATATATAAACACATGCAAAATATATATTATTAAGTATTGGGGCCGGCTGCAACAACCCTAGCTAGTTAATTAATTTTATTCTTGATCAATTCTGTCGATCTCTTTTATTCTTGGTGGGGTGGTTTCTAATGTACATATATAATTTATTTCTGTACGTAGGGAGAGATATGATGAGATAGGGAAGAAGATCAAGAGAGACATCGATGCCGCATCGTCGTTTCAGTTGGGAATTATCAGCAGGAGTAGATCAGGGCATACTATTATTAATGATAATAATATTCTAAACACAATCACACCATGTGCTGCGTGTAAGCTTTTACGCCGTAGATGTGCTCAAGAGTGCCCCTTTTCACCCTATTTCTCCCCTCATGAACCTCATAAGTTCGCCTCCGTTCACAAAGTTTTTGGTGCTAGCAATGTTTCTAAATTGCTAATGGTACGTATGATACTCATATTTAATATATATATATATATATATATATATATATATATATATATATATATATATATATATATATATATATATATATATATATAAAGTTCAAACGAGAACCGTTTTTCGTATGAGAACTGTCGAACTGTTTTTAACGCTATTATTGACGTATTAATAAGGGTATTTTGGTAATTTATATATTTACTCAATCGTGAATTACATCCTGGTTAGTAGTAATTAATCTTCGAGACTTGATTTCTCCTAAACAACCTCATTAATGCGTCACTAATGAGCTCTTAATGAGTCATTAATGAAACATTAATTAGCCGTCAAAATATCTTAGCCATTGATTAATTTTAATCAATGGCTATGATTGGTATTCACAATTCTTATATGAAAAAAAATTCTTGTTTGAACTCACCCATGTATATATAATGTCAATCAAGAATTGTTTTTCATACTGGATTTTTAATGAATTATTAATAGGGATAATTTATTCATTTATACAAGATGTATGGTTTAGTGTGACAACGGATATTTAGGTGATAATGAGTCTTAGCCGTTAATTAGATGTTAATTAATGTAATAAATCTGACGTTAGCAGTTTATGACCGTTGTAATTCATAACCGTCATAGTTCATGGTTGGTGAATTAGTAAAATAAAGTAACAAATGTATATATTCTATTTTTTTCATCTAAGTCTCCCAATATCTATACATATATATACACACACCCTTATATAATACATCCTCGTACATCATTTACTTGTACAATACAACTTTATTTTTATGGTAAAAACTAATTTATTCAATTCTTTTAAGTGGTTAAGGTTGATAAATCACGTACTTGTCTTGGCTAGATAGTGGTGTATACTATAGACATACTGAGATTCTTTAGTTGGGGAAATATTTAATTAGTATAGTATCTTGATGATAATTAAAGATCTAATCTTTAATTAATTTCTGGTTTTAAATTGTTCTTTAAGGATATAAATTGAGATGATAATTTAGGAAGCTGGCTGGCTGTCTAGCTAGCAATAGTTACTAATGATGATAAAGATCTATTTTTCATTTCCTTTTTTGGCTAAATATTGTTCGTTGGATGATATGATAGCTGGCTAGAAATATATAGTTCGTTTCTTGATCGATCGATAATAAAGATTATTTGATCTTAATTTAATTAATTTTATGGTAAAAGTTTTATTTCATGGAAATTCAGGAAGTGCCGGAGAAGCAAAGAGCGGATGCAGCGAATAGTCTTGTTTACGAAGCAAATGTGAGGCTAAGAGATCCGGTTTATGGGTGCATGGGTGCCATTTCGGCTTTACAACATCAAGTTCAATCTCTACAAGCTGAACTCGATGCTGTCAGAGCTGAGATTTTAAGATACAAGTATATAACTCATCACGGGACGCCCGATGATCAACATAATAATAATAATATTATTATTCCACCTTCTTCAACACATCATCATTTCGCTAATTTGTTTTCTAATAATAATGGTGCTGATCATGTGCCGGCTGCCGTAGCACCACCACCGCCTCTTCCTCCCCCTCCTCCCGCACCATCTTCCTCTAAGTCTTCCATGTACGCTCCACCACCAGTTGCATCCACCAGTACCACAGATTACACCACCATTAATACCAACGACAATCATGTCTCTAGTTACTTTGGTTAATCAATTAATTCATAGCTAGGTATAATTTATTTTTGATGCTTTCATCTTAATTTATTAATTACATATATTAATGGTTCACGATGTATAATACCAGGTGAGGTATAATATGATGGTGAGTATATTTAAGTATCATATATTTATGAGCTACATACAGAGATTAATAATGCGTCTGTATCACCCTTTAGATTCCATCGATCTGTTAATATTGTATGACTTCAGTTCTCATTTTACAATTAATATTAAACCTGACTTTCTCTCTGTGTGTATATATATGTCAACTTTGTTAATTCCTTAAGATTTCTTTAATCTTTTCTTTACGTTTCTTCACATTAATTTGTAGATTAATAATTAAGCTGTAAAAGTTTTATATCTATATAATATACACACATATTGAGAGAGACTTTAGTGAGAATATTATATTTATAACACCATGGAAAACTTTCAAAAAAAAAATGTTAAAATGTTTTCTGTTTTCGATGTTGACGAGAACTGTTTACCACTATATAAATTAATATATATGTAACAATATATTTATTTAATCTTGAATTAATGACATCACGATAGACTGTTATTAATTTATTTTTAATAAGCGAAATTTGATTTTTGAAAACTCTTCTACTAATTCATTATTGATAAGCGTATTAATAATTCAACAACTAATATGCATTTACATTTATTAGTTATTGATTTATTTTAATAAACATAAAAATTAATTCTTAAAGTTCTCTTACTAATAACAGTTTTTTCCTTCAATCTTTATATATCTATATATAAGAGTCCGGTAAGCTAGTACTTAAAATAATTGAGGATTATGCAACTTTTGGCATTGTCTGGTTCGTCATTGCATAAAACATAACGTGTACACTTCAACCTAAACCATCAATATTTTCATTTGTTTTCTTGTACGTTTATTAATTTAAATAAAAACAAAATCAAAATCGTTAACTAATTAGTAAATAATTGTTATATATATATATATATATATATATATATATATATATATATATATACACTAAACCATCAATATTTTCATTTGTTTTCTTGTACGTTTATTAAAATTAAATAAAAACAAAATCAAAATCGTTAACTAATTAGTAAATAATTGTTATATATATATATCTATATATATATATATATATATATATATATATATATATATATATATATATATATATATATATATAGATATATATATATGTGTGTGTGTGTGTGTGTGTGTGTGTGTGTGTGCACCCGTACATACAGTATATATAGGGTTTATTTAACAATCTTTCTATCCCGAGTAATGCCGAAATTATTCTTAACTCTTGATTAAAATCAACTAATGGACAATAACTTTGATCGCTCATTAATAACTAATAACCGGCTTATTAATGACTAA